>WNWU01000062.1:2962954-2981675 GCA_012654045.1 Ptyas mucosa | reverse complement strand
CTTCCTTCCTTCTCCTCCCTTCCATTAACCCTCCCATCTCTATTTCCTTCCTTCCTTCTTCTGTCCCTTCCATTAACCCTCCCATTTCTATTTCCTTCCTTCCTTCCTTCCCCTCCCTTCCATTAACCCTCCCTTCCATTAACCCTCCCATCTCTATTTCCTTCCTTCCCTACCCCCTTCCCTTCTCTTTCTCTCCTTCCTTCCTCCAAAAAATCTCTCCTTCCTCCCTCCCTCCCTCCCTTCCCTCTCCTTCCTTTAACCCTCCTCCTTCCCTCCGTCCTTCCTTCCTCTCACCCACCACCCAATTCCTTCCTTCATTACCAATATCCCTCCTCCGCCCAGAGGAGAGGGGGGGTGGGTATCTGCTGGTCCCTCTCTCTGGCCTGGGCATCCCCATCATCTCCCTTTATAGATAGCTCCCCCCCCTCCTTCTTTCTCCTGCACCTTGGATGCTTTCAATCTTGGGATTTGGGGGCCTGGGACTTTCCTCTTTGGGGAGCAATGGGGTGGGTGGGCTTTCCAGAAAGGAAGCAGAAAGGCAGCCTGGGGTTAGGTTACCCCACGGCGCCTTCAGGAGGCATCTGGTGGGAGAGGCAGGAAGATTGGATCTGGAACAAATATATATATATATATTTGTTATATATATACCTGTGGTTATGTTCTTATTGTATTGCATTGCAAGCTGCCCAGAGTCATCTCAGTAATATAAATTATCAGCATATAAATTTAATAAATAATAGGAAAGAGGCTGTTTCCTTTCTCCTCCATCTCCCCCCCTTTAATTTAATTTAATTTAATTAATTCAATTTATATGCCGTCCCTCTTTGAAGACTCTCCCCAAAATTCTTTCAGCAGTCTGGAAGAAAGGGGGGAAAAAAATGAACCTGCCAAACCAGGAATGATAGAGAACCGAGTTCAGAATTAAAAGGTAAACAGGGGGGGGGGAACACAGACCGTGTTTAAATCAAGGCTCTCCAGCTTGGACCATTTAAAGACTTAACAGACTTCAACTCCCAGAATTCCCCAGCCAAGCTTGTGCTATGATGACGGGAATTCTGGGAGTTGAAGTCCCTAGGTCTTAAAAAACGGCCACGACTGGAACCCCCCCTCTGGTTTTAACACTTGTACCCCATTTATATGACTGCATCTGATGTTTTCTGAACAATGGAGCATTCTGGGATCAGAAAGCCAACCAAAATAGACAAAATTAAAACCTGCCCAATATCAATACAGAGAGCTAAGCTGCAGAAATAACGGATTGTTATTCAGCATTTTGCTTGCTTAAATGTTCTCCTGGGATTGTGTGTGTGTGTGTGTGTGTGTGTGTTCTCCTGGTTTTTTGTTTTTTTTTAAAAATTGTGTCTGTGTATCTTTCCACTGGATGTATTTTCGTGCAACTTTCGGGCAGAAAGTCCAGGACGAAAATAGTAAGGACAAACAATCAAGTAATGTAGAAAGGATATGAATAGCTCGGCCGATGTTAGTCGATGTTTATTTTTTAAAAAAAGTCCGCTAAGCAACGTTGAGATATATTGCTTATGGTCTGATGTTTCCTGTTCTTCATTGATTAATAGTGTCTAATTCTACCCATTCCTTCCCAAAAATCCAGACAGGATGCAGCATTGTGAGGGAAGTCTTTGTCATTGGATTTTTTTTTTTAATGGCTGTTGCTTTTTTATTTTTGGGGGATTTTGCTGATTTTATTGGTATTTGGTGTCTGTGTAAAAGGTATTATGCAAGGCTTTGCACAAATATTAAATAAGCAGGCTTAAGGTTAGGTCTGTGTAATTCCCCACGCAGCCTGAGATTTAAGAATATCTGCAGACTGCAATAAGCCCAAGATTCTCCGGGCAGCAGGTTAAATCCCAAAACCGTAACTCACAAACCACGATGGCTGCATTGGCACGGGATGGGAAAACATATAGTGGTTTGGCTTAGCATGTCATCTAATCCTGGGTTGTGGTTTTATGGCAAGGCTGTTAATCATAGGATTTCTTCTTAGTAAGGCAGGAGAGAGAAAAAAAACACGCTATGGCTTTGCAGGGGTATTTTCCTGAGAGGCCGCTCTATTGACTTATTGGATGATCTCCTCCAGAGGAAATCTGTTTGGGATATCGAGTGATTTAATTAAAAAGGATCACTTGGTCCAGAAGCCCCACTTTTTCAAATCAAGATGAAAAGAAGAATTTGAAGGACTGTTTTTAAGATGGGGAAAAAAACAGGTCGTATGCGTTAACTCCCATTTTAGGACAAGGGTGAGTAATTCATTGGCCCCAAATCCAATTTGGTGGCTTCAGAAATTTGTCCCAAAGGTATTTTTTTCCCCTCCAAAATGCAACTGGACTGTCTTGGATTTCCCCCCTCCCCCTTGGAAAACATTTCACTTCTCATCCAAGAAGAAGCTTTGAAGGGAAGCGAAGGAGAGGGGAGGGGAGGGGAGGAGAGGAGAGGAGAGGAGAGGAGAGGAGAGGAGAAGAGAAGAAAATGGATGAAGAAGGGAAGGGGAGGAGAGGAGAGGAGAAGAGAAGAGAAATAAATGGATGAAGAAGGGGAGGAGAGGAGAAGAGAAGAGAAGAGAAGTAAATGGATGAAGAAGGGAAGGGAAGAGAAGGAAGTAATGGATGAAGAAGGGAAGGGGAAGAGAGAGGAGAAGAGAAAAGAAAAGAGAAGGAAATATATGGATGAAGAAGGGAAGGGAAAGGAAGGGAAGAGAAGAGAAAAGAAAAGAAATGAAGAGAAGGGAAGAGAAGAGAAGGGAAGAGAAGAGAGTAAATGGATGAAGAAGGGAAGGGAAAGAAAGAGAAGAGAAGAGAAAAGAAAAGAGAGAAATGAATGGAAGGGAAGGGAAGAGTAGAGAAGGAAGTAAATGGATGAAGAAGGGAAGGGAAAGGAAGGGAAGAGAAGAGAAGAGAAAAGAAAATAGAAATGAACGGAAGGGAAGGGAAAGGAAGGGAAGAAAAGAGAAATGAAGGGAAGAGAAGAGAAGAGAAGGAAGTAAATGGATGAAGAAGGAAAGGGAAAGGAAGGGAAGAGAAGAGAAAAGAAAAGAAATGAATGGAAGGGAAGGGGCGAAGATGCTGAGCTTGTTGATCGAAAGGTCGGCAGTTCGGCGGTTCGAATCCCTAGCGCCGCATAACCGGGGTGATCTCCCGTGACTTGTCTCAGCTTCTGCCAACCTAGCAGTTCGAAAGCACGTTAAAAAAAATGCAAGTAGAAAAATAGGGACTATCTTTGGTGGGAAGAAAACAGCGTTCCGGGCACCTTTGGCGTTGAGTCATGCCGGCTATGTGACCACGGAGATGTCTTCGGACAGCGCTGGCTCTTCTGGCTTTGAAACGGAGATGAGCACCGCCCTCTAGAGTCGGGAACGACTAGCACGTATGTGCGAGCGGAAATACCTTTACCTAGATCGTAAGAGTTCAATTGCATCAACAGGAAAGTGATTCACTCGCCTGAATGAGGTTGGGCACGTAGTAGTAAAGCATGAGGTTTGCAATTTAGCAGTCTGGCTTAAATTCCTCCCAAAGGCTTAGCAGACAGCCAGTCTAATATCAGCTGCCGTTAAAGACAAAAAAACCAGATGGTTCCCATGACCACGTGGAAACCAACTTGACATGTCAAGGAGTTCCTTGAGAAAATTGTCCCCTCCAGCTACTGAATTCCACCCGGAAAGCAGGGTTGGGTTTATACATACGTGATTAATTCAACGCTGTTCATTGACTCTTGGTGAGTCAGATGCCGTTGGCTAAATTCAATCCTCTAGGCTAAAAACCTCATGTGATATAGGCTAACCAGGTCTCTGCAACCTTAAATACTCAAAGAGCCAGTTGGACCCGTTTCCTACAGAAAAGAAAACACCGGGAGCCACAAAACCTGGGTGGGCGTGGCCAACTCGATGTCACTCACTTCCACCAGTCACATGACACACCCCCCCCCAGCCGCGCCTATCCAGCCGGTCATTAGGGCAGAGAACCAGTTGTTAAAAAACACCGGGAACCACAAAATCCTTTTGACATATCTCTCTTTCCCCTCCCTCCCTCTCTCCCTCTCTCCCTCTCTCTCTGCATCTCTCTATGTTTCTCTCCCTCTCTGTATCTCTCTGTCTCTGCCCTGGCCACTTCTCCATCTCTCACCGTCGCCCTTACCTTCTCAGGCGAGGAGTGACTGGGAGAGGACGGCGAGGGGTGGGGCCAGCCAGTGGTGGGATCACCTGACAGGGAGCCACAGCAGAGGGCCCAAAGAACCGCATGCGGCTCCGGAGCCGCAGGTTGCTGACCCCTGGGCTAGCCAGACAGCAGGTCTTACAGATGTCTGAAGGCATTCTACGAAGCCAAGTTTCTTGAGGCTGAGAGTTTGTGGGAAATAATCACGTTAAGGTGGAGTTTGACAGTCAACCGTGTATCCTGATTTATATCCTCCAAGAACGATTTGTTCGCCGAGTTTGTGTAATTCCAGGAGTCAACGTTAGACAAAGGGGGAAAAAAAAGAAATAATTTGCATTCATTTTATTTATTTTTTAATTCATAATCGTAAGTTTATTTGTCAAGCGTATATAAGATAACAGGTAAAAGTATAAACATAATTTGAATACACGAAAAGTGTAAGTAAAAAGGAATATTAGGACAGGGACAGTAGGCACGCTGGTGCGCTTTTGCACGCCCCTTACAGACCTCTTAGGAATGGGGTGAGGTCAACAGTAGACAGTTTAAGGTTAGAGTTTTGGGGGTTTGGGGAAGAAATCAGAGTCAGATAGTGCATTCCAGGCATTGACCACTCTGTTACTGAAGTCGTATTTTCTGCAATCGAGTTTGGAGCGGTTCACTTTAAGCTTGTATCTATTGTGTGCTCGTGTATTGCTGTGGTTGAAGCTGAAGTAGTCATTGATAGGAAGGACATTGTGGCAGATAATTTTATGTACTGTGCTTCAGACTGAAGTTGGCGTAGTTCTAAATTGTCTAAGCCCAAAATTTGAAGTCTGGTGGCATAAGGTATTTTATTGCGGTTAGAGGAATGGAGGACTCTTCTCGTAAAATATCTTGGGACTCTCTCGATGTTGTGGCCCGTCAGCAGCCTGTGCAGCTAGTAGCTGATTCCGACAGCGAGGAGGCTGGTGTGGTGCTGCGCCAGCAGCCTGTGCAGCTGGCATTCGAGTCAGACAGTGAGGAGGCTGGAGAAGATATGGTGCCAGAGGCGGAGATTCAGCCAGGGCCTTCAGAACCTCCAGAAGCTCCCATAAGTGAAGAGGAAGAAGAGGAGGAGCCTCTTCTCGGTGCACGAGCGCGCAGAGCTGCGAAAAGGCAGGAGTGGCTCCTCAGGAGGAGATCTCCTCGAGAGTAAGGCTTGGGGCTAATTGGCCACTCCCTTAGCCTATTTAAGGAAGGACGACGACTGAGGCAATTTGCAGGAAACAACTTCATTCACATTCCTTCGCGTCTTGACCTTGTTTCTCCTATCAGTTTCCTGCAAATTGCTTCTGGGCATTCTGCCAACCACTGTAAGATTATGGTTATTATTCTTTGGATTCTTGTCGGCTGTTAATAAAGTTAATTTAACGGCCTTTGATTGGAAAAAACTGATTTAAATTAGTAAACTAAGGTTTGTACGGACTTTGTGTGTGCTGCGTTCTTTGGAGTCCGTAGCTGGGGCAGAACACTTGATTGTATTTATGTCAGATATGCAGTTATTCCCATTGCCTTGATTTTATTATACAGGTGGTCCTCGACTTACGAGCACAATTGAACCCAAGATTTCTGTTGCTCAATGCGACGTTCATTAAGTGAAAAAATTGCCCTATTTTACGACTTTTCTTGCCCCAGTTGTGAAGTTAGTTAATAACGGTTATTTGAATGAATCTGCCTGGTTGGATTGACTTTGCTTGTCAGAAGGTCACAAAAGGGACCACTGTCATAAATATGAACCAGTAGCCAAGCATCTGAATGTGGAATCACGTGACGTGGGGATGCCCCAAGAGTTGTTGATGTATGAAAAACGGCTCTGTCACTTTAAACGGTCATTAAGTGAAAAGTGTTGTAAATCGAGGATTATCTGCGCTTTGCACTTAAGGTTTTTGTTGCCTTTCGTTGAGTTTTTGGACGAGCTGATAGGCGTGGCATACGTTAAATAAAACGAATAGACCAAAAGGCAGCAAATCCATGTGTGGGATTAGGAATGCCGGAAATTCACAATCTCCAGAAGATTTTGAGTCTTGCAAGGCAGGAGAAAAGGGTGATTTTTGGACAGGCTGCAGCTCCTTTTGCTTCTTGCATGAAAAAACAGGAAAGCTGAAGGAATGAGTAATCTCATAGTTTCCATACTTAAGGAAATGAACAGGGTGGATTCAGACTTCACTGGAAGGCTTTAAAGCCAAGTTGCATGTACATAATAACAGAGGGGTGCAACCTTGGTGATTTTAAGACCTGTGGACTTCAACTCCCAGAATTCCCTGGAAGTCGAATCCCAAAAGTGGCCAAAGTTATATATATATATATATATATATATATATATATATATATATATACACCAAATTTATATTTCGCTGATAAAGTAATAAAGGGAGACTAGTATAGATCCATTTCAAGCTATTTAGCTCTCATCAGCTAGCCATACCCTTACTCGGATTCGAACGTGGGCTGCCTGCATGTTAGGCAGCTGTATTAACCTCTGAGCCACAAGTTCTCCTCCCTTCATCAGCTTGAGCCAGGGGAGAGATATTTTATATATATTAAAAACATCTTGGAAATCTTATCTTTATGGGATTTCTTTTTTTCTTTTGCCTATTGCAAGATATTATTGTGAATTAACCAGAATTGTTTAAAATTGGGCCAGGACCAGTGATGGATTCCTCCCGGTTCGCCCTGGTTCTCCCGAGCCGGTAGCGGTGATGATATGATGTCACCGAACTGGTTCTGCCCCCCTGCCCCCCCCACTCCCCGTGTTATTCTTACCTTTTATTTGGCCCCACCCCCAATCTATTGCTGCCTCCTGAGTCCCAGCTGATGGCTAGAAGGAAAAAAACTATTTAAACTCTTGCCGCGGGGCTTCAAAAGGCCGCCCTCCAGCTGATCAGTGTTAAAACAAATGAGTCAACCAGTGCCTGCAAAAATACATGAGTAGATCAGTGCCTGCAAAAATAAATGGGTAGACCAGTGCCTGCAAAAATACACGAGTAGATCAGTGCCTGCAAAAATGCATGAGTAGACCAGTGTCTGCAAAAATACATGAGTAGATCAGTGCTTGCAAAAATAAATGGGTAGACCAGTGCCTGCAAAAAACAAATAGGTAGATCGGTACAGCTCTGCAAGCAGTTAAAAGCCTGGTAGACCAGTACCTCTGCTAAATCCTAAATAATTGTCACATGACCATCAAGCCACGCCCACAAAATAAGCCATGCCCACAGAACCGGTAGTAAAAACTTTTAGAACTCACCCCGGCCAGGACCTACAGTATATTCAGTATTGATAGCATTTAATTAAGTAAGTTGTATTGATGGGAAAATCCAGTGGTACGTATTAATAGAGAATCCTGAGCATTCGCAATTTTATTTATTTAGAAAATTTATATTGCTGCCTTACTTGTATGTGGCGGCTCACGATAGAAAAACACCATATAAAAGAAATAAAAGCAATAAAAAGAAAAATAATTAAAATAATACCCCCACCCCCCACCTATAGACCACCCCGTTTCTCTGAAAATAAGACTCAACCGGAAAATAAGCCCTAGCATGATTTTTCACAGTGCTCGTAATATAAGGCCTACCCTCAAAATAAACCCCAGTTAAGATTGTCAGCCAGATGGATGCATTTAGTACTGTATTTCCCCCAAAATAAGACCTAACTAGAAAATAAGCCCTAATGCATCTTTTGGAGCAAAAATTAATATAAGACCTGGTCTTATTTTCGGGGAAGCACGGTATATCCAATATATACATTTTTTGACTTCGTTTTTTAACCCATCGGTGCTATTAACTGATAGCTGATTAAAAACTTAGAGAATTTGATGAATGAGTGAAGATCTGGCCAACATAACCTTGTTCTCATTGCTGACACAGGGCATTAAGCCATAGTTTAACCATGCTTCGTTAGATCAGCCACCCAGGGCAGATTTCATTCCTTGCATGAAGATGTCAATCACATTCTGACTTGCTGCAATGTAGGTCCAATGTTTTCCCCTAATTCCTAGAACATGATGAGTTTGCTGGCTTGTTGCATGGTTGCTATGGAGACCAGGTCCTAAACTTGAGGTGCAGGTGTTAACCTATTCCCTGTAGTTCATATATTCATTAGTTCACCATCTGCGTCTCACCTCAATCAAAGCTTCCGGTTTCTTGAGGTAAATCCCATCTAGTAGAACACAACTTCCACAGTCCAGGTAGGACGTCTAGTAACAGAGCAGCTTCGGAGAAGAAGGATGGTTAATACCTCAAGGGTCTCCAAAATTGGCCAGTTGTGGACTTCAGTTTGAAGTAGTGGCTGCCTGAGGAATTCTGGGAGCTGGCGTTCACAAGGTCTCCTTGATCGAGCAGGGGGGTTGGACTAGAAGACATCCAAGCTCCTTGATTGATTGATTGATCGATCGATTTGATTTACATGCCGCCCTTCTCCGGAGACTCAGGGCGGCTTACAATGCGTTAAGCAATAGCCTTCATATTTTTGTATATACCTGCTTAGTAGGGCTTTCGGCCCTACTTCTTTTTTATACAAAGTCAGCTTATTGCCCCCACAATCTGGGTCCTCATTTTACCTACCTCTACCCTACCGGGGAGTAGGGGTGAAATGCTCCCGGTTCGGACTGGACCGGCCGATCCAGTAGCAATGGCGGCAGGTGGTTCGGAGAACTGGTAGCAAAAATCCCTGCCCCTCCCCAGCCCATGCCCACCCAATCGTCCGGTCGCCCGCTTGCCGCTTCTTTTAAAAAATGCTTTTAAAAGGTAAAAAAAAAAAGCTCTGATCGTTAGAGCTTTTTTTTTTTACTTTTAAAAGCATTTTTTTTACAACCTATTCGGCTGAATAGGTTGTAAAAATAATGCTTTTTAAAGTAAAAAAAAAGGCTCTGACGAGAAGGCAGCTCAGCTGGGATCTTCAGAGCATTTTGTTTTACCTTTTACCTTTTTTTTTTGCTTTTATTTCTCTTATAAGGTGTTTTTCTATCGTGAGCCGCCACATACAAATAAGGCAGCAATATAAAATTTCTAAATAAATAAAATTGTGAATGCTCAGGATTCTCTATTAATACATACCACTGGATTCTCCATCAATACAACTTACTTACTTAAATGCTATCAATACTGAATATACGGTAGGTCCTGGCCCAGTTTTAAACAATTCTGGTTAATTTGCAATAATATCTTGCAATAGGCAAAAGGAAAAAAGAAATCCCATAAAAGTAAAAAAGTAAAAAAAAAATCGCGCACCACAGCTGATCACATCCCCTCTGCGCTCTTCTACTTACCCCATGCCTCCTTTTGGTATGTATGGTGTGCATTGCACATGTGTGCGCAGCAAGCGAACCGGTAGTAAACTGGTTTAGATTTCACCACTGGGCGTGAGGGCACGGCCAGCTTGACATCACTCATGCCGGGAGCACCTGTGGTGGCTCGAGCGCTCGGCCAGAGAAAATGGAGCTCGGGTGGGCCGCGTGAGGCCCGCCTGAGCTCCGTTTTCACCGGCAGAGGCACCGCAGGCCGGTCCTTCACAGTTTCCAGGGCCAGATCTAAGTACCCCGCGGGCCTTGAGTTTGATACCCCTGTTCTATGTTATGGCTTAAAGTGGCCAAATTCGGAAGTCCCTCATCATATACGGGATAAGTCCGTTGCCCGAAAACCAGAACGAAACGTTAAGTTAGTTGTGGGGTTTTTAGCTTGAAATAATGTCAACATTTCCTTAAGGCTGCCTTGCTTGTCTTAGAATGTCGTTTGGGATCTGTCTCCGGGCCCACTTGTCAAACGTCAGGAGATTTCCCTGCCAGAATATGCTGGATATTTGGCTGGGCTTCCTTGTAATTCGTTTGCTTCATTTTCCAACGTAGGTGTGAATCCCAGCCATTATAAAACTGTCAAGTTTTGGCTGTGAAATCTCAGGCCTTCATCTTTTGACGGCTTCGATTGGCGGTAGACTTGGTCTCTGTTGAAGTTCGTTTTTGGAAGCAGCTAAATAAAAAATATTACTGCAAACTAGAATTAAAGGTAAAGATTCCCCTCACACATAAGTGCTATTCGTTCCCGACTCTAGGGGGCGGTGCTCATCTCCACTTCAAAGCTAAAGAGCCAGCGCTGTCCAAAGATGTCTCCATGGTCATCTGGCCGGCATGACTCAACGCCAAAGGCACACGGAACGCTGTTCCCTTCCCACCAAAGGGGGTCCCTATTTTTCTACCTGCATTTTTTACGTACTTTCGAACTGCTAGGTTGGCAGAAGCTGGGGCAAGAAACGGGAACTCACCCCGTTACGCGGCGCTAGGGATTCGAACTGCTGAACTGCGGACCTTTCGATCGACAAGCTCCGCGTCTTAGCCACTGAGCCACCGTATCCCCTTACTAGAATTAAACTGGAATTAAACCCCATTAAATACCTGTTTCCCCGAAAATAAAACCCAACTGGAAAATAAGGCCTCGCATGATTTTTCAGGAGGCTCGTAATATAAGCCCTATCCAAAAAATAAACCCCAGTTAAGATCGTCAGCAGATGGAGGCGTTTAGTACTGTATTTTCCCCCAAAATAAGACCTAACCAGAAAATAAACCATAATGCGTCCTTTGGAGCAAAAATTAATATAAGTCTTGGTCTTATTTTGGGGGAAACACGGTAGTTGATTGCCTTCTAGGCATGCAGCGAAGTTCTACTTAAGCTGCTCCATGGTGGCTTAAACCTCTCATGCAGATGTTATTACTCATCTCCCATAGGTCAACAGAATAATAGAATGACAATGAGTTGGAAGGGGGCTTAGAGGTCTTCTAGTCCAACCCCCTGCTTTAGCAAGAAAGCCTATAATTTTTAATTTTACTTAATGTAACAGGAAACACAACTGCAAAACGAGAGAGTGTTTATTTACTGAATATATCCGTCAATTTAATTGGTAAATTATCAATCCTTGAGAATATCAAACTAATATGCATTATCAGCTTTTCTGCTACGTCGATTGCTACTGTTTGAATTGAAAGTAAGGACATGGCTATAGATCTGGTTTAATTCTGTCTTTTTTTAAAGTGTAGAATAATTTATCTTTGCTGTCTCCCGTGCCTGAGAAATCCATAACTCTTCCTATAAGAATTATAAATAAATAAACAAACACTTAGAATATATAAAAATCTGTATGTACATCGTCACGTCATTGTGAAAAATCATGAAACAAATTTCCTAATTTGTATCATTTGGGACTACAACTGGGACCAGGATTTCCATTGACCATAGAATATGAGTTGGAAGGGACCTCGGAGGTCTTCTAGTCCAACCCCCAACTCAAGCAGGAAAGGCTTTGCTATTTAAGACACAGGGTTGTCCAATCTTTTCTTAAAAACCTCCAGTGATGAGCCACCCACAACTTCTAGAGGCAATCTTGCAGAGGAGGTATTCAGCCGGTTCGGACCGATTCACCCGAACCGGTAGTGGAAATCGTCCACTTGCCCCGGCTCTATGTCATCCTATTTAGGGACGTTTTTGAGGCCGGGCTCATGTTCAGGAAGATAAATCTATCTCAGCATCTACTACTATCGCAGCACCATTGAGAGTGTCCTGACATACGGCATTCTTGCATGGTATGGGAGCAGCTCTGTAGCGGACAGAAAAACTCTACAGAGAATCATTAAAGCTGCCCAGAATATCATCAGACTCCAGCTACCAGCCCTGGACGACATCTTCGAATCTTGTTGTTTGAGAAAGTTGCATAACGTTCTCAGAGACTCTTCCCATCCTGCTTACAATCTTTTTGGACTGTTGCCTTCCGGCAGAAGATACAGAACAATTGAAACTCGTACCACACGTTTTCTGAATCGTTTTTATCCCAGAGCTATAATTGCACTCAACAATGAACTAAAGGGCCACCATCGGTGAGCTGTGGGACAGCAATCCTTGGTCTGTTGTGTGGATGTTTGGGTGGTTTATTTTGGTGGGTGGGTGGGTGTTTCGGGATTGTTATGTATGTTGGATTTAGTCTTTGGGTGTTAAGTGAATTTTGTTGTATGGGTATACTGTGTATACATGTACAACGGGTGAAATCCAGCAGGTTCTGACAGGTTCTGGAGAACCAGTAGCGGAAATTTTGAGCAGATCAGAGAACTGGTAGTAGAAATTTTGAGTAGTTCAGAGAACCGGCAAATGCCACCTCTGACTGGTCCCAGAGTCGGGTGGGAATGGAGATTTTGCAATATCCTTCCCCCAGGAGTGGGGAGGGAATGAGGATTTTGCAATATCCTTCCCCTGGAGTGGGGTGGGAATGGAGATTTTGCAGTATCCTTCCCCTGCCATGCCCACCAAGCCATGCCCACAGAACCGGTAGTAAAAAAAAAATTGGATTTCACCACTGACGTACAATGACAAGAAAGTTATTATTATTATGCGCGGAAAGCAAGCACGCATGCGAACCGAGCACGCGTGCAACCGACGAACCGGTAGCAACATAATGTGCAACGCACCACTGCAATCTTGGCCCTTTATTTCACAGCCCGGGAACCGAACAATTTTATCTACCTGACATTTCTGTCCTCAGATATCCTGACGTTCGGTTTTATCTTTCTATTATTTATAGTTGCATGATGTACCCAGCTTGTGACATCAAGTGTGTCCTGACACTTGCCACTCAACGCTTGATATCTCATGCTTGCGATATTACTTGCCTCATTTGTACAGTTAGTCCTTGACTCACAGCAAGAGTTCACAATTGCAGCGATTTCACTTAACAACCGTGGCAAGGAAGATGGTAAAACGGGACCAGGCTCACTTCGCAAATGTCTCGCTTAGCAACATACATTTTTGGGCTCAATCGTCGTAAATCAAGGACTCCCTGTGTTCAGCGTGGGTTCTTAACTTCTTTATACCTTTTGTGCCTGGGGGTGTGTTCATTTGTGTTGTTTCAGCCTATGGAACAGATTTTGAGGCTTACTAGAAATAAAACCGTTGCATTCACAGTTGCTTTCAAAACGAATTTTAAAGGGAGCATCAAAGCCCTTAATAGAAATTCTGAATAGCTTCAGGGCATTTTGTGGGTACCAAAAGTATTACCTTTGCTAATCACAGATTTGATTTAGAAATCTGTTCAGTGTTTCTTTAACTAGCATTCCCAACAGAGGAGAGGATCTTACGGGGCAATTAAACCCGTAGAAGTCATTTCTGCTTTTAAGTTCACTTCGACGAACTCTTAACAGCGTGCTGATTGAAAGGGTTGTGGCTTTTTTATTTTAATTTTTTTAAATGAGCATTTCTCAACACAATCTCTTTGAATGTTGAAAGTGGGAAATTTCTTTCGTTGTGGCTTGGAGGACCAAGTTTCTTAGATTAGGAACAGTTCCCTCTAAGAATTGCACGAGAGTTAATTTGTGCTGAAAACTAGCAAAATCCAAAGACTTGGATCCAACTTAAGTTTTTTGAAATGCTCTATGCATGACATAAGAAACCACAACCTACTCAGTTAACGGAGGGTTCTGGGTTTGTATGTGCGTTATAGAAACAATGGTTCACACCCGTGAGAAAAGCCAGCAGCCATGTTGAAATAATAATGAAAGAACAGAGTAGGAAGAGACCTTGGAGGTCTTCTAGTCCAACCCTCTGCTCAGGCAGGAAACCCTACACCATTCCAGACAAATGGTTCTCCAATCTCTTCTGAAAAACTTTCTAGTGTTGGAGCATTTACAACTTCTGGAGGCAAGTTGTTCCACTGATTAATTGTCAGGAAATTTCTCCTTAGTTCTAGGTTGCTTCTCTCCTTGATGAGTTTTCATCTATTGCATCTTGTCCTGCCTTCCAGTGCTTTGGAGAATAGGTTGACCCCCCTCCCTCTTCTTTGGGGCAGCCCCTCAAATATCATGTCACACACACACACACACACAGTCCTTCTTTTCATTAAACTAGACTGTCGAACTCAATTTCATTGAGGGCCGTATCAGGTTGACTTTGGGGGGTGGGTGGGCCTTGCTGACTAGGTGGGTGTGACCAACTGGATGGGCGTGGCCAGCTTGATGCCCCTCACTGGGTGTGACCGACTGGGTGGGCATGGCCAGCTTGACACCACTCTCCAAACTGCTGGTATGTTTCCTTTTTGCATTCGGTTGTTCTGTCCCCGTCCCACACACGCACACCAGCAGTCGTCCAAGAGTTAAAACACACCAACAGACAAGAATTTCCTTTGATAACGGAATTGGCAGCAACCCAGTGGCAGCCTGCCAAAAGTCTTTACTTACGAAGGGAGGTTTTCACTCCTCTTTCGTAACATCAAAATAAGTCCACAACAGTTACAGAGTAATCAAGTCCAGTCCAAGAATCAGTTCCAGCAGAGCATATAGCAAGAGTCTGGCAATGCAGAATGGCGTGATAGCTTTCAGCTTTGTTCGTCACAAGGCTTGACTGGCCACCACACCCCCTTTTATACCCTGTGGGGTGTTGTCCAGTGACTCAGCTTAATCCCTGGCACGGCTTCTCCTTTGTTGCGCGCGCTTATCTCTGCGCCGCTGTCGGGAGTGCAGCCAAGACTCATCCCTGTCACTGTCCAGCTGCGGCTGCTCAGAAGTGCCTGGATCCTGGCCTATCTCTTGGCCTTCGGAGGACACCGGAGGCATTGCCAGAAAGGAGGGTCCTGAAGAGGGAGGCCTTGCCAACTCCTCTCCTTCCCTTTCGGAGTCTTCTCCCTCCGATAAAACAGGCTTGGGGGCCGGAGCCACAACATCGGTAGACTGGGCCGAAGCGACACGGGCCGACCCCTTACATTTTCCAGGATGGCCCTACCACATCGCCGGCGGGATCTGGCCTTCGGGCCTTGTGTTTGACACCCCTCAAGTAGACATACCCAATTCCTGCAGCCCCCTAGTTATCTTCATTGCTCTTCTCTGTATTCTTTCTAGAGTCTCTCAAAATCTATTTTTTTGTCATGGCAACCGAAACTGGAAGCGATATTCCAAGTGTTGTCTTCTGCAAGGCGTTATAAAGTGATACTAACACTAAACTAAACTTTACAAAGCTCACATTTGCAAATACATCAGGTATTAGTGGAGACGTTTCTTTGTTTACATCTTAGTGTAGCGAAACCTGATTTAGTGCAACCCAATTGTTCAATTTATTAATAAAAGGAATCCCCTATTATAGCTACGTTAGAAAATATATTCCGAGCATATGTTTTCTGCAACCACCCAGCCTTCTAAATTGTGATTTGTTGAACCCTGCTTTATCGTATATAAACCGTTAGCAATTTGATTCATGCACTTGCAAAGAATCCTCAAGAGTGGTGCAGTGGCCTAGAGGTGGAGCTCTCGCCTCACCATCAGGAGGCTGTGAGTTCGATCCTAGGTAGAGGCAGATATTTCTCTCTCTGGGTAGATTGGGAATATATCTGCTGAACAAAACTCCTCATTGGCAACAAGAAGGGCATCCGGCCAATAAACACTCAGCTCCATTCAGTTGTCCAGACTCCACTCCGCAAGGGATTATGAGGTCGTTAAAAGATTATGATTTGCAAAGAATCCTTAAAAATGGTTCCCAACCCACATTGGCCGGATTCTCATCACACATTAAACTTCCAACAAGCAGATTATTCTTGGATATTATGCTAATTGATCCATAGCAAAGAAATACCTCTAGGAATACTTGCTAGAACTACCATTTCGTGTCCATCCATCATTAAATATGTGAGTTGCTCATAATGAAGGAAGTTGAGTGCCATTGGCTAAGTCCACATTGAAGCCAAGGAAAGCAAAGAACATTGATGTATGAACCATTCTGATGGATAAATTGGGGTTAATGGTTTAGGGTGATGTGTAAACTCCACCTGTTGTTGTTAAACCATGGTTAAGGAAACTATAGTTTAGAATGAATGTGTGGATGCGACTACAGTCAACCTTGAAAAGAGCCACTTTCCATCTACCAGTACATTCACTTAATTTTTGGTGAAATAGCCAGCACATCTGTGTGTACAAGCCTGGAGTGGTGCGGTGGTGTAGAGGCGGAGCTCTCGCCACACAATCAGGAGGCTGTGAGTTCGATCCTGGGTAGAGGCAGATATTTTTCCCTCTGGTCACATTGGGAATATATCTGCTGAACAAAACTCCGCATTGGCAACAGGAAGGACATCTGGCCAGTAAACACTCAGCTCCATTCAGTTGCCCAGACTCCACCCCACAATGGATTATGGGGTCATTAAAAGAAGATGATCTTTGTGTACAAGCCGTAGGTAAGGTTACACAGGTAACCCTCAACTTATAACAGTCTCTTTAGTGACCGGTCTCTTCTTAGTAACCTCCAGTGATGAAGCACTCACAATTTCTAAAGGCAATTTCTGTTCCACTGGTTAATTGTCCTCACTGTTAGGAAGTTTTTCGTTAGTTTTCCAGGTTGCTTCTCTCCTTGATGAGTTTCCATTCATTGTTTTTGGTCTTGCTTTCTGGTGCTTTGGAAAATAAATTGACCGCCTCCTCTTTAGCCTCTCAAATACTGGAATATTGCTGTCATGTCCCTTCTTTTCGCTAGACAAGTCCTTGCTTTCTAGTCCTCCTTTCCTCTAAACTAGCCAAGCCCAAATTCTGCAACTGTTTTTCATATGCTTTAGTCTCCAGATTAATCCTATGTAAGTCCTAGCATAAGAGAAGTGTGTTGTGTGTGGGTTTTGGGTTTTTTTTTTTGCAAAATAATGCTGTGGGTGCAAATTTTTGCTGTGTGCTGTTTGCCTCACACACAGTCAGTGAGCTAATGCACACCAGTTTATTGACAAAGGTTAACTTCTACAAAGTCCAAGGAAATTCTTGAAATTAAAGGCCCCGGGGATAGAAATTTTCATTTTCTGTGTGATGAGTTGGCTTGGCTGATGTTGTTTCTGGTGCTGGTTTTAATGGTACTGTAAGATCTCTGAATCCGCCCACATGCGCTCCTAAATTGGCAGTGACAAAAATATGGCCTAGAGCATATTAGACTTATCGGAATGAAAAGGAAGCAATTTCAAAGTTTTTTATTTTTTTAATGAGCTGAGAATGAAGGTGGGTTTTTTCTTCTGATGATGATCCCATTTCCATTAACAATTGGATTACTATTAAATGCATAATGTTTTTCTTTTTTTAAAAAAAATACTTAACGTAACAGGAATAATACCTGCAAAAAGACACTGTGTTGTTTACAGAATATATCCTTCAGCTTAATTGATAAATTATCAATCCTTGCGGATTTCAAATTAAAATGCATTATTAGCTATTCCGTTACATCGATCGCTACTGTTTCAGAAATTGAAAGTAAGAGCATGCCTATAAGTCTGGTTTAATTCTTTCTTTTTTTTTTAAAAAAAAAAGCGTAGAATAATTATTTTTGCTATCTCCTATGGCCAGAGGTAGGTTTTAGCAGGTTCTGACCAGTTCTGGAGAACCGGTAGCGGAAATTTTGAGTAGTTTGGAGAACTGGTAAATACCACCTCTGACTGGCTCTGCCCCCATCTATTCTCTGCCTCCCGAGTCCCAGCTGATTGGGAGGAAATGGGGATTTTGCAGTAACCTTCCCCTGGAGTGGTGGGAATGGAGATTTTACAGTATTCTTCCCCTGCCACGCCCACCAAGGCACGCCCACCAAGCCACACCCACAGAACCGGTAGTAAAAATGTTTGAAATCCGCCACTGCCCATGGCTAAGAAATCCATAACTCCTCCTATAAGAATTATAAAGAGAATATAAACACCTACAATAGATAAAAATCTGTATGTACCCAATTCCTACAACTGTTCTTCATGTATTTTAGCCTCCAGCCACCTAATTATCTTTGTTGCTCTTCTCTGCACTCTTTCTAGAGACTCCACATCTTTTCTTTTATAATCTGGTAACCAGAACTGGATGCAGTATTTCAAGTGTGGTCTTAACTAAGGCTTTTTAAAGCGGTAGTAGAATTTTTTTGAATGATAATCCTAAAAAACGTTTGGTCCAGCATCAACTGGACGTGTTCTTTTGTGCAAATGTTAGTAGAGTGTTATGTATAGACCAGCGATGGTTAACTTTTTCGGTGCTGGGTGCCGAAACTGGAGCACGCTGGAGCGCCGGGACCCGGAAGAGAGCAGCTGGCTGGTGTGCATGCACGCGGTGACCAGCTGCTCTTCCGGCTTCCATCACGTGCATGCTTACTGGCCAGCTGTTCTCTTCTGAGTTTTGGCATGCGCATGCACGCCGGCCCGCTGGTCTTTATGCGAAGAGCAGCTGGCCGAAGCTGACCACAAGCACGGTCAGATCGCTGGCTGGCGTCTACTGGCCAGCTGCTTTCTTCTGGGTTCCGGCATGCATGTTGGTCTTCGTGTGAAGACCAGCTGGCTGAAGCTGACTGCAGGCGCGAAGACCAGCTTGCTAGCGTGCATGTGCGTGCTGGAACCCAGAAGAAAGCAGCTGGCGACGGCACGCATGCCCACAGAGAGGGCTTTGTGTGCTATCTCTGGCCATAGGTTTGCCATCATGGGTATAGACCGGGGTGAAATGTTCCCAGTTCAGACCGGATCGCCCAATCCAGTAGCAACGACGGCGGATGGTTTGGAGAACCCATAGTAAAAATCCCTGCCCACCCCCCCAT
>WNWU01000062.1:2934718-2947858 GCA_012654045.1 Ptyas mucosa | reverse complement strand
TTTGCTTTGATGGGATAAGATAAGAGGTTGACTTAGCACCATGGGATTTATGATGAATTCAACACTGGCTGTTGAATTTAAGGTCAGAATGACCATTAACATACGATAACATTTTCCATAAACAACATTACTACTTTTATATAAGGATGTAAATTAAGAAGAAAAGAGGACCAGAGTTGTATATGATGTTTAGAAAAAAAATCTATACTGACTTCCTTTTACAGTGAAATTAGGGTACAATCTTACTTCTTATAACAAATACATGTTATACATGTTTCCCATTGGTGGGTTTCAAATTTTTTTACTGTGGGTGTGTTCTGTGGGTGTGGCTTGGTGGGCGTGGCTTGGTGAGCATGGCAGGGGAAGGATACTGTAAACTCTCCATTCCCTCCCCAATCCAGGGGAAGGTTACTGCAAAATCCCAATTTCATCCCAATCAGCTGGGATATGGGAGGCAGCGAATAGATGGGGGTGGGGCCAATCAGAGATGGTATTTACCGGTTCTCCGAACTACTCAAAATTTCTGTTACCGGTTCTCCAGAACTGGTCAGAACCTGCTGAAACCCACCTCTGGTGTTTCCACCAAAATAAAACCGGGTCTTATATTAAGTTTTGCTCCAAAGACGCATTATGGCTTATTTTCCGGTTACGTCTTATTTTGGGGGGGGGATACAATACTAAACGCCTCCGTCTGCTGACAATCTTAACTGGGGCTTATTTTGAGGGGTGGGGCTTAATAGTATGAGCATCCTGAAAAATCTTGCTAGGCCTTATTTTCTGGTTGGGTTTTATTTTCGGGGAAACAGGGTAGCAAGTTTGCGGAGGTGAAAAACTGAAGCCCGATTTTATTTGTATTATTATTGGCCACAGAAGGGACATTAAAGCAAATTCGTATCCATGCCTTGAGGTGATTGTTGAAATGAGATATCTTGCCGTAATGAGGTCTGGATGGAAGTGTTTATTTTGCAACCAGTTTTGGAGATTCCTGCTTTCTTGGATTCATCAACCGAAGGTTATTTTAGGCATGATTATAGAGTGGGTCTAATTCCCTGCTTGGTAGAGGCAATTTCCGTCACTGGAATTCCTCCTCAGAATAGTCAGGTTAAAAGTAGTCCTCTGAATAGTAGTTGTTGTTTGCACAGATTTGTGTTTTTTCCCTCCATTTTCTAGATATGCCGTTTACGTCTTTTTCTCACGAATGAAGGCGAATATATGTGTCTCAGCATAATGTTGCAGGATCCAATCTGGGTCGGGACCAGAGGTTTAGTCTTCTGTTGTGGTCCGCCACCAGCCTGCGGAGCTGGCAGCGGAGTCAGACAGTGAGGAGGCTGGGGAGGACAATAGGCTGGCCCTGGAGTCAGGGGAGGACCCAGATGAGGGCTCTGCATCGGAGGCAGAGATGGGGCCAAGGCCATCTGGGAGCAATACGCGGACTACGGAGCCTCCAGAGGCATATAGTAGAGAGGCAGAGGAATAGAAGGAGCCTGTTCCTAGTGCACGCATGCGAAGAGCTGCCAGAAGGTAAGAACAGCTCAAGCAAAAAGGACGACTTAGGAGTAAGGCCAGGAGATGATTGGCTCCACCCTAGAGTGGGTGGGGTCTTAACTAGAGTTTATTTTGGAGGTTGGGTTTATATTGGGCACCCGTGTAAAAATCAAGCTAAGTCTTATTTTTGGGATAGGTCTTATTTTCAGAGAAACACAGTAGTATGTGAGAACGACCTTGAAACACAAGAGGGGAGAGCTACAATCAGCTTGACCCTCTGCAGAAAAATGGGAACATTTTAAAGGTCCGAGAAGGGACCCTCCCGAGTTTTGACTTTATTTAGACTTAGAAGACTTTACTGAGATTTTGAATGTACACTAATCGGCATACATGAAAATGAAATTTTGTTCTGTACAGCTCTTTAAAAATCCATGTTCGCGTTTTGAGTGGATACAATCCTTCTGACGTGAAATGGGTAAATCAGGACTGTCAGTTTTTATTTTTGCTCTACCCAAGAAGACATAATTTCTCCTGAAATGACTTTTCCCCTTCTGCAATATTTACTTCTGTAGAATTGAAGTGATTTGGGCGTAAGGTTTACAGCATTTTCCCAGCGCCAAAAGCTGCATATCTGAAATATTTTTTTTCTTTCGCTAGAAATAAAAAAAAAATACTTGAAATATGAAGCCTGCTGAATTTCCAGATGGAAAATCCTGCAATTGACCATTCAATGTCGCTCGGAATATTTCACTGATTTGTGCCGTTCATTCGAGATAGGTTTCGAAATTTTTACCCCTAAATGGAATTAAAAACCGCAGCGAGGCTGTGATTATTAAGGAAATGAATTTACGCGTAGTGCTGAGATACACTTTTTAAATTTGGTCTGCGTGTTTTGCTTAATCTACGTCTAAGGTGCCCTTGGTCCTTTGGGAATAAACGGTATGACATCGCTGTGTCGCCTTGCTGTAATTGTCAATCCAACACTTCCCAAGATATTTCTATTTTTTTAATTTTTAAAAAGTTTTTTATTGTAAACATAGTTAAAAAGACATGCATAGACATACAACATATACAAAAATCTTAGTTTCTTTTCAGCTACTTAACAGTGATCCATTTCTTACTATATATTAATATTTACAGACATTACAATATTAACTATTTCAGCCTTTTTCTCCTATTATATTACATTTCTACTAATACGTTAATTGATCTATCACATTTTTCTCTTTCCCTTCTTCATTCCTTTAATTTATTTCTTTATTTTTCAACCATTCATACCAATTATTCCACACTTTATAGTATTTGGTTTCCTCTTTCCCCTGTATTTCTTTAGTTAGTTTATCCAATTCTGCGCATTCCAAGATCTTTTTAATTATATCTTTATCTGGTGGTAATTCTTCTTCTTCCTTCCAGTACTGCGCATATATAATACGCACTGCTGTCAATATATGTAGTACGAAATACTGTGTTTCTTTAGTATAGTTTTCTATTGAAAAAAAATCTGAAAAAAATCTATTTTTTAAAAGATCCTACAATCTCTCCTTAATCAACTTTCAAGGAGGACTTGTTATTTCTTTAAAGAGAGATTTTGGCGGTGACTGGCAGAGTAATTAACCTTTCCTTCAGGAAAAGGGACTTAGCGTGGATTTGGAGTTTGAGGGGCAAATTTTATTCCCACGATAGTTTTTCCCACAATGACTTTGAAGAAGCAGCGGAAACTGTTCCCTAAAAGGACTGCTGAGATTTTAGTCTTACATTCTCCATTCAAGCCTAACGGGAGATGTTTACCTCTGTTGTGAATAAGCTTGGAAGATGTTCAACAAATAGTTTTTTATGTTCAGCCTAGTTTTTTATGCCTGAGTTGGGGAAAAAAATATTATTTTATTTTATTTTATTTTGTTTTGTTTTATTTTATTTTATTCATATTCATATGCCGCCCTTCTCCCGAAGGACTCAGGGCGGCTCACAACAATAAAATAAAACAATAAATTAATGCTAAAATAATCCAATTAAAATCCCCAACAGTTAAAACTAAAAACTCCCAGCAGATCAGGAGATTTGCTGAAAAAGCCATGTCTTCAGGCCACCGCGGAAAGAGCGGAGGTCGGGGGCCGTCCGGAGCTCAGTGGGTAATTCATTCCAGAGGGTCGGTGCGGCCACAGAGAACGCCCTCATCCTGGGTGCCACCAGCTGACATTGTCTGGCCGATGGCACCCGGAGGAGGGCAGCCCTATGTGAACGCACTGGGCGGTAGGAGGCCGGTAGGAGGTGGTCCTGCAAGTACCCCAGGCCCATGCCATGTAGGGCTTTATAGGTAAGTACCAGCACCTTGAAGCAGATCTGAAGGACCACCGGCAACCAGTGCAGCTCGCACAGGAGAGCTGTAACACGGGAGTAACGGGAAGCTCCTGTAACAACCCACGTGGCCGCATTCTGGACCACTTGGAGCCTCCGGGTGCACCCCAAGAGCAGCCCCATGTAGAGGGCATTGCAGTAATCCAGGTGAGAGATGACGAGAGCATGAGTGACTGTACGGAGGGCATCCCTATCTAGGAAAGGTCGCAACTGGCGCACCAGGCGAACCTGTGCAAAAGCCCCCCTGGTCAAAAAAAGAAAAGAACTGCGATCTCTTGAGTTTCGTTGTTTAGTTGATCTAACAATACTGAGCTAATTTTCATGGCATCGTGTGATATGAGGGTGTCTTCAGAGAACATGAGTTGTTGCCCCAGCTCTGCTCCGCTGTGCATGCACACCAAACTCCCGCCAGCCAGCTAATTTTTAGGTCTCTGCCGTGCATGCACGGGGGACGGAGCACATGCGGGAGGCACACAGGTATGTATGGGGGGTGGGGGGACCGTGTGTGGGGGTCGCACGTGCATGCGTGGATGGGCAGGACGTGAAGGGGGGCATGCTCGCATTGCATTATGGGTTATAAGTGCAGGGAGGCCTAACTAGGCCCAAAATGGAGCACGGGGGGGTGCGGGGCGGCCCCCCCATGGCCCATTTTTGCTCCCAGGAGGCTGCAGGGAGGCCTACTAGGCCCAAAACCGGGCACGGGGGGAGTGGGGGGGTCGCGTGTGCATGGATGGGGCATGGGGGGTGTCACATGTGCATTGCATTATGGCAGTGATGAAATCCAAATTTTTTTACTACTGGTTCTGTGGGCATGGCTTGGTGTGGGTATGGTGTGGCTTGGTGGGCGTGGCAGGGGAAGGATACTGCAAAATCTCCATTCCCACCCCACTCCAGGGGAAGGATACTCCAAAATCCCCATTTCCTCTCCACTCCTGGGGGAAGGATATTGCAAAATCTCCATTCCCACCGTACTCTGGGGCCAGCCAGAGGTGGTATTTGCCGGTTCTCCGAACTACTCAAAATTTCCGCTACCAGTTCTCCAGAACCTGTCAGAACCTGCTGGATTTCACCCCTGCATTATGGGGATATAGACCCAAAATTTTATTAAATTTAGTTTTCCTCACTGTTAGGAAGTTTCTCCTTAATTCTAGGTTGCTTCTCTCTTTGATTAGTTAGTTTATTGTTACGGATAACAGTCAAAAACCTCTCCAGTTAGACGTTTTATTCTCATGCCATCTGCTGAAGTTCATAAACAGGACAAAGAGATCCAATAAATCTCTTTATTGCTCATGTATCTGGTTCAGAATGAACCCATTTAGATACCTGGACCAGACTCGAAAGCAAATCGTTTTGTGATGGAGATTAGTAGCCGAAATTTGTTCAGCTCTGGTTCACCTGTTTCAACAATAGGAAAATATGATATGAGAGAGAATAGAGGTCATAAGAGTTTTAGCAGAAACTAAACTGAGGTGAATCACATATAGCATTTAACACTTAATTGATTCCTGACTGAGGCATTTATGCCCAAAATTAACTCTGGCCAGCTCAAGCTGCAGCTCATTAACTCTCTGGTTTCCTTCAAGTAGAGTTATTAATTCAAGAAGAAGCTTAAATAGACATGTTCACACCTAGGAAGCCCTATTACAGATAGTCCTCGACGTACGACTGCAATTTAGTCTTCCAAATCATAGCCATCCTGTGCAATCTGACCTGCTCTTCTCTACATATTTTCTAGGGTCTAAACATGTTCTTTTTCTCTCTTTTGAATTCTCCATTGGGTTTTGACTTTTCGACCATTCTTGTTGTGGCCCGTCAGCGGCTTGTGCAGTTAGTAGCTGATTCCGACAGCGAGGAGGCTGGTGTGGTGCTGCGCCAGCAGCCTGTGCAGCTGGCACTCGAGTCAGACAATGAGGAGACTGGAGAAGATGTGATGCCAGAGGCAGGGATTCAGGCAGGGCCTTCAGAAGCTCCCATAAGTGAAGAGGAAGAAGAGGAGGAGCCTCTTCTCGATGCACAAGCGTGCAGAGCTGAGAAAAGGCAGGAGTGGCTCCTTATGAGGAGGTCTCCTCGAGAGTAAGGCTTGGGGCTAATTGGCCACTCCCTTAGCCTATTTAAGGAAGGACGACGACTGAGGCAATTTGCAGGAAACAACTTCATTCACATTCCTTCGCGTCTTGATTCCAGAAACGTTTGATTCAGCTCTTGTTTCTCTCTTGTCCGTCTTCCTGCAAATTGCTTCTGGGCATCTTTCCAACCACAGTAATATTACGGTTATCTGAAATATAGTGCCTCAGAATTGAGTTATTATTCTTCGGATTCTTGTCGGCTGTTAATGACGTTAAATTAACAGCCTTCGTTCAGAAAAGGCGGATTTAAATTGTACTTGTGTTCGAACAACTACTAAGAAAGCTCATTAGTAGTCACTAAATTAGTAAACTAAGGTTTGTACAGACTTTGTGTGTGCTGCGTTCTTTGAGGTCCGTAGCTGGGGCAGAACAATTCTGCAGGACGAGGCCTGTAATCCTCACCCCAGCTTGTAGCCACCGGTCATCTTGGACAATAAATAGCGCTTGTCTGAAGATTATAAAAACCGGGAATGTCTACTGCCCATCACGAAGGAAGGTTTTGATATCTTCTACTCTTTCCCGTCCTAAAACTCATTAAGGCTTTAAATCTTTGCTAAAGGGGGAAAGGTTAATGTTTTGTTTTCTTTCTTCTAAGTGGACCTTACGGCTGCTGATGACCCTCTGTTCTCTGGCTCCTGCAGGCCAAATTCTCCACATAGTTGTCATTCCTAAACTCGGCTCGGAGCAAAATAGACAATCTTGTTGTGTATTGCAGATGGAGTGGGGTTTAGTATTGGTGCAAAAGACCAGCAGCAAATATATTAGGCGTTTAGTGAGCCTTCAGTAGAAAGAGAATAATAGCGGTAGTCCTCGACTTACGACCATGGTTGAGCCTAAACTTTTTGTTTTTGTTTTTTTTAAGTTTTTAAAAAAAATTTACACAAACACACATACAAATATACAAATATGTATAAAAAAACAAATATGTTTTTTTTCTGAACAGAGTATTTGGCCGGTTCACAAATTTTAAACAGTTTTTAGTCATTTCAACTAAATTACAATTTCTATACTTCCTTTTCGCCATAATATTTATTCTCTCTATTTTGTTTTTAGAACCCATATTACCTTTCATTCTAACCTCCAATCTTAGCCAAATTTTAATTTTTCCCTTCCCTTCTATATTGTACCCCTCAAATTTAAAATCTCACCTAATACGATTCCTAGTATTTCCTTATATTCCTTTATTATATTTGCTGATGTTTTCCATTGTTACCTATTTCAATATCCATCACCTTAGTATAAATTAATTAATTATGTGGTATTAACAATCATTCATTTCTTATAAGAATAATAAACCCAATTGTTTTATCGCATACATTTTCTTAAATAATACAATCCAACATCTTAATAAAATCAATTAGTTATATAATTATCTTTTCTCTTTAGATCGTAATCATAAACCCAATAACTTTCCCCATATACTTCTTTTTATGAATTCCAAAAATGTAGACGTGAATATCCCAATTATTACGATTTCTATACTATCCAACTTCTTAAGAAGTCAGTTAATCATGTAGCCATCTTTTCTTTTTACATGATGATAATAAACCAAATAGCTTTCCCCATATATTCCTCAAAACCACTTCAAACCAAAAATTGAAATACTTTTAATGGTATATTGTGGTGAAAGCAGAAATGATTAAGTTGTGGTTTTGAGCCTAAACTTTTTGGACAATGAGTATTTCACACCACTTTGCAGTGCTTCTTGGTCATTTTCCTTTGAATTGTATCTTGGTTGCGTGCATTTTTATGGCTGAGGTCAAGGAAGGAAATTCTCTTGTTTAATAAGAATGTGGAGAAGAGGAACCAAAGTGACGCCTGCAAAATGTAAAATAGATGCAACATCTACATCGATCGTTTGGTATATTTATTTATTTTTATTTTATTAGTCATATTTCTATGCCGCCCACTCTCCGAGGACTCTGGGCGGCTTACACCAAAGACAGTATACTAAATAGCATATTGCCCCCAACAAGCTGGGTCCTCATTTTACCCACCTTGGAAGGATGGAAGGCTGAGTCAACCTTGAGTCGGTGAGATTTGATCCGCTGATCTGCTGAACTAACAGTCAGCTGAAGTAGCTGCAGTACAGCACTCTAACCACTGCGCCACCTCGGCTCGGATGATGTATAAACATCATCAAGGCAGGTACCAATAGTCCTTGACTTACAAATAGTTGGTGGGCCATGACAGGCAGTTTTGGAGCTTGTGTGATAGCCACCAGAATTAAGAACCAATTAGAACCTTGTTGCCCATGGAAATAATGTTTCCCCCCCCCCAAAAAACCTGATAGAATATTTGGAGCTCAAGGTTGAACTGTGCGATCCTTAGTGCTTTCTGAGGTTGGCTGTTTTCTTGCAGATGTTTAATTACCAAGCTAGGTAACATGGGTTACTTATCTTGGGTAACTACACACCCTACACGAGTGCTTGGTGAACGGTGTAATTGTCCAGGACAATTTACTTCAAACAGAATACAAATCACAATGATAATAATGGTTAGGTATACACGATAATTAACGGGACGCTGTGGCTTAGTGGCTAAGATGCTGAGCTTGTCGATCGAAAGGTCCGCAGTTCAGCGGTTCGAATCCCTAGTGCTGCGTAATGGGGTGAGTTCCCGTTACTTGTCCTAGCTTCTGCCAACCTAGCAGTTCGAAAGCAGGTAAAAAATGCAAGTAGAAAAATAGGGACCACCTTTGGTGGGAAGGTAACAGCGTTCTGTGAGCCTTTGGCGTTGAGTCATGCTGGCCACAGGACCACGGAGATGTCTTCGGACAGCGCTGGCTCTTCGGCTTTGAAACGGAGATGAGCACCGCCCCCTAGAGTCAGGAACGATTAGCACATATATGCGAGGGGAACATTTACATTTACCGACATCGTTCTAGTTAGTAGGTGTTGGCTCACTCTCTGTTTATATTCAACAACTTAGTTGCTTTGTGGCAGACTTTTCATTACACAACTAGGTAACATCATCAGTGCTAGTGAGTGTGTGGTTTGCTCCCTCTTTACATACAGTATCTCTCAACTCGGTTGCTTCCTTGCAGGTGTTTCCTTATCCCCAACCGAGTAACATCAGTGCTAGAAGGGACTGATCATTTCAAAACTGTATCATCGCCGTTCGCCGCAATAACGTTTGACTTCAACCATTAACTCGTTTACTTCAGTAGCGTTCGGACATGATTTCAGTTTGAGTTCTGGAAACATAGATGATGCCAGCCAGGAAATGATTTCAGTTGTCAGTTTTCAAGTGCTATTGGCCTTCCACAGACGTGGGATTCACTTACCTTCCCTACTGGTTCGCAAATGTAAACGTACGCGTCACCTTCCACGCATGCACACGGTCTCCAAAATATGACATCATTACATCTGGGTGGGTGGGTGAGGCCTACTGCAGTTGCTGCTACCGGTTTTCCCGAACCGGACAGAACCGGCTGAATTCCACCACTGGCCTTCTATCTATCTGAATGGTTGATATTTTGTGCTACTTAAGAAGGGTCGATGATGTAATTGCATTGGATTGATGATATATCTTCCCTCTGCAGATGAATTGGCTTTCCATTAGTGTAACAGGCTGGCTAGCATTATTTCACATAGTCAAAGTTTAATGCGGCTTTTAAAAACCGGACTCCCTTGGCCTGCTCAAGCGGGGTAAAGTATATATTTGTCTTCGGTTTGCTCGTGGGTCTCTTATTTGTATTGGGTTTCCGGCACTCGGGCGAGCACGTGTACGTGTTCTGGTTTGGGCACTCAGTGCCAGAAAGATTCACCATCACTGGACTAGACACACCCAGTTCCTAAAATATGGAAGAAACCATATTTCTTCCATAATACCAATTTCTCCTACAAAATGTGGCTTCGATCCCAAATGAAGCTCTTAGCATCTGAGAGTATCGTTATGGCTGGTCACACAGTCATTCAGATGTTTAGAAAGGATTTGGCGTTGTTGTCATCCACCTATCGAGTCCTTCCCAAATATAAGAAAAATGAAAAACAGAGAAGTTGGCTGGCCAGCCAGTCAGTCAAACATGTAAACACACCACCCACGAATGCGTCTCTTAACGTAGTTTAACACATCCTCAAATATGTCCATGGTTTGCTTTAAAAGCCCTTCCTGTCGAGCCCAGCCACGGCTCGACACATGATCCCTGAGGGGGGACGAAACGCGGGACGCCAGCACAAACCACCTCAAGGACCGATGACTACTGAGAGGGGGGCTGAGAACCAGGTATTTAGGCTGCACAGAGGTGGTGATCAGGGGTGAAATCTAAAATTTGTTACTACCGGTTCTGTGGGCGTGGCTTGGTGGGAGGGTAATGTGACTGGGTGGGCGTGGCCATTTTAAAAAAACTTTTAAAACCATTTTTTCTACAACCTCTTCGGCGAAGAGGTTGTAAAAAAAATGCTTTCAAAAGGCTCTTGACGATCCCAGCTGAGTTGTCTGATCGGCAGAGGCTTTTTTTCTTTTAAATGCCTCTGCCGATCAGGCAACTCAGCTTGGATCGTCGGAGGCATTTAAAAGAAAAAAAGGGTTTTTTTCTTTTAAAAGCCTTTGCTGATCCCAGCTGAGCCGCGCGATCATCAGAGGCTTTTTTTTTTTACTTTTAAAAGCAGTTTTTCGGCTGAAGAGGTTGTAGAAAAAATGCTTTTAAAAGTAAAAAAAAAAAGCCTCTGATGATTGTGCAGCTCAGCTGGGCATGGGGGGGTGGCGGCAGGGATTTTTGCTACCAGTTCTCCGAACCACCCGCCTCCATCGCTACCGGATCGGGCGATCCGGTCCGAACCGGGAGCATTTCACCCCTGGTGGTGATGCACCGGATGTTTAGGCTGCACAGAGGTGGTGGAGATAGTGACGATTCGCGGGGCAAGGGGAGGGCGAGCAGGGAACGACAATGGATCGGTGTCCTAGTAGCCGCGGTTCCTGGCGTCGGCGGATGACGTGGCAGCACGGGAAAGAGAAGTCCTGGAATTTGCCAATCTTCCAATCAGTTGAGATGCGCTGCCGAGGGTGGGGCGCGGGGTGGCGCGGCATGTTCAAAAAGCTCTGAGAAGCAGAAGCTCTCAGCACCGACTTTGTACGCATTGTACTTGACTTTGACTGAGACCTGTTTGTAGCAGAGTAAAAAATCACTGGCGAGGCAGAACAGTCTTGGCTTGGTGATTCATGGTTTGCTCGTGCAAACGTGGTTTAGCAAGCCAAGAGTTCCATTGTTTTATAACCATCCTGTTGAAGGAAGCTGATGCAACCTTGCATATTCTTAGCAACGTTCCTTCCCTCCTTCGAAAGGCATTTCCCTTTTGGGATTTTAACAGTAGCAAAATAATAGGTCTTACTGAGCAGACTTCAATCTAATTGTTTGGTATCGGGATTGATTTGTATCGTTTTAATGCTCCTAGTGATTAACAATTTATGCTTTACCTTTTTTTCTCCTAAAGGTATAGCGGAGTATCCTTATTGTTATCCACTTAGAAAGTTGGGTTGGGGAACCGCATTCAGGTCTGACTATGTAGCTTAAAGGAATACAGGTAATATTTTGTAAGGAAAGAGGTTGGTGAAGAAGGAACCAGCAGGGCTAGAGAGTGGATCACGATGATTAGGAAAGGCCCATCTAAGGCAGGGGTGACAAACTCAAGGCCCAGAGGTTGGATCCAGCCTGCGGGGCAGTGGTGGGTTCCTCCCGGTTCGGCCCAGTTCTCCCGAGCCGGTAGCGGTGACGATATGATGTCACCGAACTGGTTCTCCCCCCTGCCACTGCCCGCAGGCCCCCCCCGCACCGCCCCCGCCCACAGCCCCCCCGCACTGCCCCCCCGGCGGCCCCCCCCACCCCCCGCATTATTCTTACCATTTATTTGGCCTCACCCAGTGGTGGGATTCAGCCGGTTCGCACCACTTCAGGAGAACCAGTTGTTAACTTTCTGAGCAGTTTGGCAAACTGGTTGTTGGAAGAAATCATTAGGGCAGAGAACTAGTTGTTAAATTACTTGAATCCCATCACTGGCCCCACCCCCAATCTATTGCTGCCTCCTGAGTCCCAGCTGATGGCTAGAGGGAAAAAAACTGTTTAAATTCTTGCTGCGGGGCTTCAAAGGGCTGATCAGTGTTAAAAGAAAACAAATGAGTAGACCAGTGCCTGCAAAAATACATGAGTAGATCAGTGCTTGCAAAAATAAATGGGTAGACCAATGCCTGCAAAAAATAAATGGGTAGATCGGTACAGCTCTGCAAGCAGTTAAAAGCCTGGTAGACCAGCACCTCCGCTAAATCCTAAATAATTGTCACATGACCATCAAGCCACGCCCACAAAATAAGCCATGGCCACAGAACTGGTAATAAAAAAATTTAGAACCCACTCCTGCTGCGGGGTGCTCGCTGCCCGCGAGGCCACTCTGGAAACAGCAAAGGAGCAGCCCGCGGTGCCTCTGCCAGTGAAAACAGAGCTCGGGAGGGCCGCAAACAGCCCTCCCAGGCACTGTTTTCAGCTGTGATGACCTCCTGCAGTCAGAGAAAATGGACCTCCGTTTTCACTGGCAGAGGGCTGCAGGAGGCCGTCACAGCTGAAAACGGGGCTGGGGGGCATGCAGCTGGGTGTCACGGCCGAAAATGGAGCTCTGGAGCCTGTTTTCGCTGGCAGAGCACTTGGGTCACCACAGGTGCCCCAAAACGAGTGGCGTCAAGCTGGCCACGTCCACCATGGCCACGCCCACTCCATCCCATCCCCCGAAGTCAAATACAACTCTGATGTGGCGCTCAATGAAATCGAGTTTGACACCCCTGATCTAAGGCCCTTTGAAATGCTAGAAGAGTAGCTAAATATCTGTTGACTCGGAAGTGTGCGAGGAAATGGCCTGTAATTAGAACTTTGGAATGCGAAACTTGTAGATGGGCTTGGTGCACCTTGTTAGGTAGAACTTCTGCTACGGCGGGTCCGTTCTTGTCTGCAGTCAAGAAATGAGTGTCACAGGGCCATGTCTGGAAATCCAACATTTTCAGGTCTGCCTATGGAAAACCTTACTCAAATGTTGTACAGCTGTGCCTTCCTTCCTTCCTTCCTTCCTTCCTTCCTTCCTTCCTTCCTTCCTTCCTTCCTTCCTTCCTCCCTCCCTCCCTCCCTCCCTCCCTCCCTCCTTCCTTCCTTGATTCCTCCCTCCCTCCCTCCTTCCCGCTCTCTCTCCCT
>WNWU01000062.1:2903809-2934618 GCA_012654045.1 Ptyas mucosa | reverse complement strand
CCTCCCTCCCTCCCTCCCTCCCTCCCTCCCTCTCTCCTTTGCTTCCATTTTCCCTCTCCCTCCTTTCCTTTCTTCCATCTATCCATCCATTCGTTTGCCCCCATCCCTCTATCTATCTCTGTCCATATCATCTATATATAATCTCTTCTATTTATATGGTCTATCAATCTAATATCTCTATGATCTATCTTATCTACCTCTACCTACATACCTATGTATCCATATCATCTATATCTATATCATCTCTTCTATCTTTATGATCTACCTATCTATCTATCTACCTCCACCTCTATCTACCTCTACCTCTACCTCTACCTACATAACTATATCATCTATATCTATATCATCTCTTCTATCTTTATGATCTGTCTATCTATCTATCTATCTATCAATCTATCTACCTACCTACCTCTACTCTACCTACATACCTACGTATCTATATCATCTATATCTATATCATCTCTTCTATCTTTATGATCTATCCATCCATCCATCCATCCATATCTATCTATCTATCTATCTATCTATCTATCTATCTATCCATCCATCCCTATCTCTCTCTCTCTATCCATCCATCCATCCATCCATCCATCCATCCATATCCATCCATCCATGTCTATCTATTTATCTATCTATCTATCTGTCTGTCTGTCTGTCTATCTATGAATATATATGTATATGTATATAAAAGGGACGTGGTGGCTCAATGGCTAAGACACTGAGCTTGTTGATCGAAAGGTCGTCAGTTCAGCGGTTCGAATCCCTAGTGCCGCGTAACGGCGTGAACTCCTGTTCCTTGTCCCAGCTTCTGCCAACCTAGCAGTTCGAAAGCACATTAAAAAAAATGCAAGTAGAAAAATAGGGACCACCTTTGGTGGGAAGGTAACAGCGTTCTGTGCACCTTTGGCATTGAGTCATGCCGGCCATATGACCACGGAGACGTCTTCGGACAGTGCTGGCTCTTCGGCTTTGAAACGGAGATGAGCACCGCCCCCTAGAGTCAGGGAAGACTAGCACATATGTGCAAGGGGAAGCTTTACCTTTTTATATGTATGTATATATATAATTTTCATATTCCTTTTTTGGGCAGGGCTGGGAGCACTCAGCACTCTCTTTTCAAAGAGAGGTGTTTATAAGGATGTTACCAATTATACCAAGTGCTGTGGAAACTTGTCCACACCTTTGGGGAGAGGTGGGGATGGTGGGGAAACGATCAACACCGACAGTGTGAAAACAAGTCCCAGGCAGAGATTGTGGCTGCTGTTTACTCCGCCTTCTGCTCTTGTTAACTATGCAGAAGAGCCCCGTTGGGAGAAGATATTTCCAAGAAAAGGAAAAATAGCAAATACCTGTAAGCTAAAAGGAAAAACAAAAAGCGCCGCTTTTCGATAACAGGCCAAATATTTCTTGAAAAGAAAATTTCCATATGGGCTTTTCCTACAGGAATAGTTTAGGCTGTGTTTTGTTTTTTTATTTTATTTTATTATTTTATTGTATTTCATTCCATTATTATATTATTTAATTTTTTGTTTTGCTTTGTTTGATATTTTATTTTATTATTTTATTTGAAGAGTGGGCAGTGTATTTTTTTTAAAGTGTAGCTAAGGAACCATTAATTCTTTTTTTTTAAAGTTTTTTTCATTTTTTACACGAACACACATACTATATTTTTTCTGAACAGAGTATTTGGCCAGTTCACAAATGTAAACAGTTTTTAGTCATTTCAACTAAATTTACAATTTCTGTACTTCCTTTTTGCCATGATATTTATTGTCTTCTATTTTTTAAAAAACCAATATTACCCTTCATTCTCACCTCTAATCTTAACCAAATTCAATTTTTCCCTTCTATTCTATGTTGTACCCCTCAAATTTAAAATCTCACCTAGTATGATTCCTAGTATTTCCTTATATTCCTTTATTATAATTCCTAATATTTCCCATTGTCATGTATTTTTATATCCATCGTCAAATTAATTGATTATGTGGTGTTGCAATCATTCATTTCTTATAGGAATAATAAACCTAATTATTTTATAACATACATTTCCTTAGATAATACAATCCAACGTTTTGGTATAAATCACTATCTTTTTTCTTTGTATATTAATTGTTACTTGTATATTAATCATAAACCAAAAAAACCTGTCCCCATATATTTCTTTATATAAATTCCAAAAATATGAACATGAATATTCCAATTATTTCCATTATCATGCAGTCTAACCGTAAAAATAGATAGCTTCTTATTTTTCAAACTGTTCTGAAGGAAGGAAGGAAGGAAGGAAGGAAGGAAGAATCCCCCAATCCTAATAAATCACAAACCACCGCGTGATTGTGCGGATTGAGAATTTTTTTATCACAATCCTAAAATATCTCGAATGCCTTGCCGCTATTTTTATTTGAAAATGGGCATCGTAGTGTTGAAAGAGATCTGTCTGTCCCAAGGTGCTTTTTCGAAAGGCACCTGGACTTTTGTTTTTCCAGAAAAGTCATAAAATGGAGCACGGTTCACTTAAATTTCTCACTTAGCGAAATAAATTCCGGGCTCAATTGTGGTCATACATTGAGACCTATCTGTACTACTTTGTTTCCCCGAAAATACATGGACTTGTTTTCTTTTGGGCCCCAAAATAAGCACTAGGGCTTATTTTTGGAGGGGTGTCTTATTTTTTTCCGATGTACGGGAGGCTCACTTCTGTTTACTCGCGGCCACAATGGAGCAGGAGGCCGAGTAGCGTGCTGGTGCTGCAACCACGAGGTAAGGGGGGTTGGAGCTGCCTCATGCACCCCACACTGGTTTACCTCAGGGCCCCTGCAGTCAGGCCATCCATGCCCTGACACCTGCCTCGCCTTGCGGCCGCAGCACTAACACACCACTCAGCTTCCTGCTCTCTTGTGTCCACAAGCAAGCAGAAGTGGGCTGGTGGCTATGTGAGCTCCTGCTCACAAGGCAGATGTTTATTATTATTATTGTTTATTGTTTAGACTTATATTCTGCCCTTTCTCCGAGAGGACTCAAGGCGGCTCACAACAATAAAACAGAAAAATAAAACAAAAACTCTGGGTTAAAAGTTACACATAAAATCCCTAAAATCAATTAAAATCCATTTAAAAAACCCCCATCACTCCAGGCCGGCCAGGCGAAATAGCCATGTTTTTAGTTTGCGGCGGAAAGAGCGAAGGTCGGGTGCCATCTGGAGCTCCAAGGGGAGCTGATTCCAGAGGGTAGGTGTGCCCACAGAGAAGGCCCGCTCTCTAGGGGTCACCAGCCGACACTGTTTGGCTGACGGCACCCCAAGTAGGCCCTCTCTGTGGGAACGCACCGAGCGATGGGGAGCTGTTGCTGGCCACAGAAGGTCCGCCAAATACCCTGGTCCTAAGCCATGTAGGGCTTTATAGGTAATCACCGGCACCTTGAATCTCACACAGAGGGCAACCGGTAACCAATGCAGGTCACGCAGGAGGGGTGTAACATGAAAGCATTGGGACACTCCCATTACTACCTGCGCGGCCGCATTCTGCACCAGCTGAAGCCTCCGAGTGGTCTTCAGGGGCAGCCCCATATAGAGAGCGTTGCAGTAGTCAATCCGGGAGGTGACCAGCGCATGAGTGACTGTGCGTAGGGCATCTCGGTCCAGGTAGGGGCGCAGCTGGCGCACCAGACGAATCTGAGCAAATGGCCCCCTGGTCACGGTCGTAACATGATCTTGTGTTGAGGCATGGATGGCCTAAAATAAGCTGGTGCAGGGTGTGTGGGGCAGCTCCACCCCCCCACCTCACCTTGTGACCGTGGCACCGCAAGCAACCAGATGGAATGGGTGGGTGGCTGGCTCCGCAAGCTCTTAAGTAGGGCTTATTTTGGGGGTAGGGGTTATATCAGACACACACATAAAACACGCTTTGGCTTATTTTCAGGATAGGCCTTATTTTCGGGGAAACAGGGTGGTACTGGAACGGATATGTTACCTAGTATGGTACTGAAACGTCTGCAAGAAAATAACCGAATGCCCCAAGGATCCCTAGTTTTACCCACCTACCAATTGTTAGTGTGGGAAGATTCCTCTGCAAAGCCTTGAGCGATAAATCACCAAATTTGAACCTTCACGTGCGGATCTGGTTCTTTGTACGTGACACAAACAAACCCGTTGCCATGGTGTATAGCTTAAGCTGTGCCAGGCTACCTCTGCCACCCTTTCCCCATCCAAGAGTCTGAAGTCCCTCCGTGGAGAGTTGCACCCTGTCTCGAGGTTGCCAAAATCCAGGTGAGCCAGTACATTGGATGCCATGTTGGCTGGGAAGTGATTTATAGTTATCAGCCGAGAAGAAGTTGAAGTAGTAAATTTGCTCAGGGCTGATAGTCCAACGGTTCATCTCTGCCGCTGGCAGGAGGGTGAATAATTTATAAAGCCGTTATCCAACAGCCAGGGAGAAGGATATTAGCATTTTAATGAAAACAATATAGGCATTGTGTTAAATCTTTGCATTCTTCTCCTTCTTCCTTCTCTTCCTCCAGGAAAGCTCTTCTATCAAGTGCTTTGAAAACAGCTGACGCTGCCGGATAATGTGCTGACGAGCATTATGGGCAGGCGGTACCCAGGAGCCCACTATCGTCAAAGCAATTCATGTACGTATGCAAAAACTTTCCCGGTTAACCGAGTTAGCAAAGCCCAACAAACGACGATACAACCTCAGTTGAGCCCAAGATTTCTGTTAAGGTAAGTGAGACAGTTGCTTAAGTGAGTTTGACGACTTGCGGTAAAGCGAATCACTGGAATTGTTAAGATAATAACACGGTTTTTAAGTGAATAAGGCTTTGGCGTTGACTTTGCTTCTCAGAAGGTCGCAAAATGGGATCCATTGACGCCGGGACACTGCAACTGTTGTAACTATCCTGTTTCCCCGAAAATAAGACCCAACTGGAAAATAAGCCCCAGCATGATTTTTCAAGATGCTTGTAATATAAGCCCTACCCCCGTGATGGTGAACCTATGGCATGCGTGTCACAGGTGGCATGCGTAGCCAAATCAGTGGGCACACCAGCTTAGCTCTGGCGCGCATGCGTGCGCCGGCCAGTTGATTTTTGGGCCTTCTGGGTCCACCAGAAGTAGGGAAACAAGCTGTTTCCTGCCTCCGGAAGGCCTGGGGGTGGGGGGGTGGGGAAGGCCCATTTTTCTTTCTCACCTGGCTCCAGATCCTCTCTATGCATCTGGGGAGGGCGAAAACAGCCTTCCCCACCTCCTCGGAGGTCCTCCGGAGGCCTGAAACGGCCCATTTCCCAACTCCGGGTTAGACAGGAAGTGACGTTTTTTGCTGTCCCCAGTCTCCAGAGACACCTAGAGAGGCGGCGGTGGTGGTGGTGGTGGCGGGAATCAGCTGTGCCACAAGATTGAGATGAGTTACAAAGCAGAAAATAAAGGACAAGATAGAGCGGGGGCAGGTGGGCAGGGCCAACTGATTGCCGGAGATACCGGTTCGCTTGAACCGGTCCAAATCGGCTAAATACCACCTCTGCTTCAGGTGCAATTTTTAAGCATTTACTTCCAAGTTGGTTAGTATTTCTCAAACTTGGCTACTTTAAGTTGTGTAAACTTCAAGTCCCAGAACTCCCCAGCCAACCATTGCTGGCTGGGGAATTCTGGGACTTGAAGTCCAAACATCTTGAAGTGGCCAAGTTTGAGAGACATTGCCCTACAAATTGTTAGAACTTTAGAAATATCAGAGTTGATAGACCCGTGATTGCCTTAACCCTAACAGTAATTAAAATGAACCAAGGCTAAGATGGGTGAATATAGTTGATCTGGACTATTGGGTTTATTGTCCACCTTAACTAACGAACGCAACATAAATTCTGCAACCTGAGAATGGCTACAACAGCGGTTTCAAACTGGATTTCTTCGAGGGCCGGATCAACATCGTAGTTCTCTTCCATGGACTGGCCTGGAGGAGGGGAGGCGGGACGGATGCCTCCTGCAACACCCTGCTGGCCGAAACGGGATGTGCGTACCCCGCCGTGCCCCATTTTGCCTGGCAAAGTGCTGCAGGAGGCCGTCAAGGCTGAAAACGGGGTGCTGGGGGGCTGCGTGCTACCCCTCCATGCCAGTGGTGAAATGTAAATTTTGTTACTACCAGTTCTGTGGGCGTGGCTTGGTGTTGGGGTAATATGACTGAATGGGCGTGGCCAACTTTTTTTTAAAAAAAAACTTTTAAAACCATTTTTCTAGAACCTCTTCAGCTGAAGAGGTTGTTAAAAAAATGCTTTTAAAGCCTCTGACGATCCCAGCTGACTTGCCTGATCAGCAGAGACTTTTTCTTTTTTTTTAAGCCTCTGACGATCGCAGCTGACTTGCCTGATCGGCAGAGGCTTTGTTTTTTACTTGTAAAAGCATTTTTTCTATAACCTCTTCGACCAAAGAGGTTGTAGAAAAAATGCTTTTAAAAATTAAAAAAAATCCTCTGATGATTGCGCGGCTCAGCTGGGCAATGGGGGTGGGGGGCAGGGATTTTTGCTACCGGTTCTCCGAACCTCCCGCCTCCATCACTACCGGATTGGGCGATCCGGTCCGAACCGGGAGCATTTCACCCCTGCTCCATGCCCTGTTTTGGCTGCCGGAGGCACCGCGGGCTGGTCCTTCATTGTTTCCAATTCCCCCCACCCCCTGGTGGATCTGATTTAAGCCTTGAGTTTGACACCCCTGGGCTACAACAACATTAGATGTTTAATTTCTGTATTATAGAGATCGAATTTCAACTCCGGGAGGTCGGCAATTTCTCCGCGATTTTGATTTGCGGCGTTGAAGAACTAGATGGAAATAAGAAAGCTAAATAAAGTCTTACCTTCTCAGAATGCGGATGAGATATTTGAATAAAAGATGTGTAATCTCTGCCTCCGGGGTGGGCTCGCGCCGTAAATACCGAGTACTTTCAGACAAAAATCTTGCCCTCGCGTTGCAAGCCCAAAGTTAAAGTCCCAGCTCCCTTAGTTTCCCCCCTACCCCCCTACCCCTGTAAAAAGGCAAAGTTTTAGAGGCTTAACTCATTTGCAGTAAATAAAACGGTGCCAACATGCAGCGGCTATAAAATATCCGTCTTCTCACACGCTGCAACTTTTCTCCTGCCCTTTTGCGATAATTCCCTGAGTCATTTTATAGCCTTAAAAGAAGGAGGAGGGGGGAGGGAAGAGAAAATAATCCCGGGGTTACAGATTTAGAGAATCCAGATTTACATCTTTCCAAAAAGGAGAACGGTGTAAATATTCTTACATAGTGAGAACCTTTAATGATTAGAATTTGGCATTCCTTCAGAGGTGGTTTAAAAAAAAAACAAAAAAAAAGAGCTAATAAATTTTCTACTCGCTGCAACCAGCCTTTATGTGGGTTCTAATTTAATCCAACTTCAGTAAGAGTTAGTTAGTTGAAGTTTACTAGGGTTGCGGCCAGGGGTGAAATGCTCCCGGTTCGGAGCTGATCGCCCGTTCCGGTAGCGATGGAGGCAGGTGGTTCAGAGAACCGGTAGTAAAAATGCCTTCCCCCCCCCCCCCAAAATGCCCAGCTGAGCCGCGTAATCATCAGAGGCTTTTTTTTTATTTTTAAAAGCATTTTTTCTACAACCTCTTCGGCCAAAAAATGCTTTTAAAAGTAAAAAAAAACAGCCTCTGATGATCACGCAGCTCATCTCTCTCACTCTCTCTCTCTCTCTCCATCTCTCCATCTCTCCTTGCAGAATTCTTAGGGACCAATGTTGATTCCTGTTGGATCTCTGACATTGTGTATCTCAAGGGTGTCAAACTCAAGGCCCTCAGGCCGGATCTGGCCCAAGGAGTGCTTAAATATGGCCAGCGGGGCTGCCCTGGAAACAGCGAAGAACCGGTCTGCGGTGCCTCTGCAAGTGAAAACGGAGCTTGGGAGGGCCATGTGCGGCCTTCCAGGGCACTGTTTTCGGCCTCAACGGCCTCCTCAGCTCTCTGCCAGTGAAGACGGAGCTGGGGGTGGGGGCTCTACCTAAGGCTCTGGATAGTCTGCACCGCCTTCTGTGGGTCCTCTCCGCGGCCTGAGAGGTACGGCGAGTCTCCTCGGGAGGACAAGGGTTTGGACCTCTCCCTCGCCTTCCTCCGCTGGAGACAATGGTGTCCGCAAGTGCAAACTGACCGATCTCCCTTTTCGCTAGAAGATGGAGGCCATCACAGCCGAAAACGTAGCTCGGGAACCCATTTTAGCTGGGAGAGCGCTTGGACCACAGGCGCCCCCGATATGAGTGACATCAAGCTGGCCACGCCCCCTGACCATGCCCCCCACCCAGTGGTGAAATGTAAAATTTGTTACTACCGGTTCTGTGGGCGTGGCTTGGTGGTGGTGGTAATGTAACTGGGTGGGCGTGGCTAACTTTTTTTACTACTATTACTTTTACAAGCATTTTTTCTGCAACCTCTTCGGCCGAATAAAATGCTTTTAAAAGGCTCTGATGATCCCAGCTGAGTTGCTTTCGGCCAAAGACGTTGTAGAAAAAAAATGCTTTAAAAGCCTCTGACGATCCCAGCTGAGTCGTGGGATCATCAGAGGCTTTTTAAAAAAACTTTTAAAAGGATTTTTTTCAGCCGAAGCCTCTGATGATTGCATGGCTCAGCTGGGCATGGGGCGGAGGGGTTCGGGGATTTTTGCTGCCGGTTCTCCGAACTACTCGCCTCCATCGCTACCAGATCGGACGATCCGGTCCGAACCGGGAGCATTTCACCCCTGCCCCCGCCCCCCGAGGTCAAACACAACCCCAATGCAGCCCTCAATGAAATTGAGTTTTTTGTTTATTGTATTTATTGGGTCAACAGCGATTCCTTTTAAGATGCTGGCCTGTCTGTTAGGTTGTGTGATGGCGGTTAAATCGTTATGTGACTCCCAGTTTTGAAAGGGAATTATGGTTGTGGTTGGAATTTGGATAATGCTTATTATCAGCGAAGAGTAGACAGCTGTATAGGCACTCCTCGCTTACCGCAGTTCATTTAGCGACTGTTCAAAGTTTTAAAAAGTTACTTATGACCGTTTTTCACACTTACGACCGTTGTAGCATCCTCAAGGTCACATGATCAAAATTCAGACGCTTGGCAAGTGGTTCATACTTATGGCCATTGCAGTGTTCTGGGGTCATATAATCCCCTTTTGAGACCTTCTGACCAGCAAAGTCAATGGGGAAGCCCGATTCACATAACAACTGGGTTACTAACTGAACAACTTCAGTGATTCACTTAACAACCGTGGCAAGAAAGGTCATAAAATGAAACAAAGTCCACTTAACAAATGTTTCGCTTAGCAACCAAAATTTTGGGCTCCACCGTGGTTGTAAATCAAGGACTACCTAGATTTACTGATGATCACTGAGGATAAACCGCTTCAGGGTGTTGTGGCTCCGACCCCCAAGCCTCTCTTATCGGAGGAGGAAGGCTCCGAACATGAAGGAGAGGAGTCGGCCAGGCCTCCCTCTCCAGGACCCTCCTCTCTGGCAATGCCTCAGGGGTCTGCCGAAGGAGAAGAGATTGGCCAAGAGCCAGGTGTCTCCGATCAGTCGGATAGCGACGATGGAGATAAGTTGTGGCTGGATCCACACCAGCGTTGGCGAGACAAACGTACGCAGCAGAAGAGGAGGCGTGCCAGAGATTAAGCTGAGTCACTGGACCACACCCCACAGGCTATATAAGGGAGGGTGGTGGCCATTCTGACTCTGTGACGGACAAAGCTTAAACTTCTGGCAAGTCACTTTGCACCTCTGGAAAACAACGCCTAATCTGCTGTAGATTTAATTTATGAACTGGACTGTTTAAACTGTGTGTATTTTGTTTGTGTTACCTGGTGGAGGAACAACCCCTCCTTCTTCTTGGAGTAAAGTCTTGGCAGGCAGCTACGGGGTTGCTGCCAAGTTTCTGATAACTGACATTGGGTGTTTGAAAAGTTATTTAACCCCCGGCTGGCTGTTTGGGTGCGTGTGCGAGACGGGGACAGAACACAGGGCAAGCTCCTAAGGTTGTGTCTTTCTTGGGGTGTTTTCAGAAGCGCCTGGCCGGCGCCTGGTTTTCTGAAAAGTGTGGCTGGGCAAGTAATCCAGAAGGTTTTGCAGGAGAAGGAAATGACAAACAATAAATTGGGGTTGCCCCATTGCAAAGCAAGCAATGTATATAAAAGGGGCTGAGCTTGCTTTGCAATGGATCAACCCCGATTTACATACACACTGAGCTGCTATATATGTGTTCCAGAGGAACAGAATTTGATTTCTGGCAGGGTGGACAAAAATCGATTCTGTGGGAAGTCTGGGAGTTGAAGTCCACAGATCTTCAAGCTGCTAAGGTTGGACAGTGCTGAGTCTTGAATTCTCCCACCACTGGGCAGGTGGGGAGATTAGCATCATCTCAAACACTACAATGCAGAGAATTCTTAAATCAGGGGTCCCCAATATGTGGGCTGCGACCCATTACCGGGCCTGGCCTATTAGCCACTGGGCTGCGTGATTGGCAAGCCAATGCACATGCATGTGTGCGCATGTGTCCCACTCACGCTAGCGTCACCACGAGCATCACATGGGCTCTAGCGTTACTGCGAGTGTCGCGTGGGATCTAGCAGCCCCCCCCCCATGCACAACCCCGTTCACACGTGCGCATGCACGTGTAAAGGTGCCTGCCCCTCCTCTCTTCTCCGGGCCACCAACCCAGAAAGGTTGGGGAACTCTGTCCCAAATGACCATATTAAGACCTTGGTCCCAACTAGAGACTGTACAGTAGATGTACCATCTTGGCGCACTGTTGTGATTTGCACCGGTTGATAGCGGACGTTGTGTTTCTCACCAACCTTTGTGTTTCTCCTCTAGTTGATTCCGGTGTGGAAACCTTGGCGGGGTTTATGGCAAGTAACGGCACGTCAGACGTTGTGAATCGGAATGGACCCGCCACGCCCCCCAACACCCTTCACCTGCGCTCCTCTCACAACGAACTGCTGAATGCCGAAATCAAGCACACGGAGGTCAAGAACGGCACCCCTCCCAAATGCAGGAAGAAATACGCCCTGACCAACATTCAGACAGCCATGGGTCTTTCAGACCCTGCAGCCCAGCCTTTGCTGGGCAGCAATTCCTCCAACATAAAGCTGGTGAAAAACGGAGAAAACCAACTTAGGAAAGCAGCTGAGCAAGGACAGGATCCCAATAAAAACCTCGCTGCTCCGTCAGTGACGACGGGTCTAAACATAACTTCTGAGAAGTTGGAGGGGAAGGAACCAAGCCAACAGGACTCTTCCAGCAGTGAAATCCTGCCCACCCAACACCGAAGATCGAAGAGCTTCCTAAACTACTATGCAGATCTCGAGACATCAGCCAGGGAGGTGGAACAGAATTATGGGGAGAGCCAAGTGACGGCTGAGGAGAAGTTGCCTTCACAATGCAATAGCCAAGCCTCCGTGGTCATGGTGAACGGAGATACCTTGACTCAGAAGCAAAACAAGGCAGCGAGTCCCGAAGATGGGCCAGCAGCAACCATCTCTTCCAGTCCAGAGACTAAAAAGGATCACCCCAAAACCGGGGCCAAGACAGATTGCGCGCTACACAGGATCCAGAACCTGGCTCCGAGTGATGAAGACTCTAGCTGGACCACATTGTCTCAAGACAGCGCTTCTCTGAGTTCTCCGGATGAAACAGGTAAGGATGCTTCTTTGCTGTGCTTTGGGTGGGGACAGGTGAGGTGCAAAATATGACGGACCTTCATCCTTACTAAGTGTGGAGGTATGGAGGAAAAGAGCAGACAGAGCTGAAGGGTGGAGTGAAACATGTCATCAGTTTAGAGTAGAGAACAGAACAGAATAGAACAACGGAACAGAACAGAAAATGGAGTAGAAAGTGGAATGCAATGCAACATAAGACAACACTTGGCCATGTGTGGTTAACACACAAGGAATTTGTCTTAAAAGTCCTTATGTTCCCACAGTCGGTCCATGTCCAACCCCTCTTGAATTCCATTGACCCTTCTCTGGTTCCACAATTTAGTTGTCGGGTTTCGACGTAATCTCAAATAAATTTCATTCTCAAACACAAAGTCTTTGATGAATCTCTCATTTATTGAAGAATTTACGATCCGACCTGAACTCATGTGCAGCCAAAACTGATTCTCTGAAACCAACCCCTCCCTTCCCGCTTCTCAAAACCCCAGTGCCTCATTGGCCATCTTCCAAGTCAGTCTCTTCTGCCAACTGCTTCAGATCACAGGAATGTCCCCCTCCCTCCATCACCTGGGTTACGTTATCTGCTAAGGGGAGAAGAATACTAGGTCAAACATCAGGCTACTAAAACTTCAAACTGCTTCTGCTAACTATTTTTTTTTTCCTTTTCTCTTGGATCTTCATGGCAGCGATGAAAATAGAACGAATTAGATCGCTGACATTAGTGTTGAACTTCAATTGACCAGGTCCTTGTGTATCATTATCTTCATTTAACGACCCCATAATCCCTTGCCCTCATTTTACTGTGAACTTTCTTGGCACAGTTTATTAAGCGAATCGCCACCAGATGTTAAGTCAGTCACCCGGTTGTTAAGTGAATCTGGTTTCCCCATTGACTTTGCTGGTCAGAAGATCGCGAAAGGCGATTATGTGACTCTGGGAGAAAGCAACGGTCATAAAGATGAACCCATTGCCGTCATGTGATCGTGGGGATGTCGCAAAGGTCGTAATTCGGGAGAACGGCCATAAGTCACATTTTTCAGTGCTGTTGTGACTTTGAACCGGTCACTAAACAAACTGCTGTAAATTGAGGACTACCTATAAAATGAAAAAAAGAACGCCCACCGTTGTCCAGAAGGTGTCTTCTCTGGCCTCGTCTACAGAGTTGGAAGTTCTTATGCGGTCAGCTCTGTTTAACGGCGCACAATGAGGCAAGCCAAATAGAACTTCAGGTCCTTGCAGATTTGTGACGCTTCCCCACCCCCACCCCCTTTTATCGCGATCCGATCAATTCTTAAAAGCCATAAAGATTCTGAAGTCCCGGAAGGACAGTAGAGCCATTAACATAGGCCACGCTCCCAGCCTGATGAGTCCAATTGATCCACAGATGTCGCTTAGACATTAACCTTGCTGGACCTGCTAGCTTGGCTTGGTGGAGAAAAGGTGTGACTTTGCTAAACAGCTCATTTCACGTGGCAGGTGAGCAGGCCTGAAGTCTGCCTTCTCCTCTTTTGTACTTGTTCGCTCTGTGGTCCAAACCAGTAGTGAGATTCACATTTTTTTACTACTGGTTCTGTGAGCGTGGCTTGGTGGGCGTGGCGTGGCTTGGTGGGCGTGGCAGGGGAAGGATACTGCAATATCTCCATTCTCACCCCACTCCAGGGGGAAGGATATTGCAAAATCTCCATTCCCACCCCACTCTGGGGCCAGCCAGAGGTGGTATTTGCCGGTTCTCCGAACTGCTCAAAATTTCCGCTACTGGTTCTCCGAACTACTCAAAATTTCCCCTACCGGTTCTCCGAACTACTCAAAATTTCCCCTACCGGTTCTCCAGAACCTGCTGGATTTCACCCCTGGTTCAAACAATTATAAAATCCGGGGGGTGGAAGAGAACCTGGAAGTCTTTTAGTCCAGGGGTGTCAAACTCGATTTCATTGGGGTCACATCAGGATTGTGTTTGACCTCGGGGGGACCGGAATGGGCATGGCTAGGGTGGGTGTGGCCATCTTGATGTCACTCATGTCAGGGGCACCTGTGGCGGCCCAAATGCTCTGCCAGTGAAAATGGGCTCCTGAGCTCCATTTTTGTCTGCGACAGCCTCCTGCAACCCTTTGCAAGCGAAAACGGAGCTCGGGAGGGCCACACATGGCCCTCGGAGCTCCGTTTTCGGCTGCCACGGCCTCCTATAACCCTCTGCCAGTGAAAACAGAGCTTCATTTTTCCGGGCAGAGGCACTGCGGGGTGGTCCTTTGCTAGTTCCAGGTCGGCCCCATGGGCCAGATCTAAGCACCTTGCGGGCCGAATCTGGCCTACGGGCCTTGAGTTCGATACCCCTGTTCTAGTCCAAGGGTTCCCAACGCATGGGCCGCAACCCAATACTGGGCTGTGTCCTAATCGCCACTGGACCCCACAGGAACGGGGTTGGCTATTCCAGCGAGAAAGTGCCGGATCATCGTTTGATCAGGCCAAATTCTTATTATTACTCTTCAATTTCAAGGACTGGTTTCGTAGGCTGAAAAAGGGTGGCTTTTTAAGACTTTTACGGTGACGCTTGTGTGAGCAGGGCCGCAAGCGCCCACAAGGCTCATATGAGTGGGGCCATGCGCACATGCTTTTTTGCTGTCCCCAGCCTCCAGAGACTCCTAGAGAGGGAAAAACGTCACTTCCTGTCCAACTGGAAGTTGGGAAACAGGCTGTTTCGGGCCTCCGGAGGGCCTCCGAGGGGGTGGGGAAGGCTGTTTCCATCCTCCTCAGTTGCATAGAGAGGATCTGGAGCCAGGTGAGAAAGAAAAACGGGCCTTCCCTTCCCCCCCCAGGCCCTCCGGAGGCAGGAAACGGCCTGTTTCCCTACTTCTGGTGGGCCCAGAAGGCCCGAAAATCAGATCCGTGCGCCAGAGCTGAGCTGGTGTGCCAGGCGACATGGCTCCGTGTGCCACCTGTGCCACGCGTGCCATAGGTTCGCCATCACGGCACTAGGCCATTCCATAAATTTAGCCTTCTGGAAAGTTAACACTGATGCTGGATGGCGCTAGGAGGAAATGAATGCACAAGGGAGACATACATGAAGGAAACAGTGAACGCATTTTTCTCCGTGAACAAAATTGATGAGTAAGATCTGGTTTCTGCTTCTCTCGGTCTTCTCCAAAATAAGATGTTTGCCGGCTGCTTTCGATTAGTCCCCTCAGCCCAAAGTAGTAAATTTTGTTTTTTGATAGGGCAGAGAAAGGTAGAGACAGAAAATACCGTATGTTTGTGCTGGTTGTTGCACCTGAGTTATAATAAACGGCACTCTAAGGAATAACCCAGGAATATATTCAGCGTTTTGTCATCTTGCACAATTCAGATGCTTCTTTGGTATAAGTGGCGATGTAAAGATGGAGATTTTTTGGGGGGGGGTTCCGTTTTATGCATTAAAAAAAAATCAAGAGGTAAATGTATTTAAAACAGCAGCAGGGCCAAAGGAATCTGAAGAAATTACGACAAAAATCATACAAAAGTCCCAAAGCGACAGTGACATATGCAGAAGAAACCACTGTTGGCTCTATGGACAATTATTTTTAACAACTCCTCGACTTACGACTACAGTTGAACCTCAAATTTCTGTTGCTAAGTGTTCTGCCCCAGCTATGGGTCCCAAGAAGTGTAGCACATACACACGGCTCCAAAAACTCAGTTTAATAAAAACAGACCCCTTTCAAAATGCAGGCTTTAACCACAAATGTCCTTATCAGCCTGCTGTGAATTACAGAGATTAAACAAAGTCTGACAAGGGTTGGCAATCAGCCCAGAAACCAAGTTGTAACAAAAAAACTCAGTCACAAAATGCTCTGCGTAGGACCAAACGTTGTTTCCAGCAACATGTGCCAGCTGTGTGCGAACTTAAATAGGCTAAGGGAGTGGCCAATTAGCCCCAAGCCTTACTCTCGAGGAAACCTCCTCCTGAGTAGCCACTCCTGCCTTTTGGCAGCCCTGCGTGCTCGAGCATTGAGAAGAGGCTCCTCCACTTCACTCTTTTCACTTGAAGGAGCCTCTGGAGGTTCTGAAGGCCCTGGCTGAGTCTCTGCCTCTGGCACCACATCCTCTTCAGCCTCCTCGCTGTCTGACTCGAACGCTGGCTGCACAGACTGCTGGCGCGACACCACACCAGCCTCCTCCTCGTCCGGATCAGCCACAATCTGCGTAGGCCGCTGGTGGGCCACAACACTAAGTGAGACATTTATTAAGTGAATTTTGCCTCATTTATACAACCTTTCTTGCCACAGCTGTGAAGTGAATCGCTTGCAGTTGTTAAATCAGTAAAATGGTTGTTAAGTGAATTTGACTTTGACTTTGCTTTGTCAGAAGGTCGCAAAAGCAGATCACATGACCCCAGGGCACAGCAACGGTCATAAATATGAGTCAGTTGCCAAGCGTCTGAATTTTGATCACGTGACTGCAACGGTCATAAATGTGAAAAACAGACATGAGTCAATTTTTTCAGTGTTGTTGTAACTTCAAACTGTCCCTAAAAGAACTGTTGTAAGTTGAGGTCTGCCTGTATTTATGAAGGTTGCACTGTCCCAGCATAGTCAAGATGCAACACAGCATAGCAAGGAGGACTAAATTGAGATAGTCCTGGATTTCTGATCACAACTGACGCCAAAATTCCTTGTTAAGTGAAACATTTGTTAAGTGCCCTGTTTTACGACTTTTCTCAACACATTTGTTAAGTGAATCACTGCAGTTCTTAAATTAGACACACGGTTGTTAAGTGAATCTGGCTCCCCCGTTGACTTGGCTCATCAGAAGGTCACAAAAGGGGACCACGTGACCCTGGGACACCACAACCGTCATAAATATGAACCATCTGAATGTTGATCATGTGACATGGGGTTGTAAGTGTGGAAAACAGTCGTAAGTCCCTTTCTTCACTGCTGTTGTAGCTTTCAACGGTCACTAGTCCGAAAATTACGGTAGCTTGGAAGCAACTGTGACAACCTTGTCCAATGGAAATTTGAAGAAATAATAAGCCACAATATTGGACATACGTTTTGTCTATAACCGGAGTCTCTAAACCTTGGCTATTTGAAGACTTGTGGACTTCAACTCCCAGAATTCCACAGCTAGCCATGCTGGCTCGGGAATTCTGGAAGTTGAAGTCCACAAGTCACTAAAGGACCGTGTTCCCAGGCTGACTCGGGAATTCTGGGAGTTGAAGTCTACAAGTCATAAAAGAACCATGTTCCCACGCTGCCTCAGGAATTCTGGGAGTTGAAGTCCACAAGTCATAAAAGGACTGTGTTCCCACGCTGCCTCAGGAATTCTGGGAGTTCCCAGATTCCTTAAAACCGCATTTTATTTGTTCATCTACGTGGGTGAGGGCTTTTTTTGACAGCTAAAAAAAACTGATCTGGGGTCCAGCACACAAATAAGATTCCCGTAATTAATATTTTGAAAGAACGTCCTATGTAAACTTGAATTTAATTTCAATGTCAGTCTTGTGTTTTTTGAAAGTAGAAAAAACAAAATGCACTTTCCCAGATTCTTTTGGCTGACACAGTTCTTGGCATGGCTTAAACTATCGATCGAAGCAAGGAGGAGGGACTTGGTGGGGGGGGGAGCAGTACTTTTCCTAATAGAACCGTTTCCCTAAATCAATCGTACCATTACCGCAACGTATCTTCAGGGAGTTGAAGGTTGCAGCAGCCTTATGCAGAATTTTGCTTGTTGCTTTTAGGAAGCGAACCTTTGCGATAAATTTTTATCGAACTTGGAAGCATTCCCTTCCTTTTCCCGCCCTGCTCCCCCCCCCCTTTTTTCTTCTTCCTTTTTTCAATATATATCGAGGCATCTTTAATGCACGTTTACAAACGGGAGGCAAGAAATTTGGGTGAGCTGGTTCAACCTTGATTGTGAGCCGTGCCTTAAACGGAGATGGGTCGAAAAGGCATCACGTCAGACCCAGTCGGTCAGGAAATACAAAGCTCTGGCGATCTCACATCGGTTTCGTAACGAAGGCCTTGCAGGTAACACAACATTGGCATTCCTTTTTTTTTGGTGCGTTAGAGAAGGCGTTCATTTATACCTGTGGCGTTTTCCCTCAGCAAGCTATTATCTGATGACGGTTGGGTCTTCCAACTTCGTTCCATCTTAGACTAACTAAATGGCATCTAGGAAGCGGAAGGATCTCGACCCATGCACGCACGCACTCACCCCGCTTAAATGTCAGGCTGATCTGGAGTCTTAGCTGAGTGAGAAACCACAAGCAACCATGAAGATGTTAGAACATGTGCAGAGCGAACTTAAAGGATGCCGATAGCAGACCAGACAAGATTGAACTGCCGAGGACTCTCTAGCAAATGTAAGTTATAAACATTACATGTGATCCTGTTCTAACTAGGGCGGAAAGGCGCTATTTAAAAACAAACAAACAACATTGTAGCTTTGATTTGAGAAGGTTTTGGAAAAGCAGTTCCCCTCTATCTTCTGAGTCTAAGAAATCTGTACAATGGTGCTGTTAGCAGCTTCAATTCTGCACAATCGGTTCTTTAGTCTGAAAATAGTAATCTACCTTGTGCATTTGCACAGAAGTCTAAGACTTTTGGGGTTTTTTTGCAAATTGTGTAATTTCTTTTTTCACATGTCACAGATCTCTTCCCAGTGCCTCTTTTTTCTTAAACCAACGGAGTCCAGTCTTCTCAAGTTTTTCAACATGAAGTCAGTCTGCCGTATAATGGAAGATTAGTTTTGAAACGCTCAGCGTTCAGTGGGTAGATCTGATTGGTTTCTGTCAGATGGCTTTGATAAATAATCAGGAATTATTCTCGTCCCGTTTTTATCGAGATGACAGTTGTTTCACACCGGTGGATTAATCACCTGTTAAATTGATCAGCCTGGAATAAATATTTTCTGAAGCCCGTTCAGAAAAAAGTTGATATATGACTCAGTTACGGATTTTTATCCAGCTACAATTATATTTTATAGCTAGTCACAAGAAGTCATGTGTTTGAAGATATTTATTATTAATGAGAAAAGATCTCATTAGTTAGGGTCGAAGAGTTAATCTAATTAGACTCTGGGATATTGGTGTGAAATTTCAGTCGGTTTCCTTCGCTGAAAACCTACAGACGTTTGTTGAATTATACCGCTGTCCTTAATTAAATTCCAGAAAAATCAACTGCGGCTAAAGTATTGTATTTCCTTCATTAAAATAGCAAAGTTTGCCACTGGAGAAAGGCTACCTGGATAGGTTAAGATAGAATTATGGAGAAACTTCCTAACCACGGGAACAATTATCCAGTGGAACAGAAGATGCCTTCAGAAGTTGTAGGTGCTTCATCACTGGAGGTTTTTAAGAAGAGACTGGACAGCCACTTGTCTGAAATGGTATAGGGCAGTGATGGCGAACCTTTTTTCCCTCGGGTGCCGAAAGGATGCATGTGTGCGCGACAGCACACGCGTGCATGCTGACACCCATAATGCAATGCCCCCTGCAGGCCCCTCCACGCCGTGCATGCGCACGCTCCTCTGCGCTCCCCCCTCTCCCCGCACATGCCCATGTGACCCCCATTTTGGTGCTAGCAGGCCTCCCTGAAGCCTCCTGGGAGAAAAAATGGGGGTGGGGGTGTACACACATATATGCGCGCACACACATATATGCACGACCCCCGCACATGCGCATACGCCTCCCAGTAGAGACCCGAAAATCAGCTGGTCGGCGGGAGGCTCACGGGCATGCACGGTGGAGCTAACCTGGGGGTCGGTTCGCGTGCCAGCTGTGGCACGTGTGCCATAGGTTCACCATCACGGGTATAGGGTCTGCTGCTTGAGCAGGGGGTTGGACTAGATGACCTCCAATGTCAACTTCCAAATCTATTCCATTCCATCCATTCCATTCCATTCCATTCCACTCTACTCTAATTCTTCGTTCTGTTCTCTTCTCTTCTCTTCTCTTCTCTTCTCTTCTCTTCCGTTCCGTTCCACTCCACTCCACTCCACTCCACTCCACTCCACTCCAATTCTTCGTTCTGTTCTGTTCTGTTCTGTTCTGTTCTGTTCTGTTCTATTCTATTCTATTCTATTCTATTCTATTCTATTCTATTCTATTCTATTCTATTCTATTCCATTCCATTCCATTCCATTCCATTCCATTCCATTCCATTGCATTCATTGTTCTGTTCTGTTCTGCTCCGTTTTGTTCTGCTCTGCTCTTTGCAGCATCCTGAAAGTCATGTGATCAAAATTCCGACGCTTGGCAACTGGCATGTACTTACAACTGTTGCAGCATCCTGGGGTCACATGATCCCCTTTTGCGACCTCACCAGCTAAGTCCACGGGGAAACTGGATTCACTTAACAACCATGTTATTCACAACTGTGGTAGATTCACAAGATTAACAGTGGGGGTCAAGAAAGGTCTTAAAACAGGTAAAACTCACTTAAGAAACGCCTCACTTAGCGACAGAAATGTGGTGATCGTAAATTGAGGATTAGCTGTACATATTGAAGGTAATCGGTCCTAGTTTTGATTTGGCGATTTAACGTAGCGAGAGTCTCTAAAATACATTTTTGTCCTTTTTTTCGGGGGGAGAGGGGAAATTGGAAAGGTTTATGACTCTAATGTAGAAGTTGCTTTCAGAGCCATGCTGCCTTTTATTAGGTTTATTTATATGTTGTTTTCCTGGCTTTGCCACCGTACTTGTTTTGCATTTTGTTTCCAAGGGAAAGGAATTGAATTTCTGATTGTTGGTGGTGTGCAGGGCCGCAAACCGTGAACAATTATTGCTGTGTTCCTTTTCATCTTTGTTCATTTGCTCGATACGGAAGAAATCCCTCATTAGGAGCAGCTGGGTATATTTTGCCTTCACCCGGTTCGTCTTTTGAGCCAGAATTGCACTCATCCATTTTCCTAGTTCCACAGCTAGTATTTGCAATATTAAGGGACCAAACGTTGCCGTATCTCTTGTGTGTCACGCAGCAGGAAGTGCCTAAGAGCCAACTCCGTTTGGTAAATGATTCTTAAAGCAGCCCCATCGTTTGAGGGGGGGGAATGAAACTTTGATTTTGGGTTTTGCTGATTAGAAAGGTTTGTTGTTATAGAAATGGTTAGTACCGTGTTTCCCCAAAAATAAGACCCTGTCTTATATTTTTTTGAACCCTGAAATAAGCGCTTGGCCTTATTTTCAGGGAGGTCTTATTATTTTGGGGCGATGGGGCTTCTCTTGCCGTCTTACTTGATTTCCAGCTCTGCATTTAAATATTTTCGGGGAGGGCTTATTTTCAGGCGGAGGCTTATTTTAGCGCATGCACTCAAAAGCCCGATTGGGCTTATTATCAGGGGATGTCTTATTTTCGGGGAAACAGGGTATCTACGACAATGTAAAAGTAAAAAGCTGAGGCTGCAATGTTGTTATCTTATTCTACTGCAATAAAAGGAGTTGGAAGTGAATGTTTTTCCCCCTTTTCCTCTACACTTTTTCCTCTTCCCTTTTTCCTCCTTACTTTCCCATTATTTTTCTTCTTCTTCGCAATTTTATATTTTGATAAACTAATAAAAGCGTTTGATAGTTTATGTCTAATCTCCCTTCCATTTTTTCCACAGCCTCCTTGTGAGCCAGGCAACTTTGTGTGTGTGTGTGTGTGTGTGTGTGTGTGTGTGTTTTTCTACACACTTGTTAAAAACACTGTAAATTCTGATTTCAGATTTCAGACAATTCAGAACTGACTTTTCATCTCCCACAGAAAATTTTTAAAAAAATGTACTAAGTGATTCAGTAATTTCCAAAATAAATGTATGATCTAAGGGACACGGTGGCTCAGTGGCTAAGACTTGGTCTTCGGGTTTCTGGCGTGCTGGCATGTGCATGCCGGAACCCAGAAGAGCAACGGGCAACGGCTGGCATGCCCTGAGAGATGGCTCTGCGTGCCACTTCCAGCATGCGTGCCATAGGTTCGCCATCACTGTTCTAGAATAAGAAGTGAAATGTCTTCAAGGAAAAAAAAAGTCCAGTTGCCTTTCGAGAAAGCACTTTTGGGACAAACTTGGCCTGGAGGATTTAAGAATCTCCATAGATCAAAAATGGAAGGACTGGCTTCAGCCAGAAGCATCGCGGCAAGACAGTTGGGGAGATAGCGGACTCCAACGAGCTCTGCAAAATCCCGGACTGACAAGCCACTGCCAAGGGGGTCTTCGGACCGAAATCGTCTCGTAGGGATGGGGAAGAAGGAGAGGCACCTCAGAAGACCAAGAGGAACAGGCAAGTTCCTTAAAGGTCAGATGGACGTAGCAGAGATGGGTAAATCGATTGCTTTGATTAAAGAAAAAAACACACAATTACTTTTGTTACTACTTGGAAACCACTCCTGGATTTGGTGCTTGAGGTGGGGGGGAAAAAATGAAACTTCGATTTTGGGTTTACCGATTAGATAGGTTTGTTATTATAGAAATGGCTCGTTTATACCATTATGTAAAAGTAAAAAAGTTGAGGTTTGATGTAGTTATCTTACTCTACTGCACCAAAGGGAGTTGGAAGTCAACGCTTTTTCTTCCCCCCCACTTTTCCCTTTCCCTTTCTCCTCCCTACTATTTTCTTTTGTAATATTGTATCTTAGGGTATTAATATAGGGTAAGGTATATAGGGTACCTATAGGGTAGGGTAATAAACAAGAAACATTAAAAAAGAGAGAGAGAATGTTGATAGACAACGGTCATTTTGCAAATATTAGATCCTAGATTCCCCCTCCCTTTTTTTCCCATTTGTTGTAAGCTTTGCAGTTAAAGAGACTGGTGGATTCTTTATTCCCAGCAGATATTTGGAGCGATCATTCCTTTCAATCTGATCCTGATCTTCCACCGGGTTGGAAGAAGATCAGCGATATAGCAGGAGTCTATTACTGGCACATACCCACAGGGACCACTCAATGGGAACGCCCCATCTCGGGGCCCACGGAACTTCAATGCTCGAGAAAAGGTTCCCTGAGTTCTCTCACCTCATCGCCTACTCCAGAAACCGAGGTAAGCGTTGAATGCTTCCTGTGATCGAAGAGGGAGAATACACCTTGTTTTAAATGAATATGTCATTTAAAAAAACAACAACAATTAGTTCCATAAATTTATTTTAGACAAATTAAAGCAAAACAATCAACTGTCTATATGATGCGGTGGCCTACAGGTTAGAGCTCTCGCCCTCACAATCAGGAGGCTGTGAGTTCAATCCCAGGTAGAGGCTGATATTTCTCTCTGTGGGCACGACGAGAATATATCTGCGGAACAAAACTCCGCATTGGTGACAAGGAAGGGCATCCGGCTATTAAAACTCAGCTCCATTCAGTTGCCAAGATTCCACCCCGCAGGGGTTAATGGGGTCGTTAAATGGTGATGATTTGCAGTCATTATACACATGAGATGTGGTACTGACTACCGAGTGGTGCGGTGGTCTAGAGGTGCAGTTCTCGCCCTCACAATCAGGAGGCTGTGAGTTCGATCCTACATAGAGGCAGATATTTCTCTCTCTGGGCACGATGAGAAAATATCTGCTGAACAAAACTCCGCATTGGTGACAGGAAGGGCAGTTGGCCAGTAAACACTCTGCTAGCTGCATTCAGTTGCCCAGACTCCACCACGCAAGGAATTATGGGGTCATTAAAAGAGGATGATGAATGGATGAAATGTATAGCATTGTTAATCGATAGGGTTTATTTACTGCCTCCCTCAGCCTGACTGGATTGCAGGCGGTTTGCTGGTATATATTTTATTTAATTTTATCCTGCCTTTATTACTTTTACAAATAAATCAAGGCAGCAAACATACCCAACACAACTTCCTCCTCCTATTCTCCCCCCAATAATAAAAATCCAATGATAGTTTTTAATCATTTTTAATCATTTTAATTTTTTAAAAATACAGGCAGTCTTCAATTTACGATCGCATTTGAGCTGGACGTTTCTGTTGTTAAGTGAGACTTTTGTTAAGTGAGTTTTGCCCCATCTTGCCACCTTTCTTGCCACCGTCGTTAAGTGAATTACCTACGGTTGTTAAATTAGGAATACGGTCGTTAAGGGAATCTGGCTTCCCCATTGGTTTTGCTTGTCAAAAGGTTGCCAAACAGGATCATATGATCCCGGGGGCACTGCAACCGTCATAACTACGAGTCAGTTGCCAGGGGGTCTGAATTTTGATCCTGTGACCCCCCCTAGAGATGCTGCAGCGGTCGGTAAGTGTTTTTCAATGCCGCTGTAACTTTAGTGACTTGTCACTAAATGAACTGTTGTATTTCGAGGGCTGCTTGTATTAAATTAATAATTTCTCTTTTTTCTAGTTTGTGCATTTCGGAGAGGGATAGTAGAAAATACGTTAGATATATTTCTAGATAATAGAAAATAGAATATGAAGATAATATTCATCCGGGTGAGCTCAGCTCTTTACAAGCATGTATGATCACGAAAACGTCTCTTAAGATAATCAGTGGATTATCTTCCCTCACGTCTCCTGGACAAGTTCTTGGAGGAGCTGCCATGTTGTTATATCTGGCCTCTGGCACTGATGGACGTCCATCCGTTATGTGGATAGACAACTTAAATTAAGTTGTCCTCCGGGAATTAGCTTTGATTTGCTTTGAAGGAGTGGAATAGCCAGACGGTTTGACCTCATTCTTGTTAAAGTTGCATTTTTATTTTTATTTTTTGCAAGGGAGTTTGTAGGATGCAATGAAGCAGGAGATGCAACCAGGATGAATACATGAGGGCAGGTGGGAAAGATTTAGAAAAGAATATTTAATTATAACTGATCCTTAGGGCGTTGTTCTGCCCCAGGTACGGACCCCAAGGAATGCAGCACACACAAAGTCCGTTCAAACCTTGGTTTACTAAATAAATCAGTCTTTTACAACAACGGCTGTTAAATAATTGCATTAACAGCCGCCAAGAATTCAAAGGATAATAACTGAAAGCTTACTATGGTAGGCAGAATGCCCAGAAACAATTTGCAGGAAGCTGATAAGAGAACTAAGATCCAGACACGAAGGAGAGTGAACGAAGTTGTTCCCTGCAAATTGCTTCAGTCGGCGTTCCTCCTTAAATAGGCTAAGGGAGTGGCCAATTAGCCCCAAGCCTTACTCTCGAGGAGACCTCCTCCTGAGGAGCCACTCCTGCTCTGTGTGCCTGTGCATCGAGAAGAGGCTCCTCCTCTTTGTCCTCTTCACTTAAGGGAGCTTCTGGAGGTTCTGAAGGCTCTGGCTGAATCCCCGCCTCTGGCACCACATCTTCTCCAGCCTCCTCACTGTCCGACTCGAATGCCAGCTGCACAGGCTGCTGGTGCAGCACCACACCGGCCTCCTCGCTGTCTGAATCAGCTACTAGCTGCACAGGCCGCGTATGGGCCACAACAGCTGTTTGCATTCTCGGGCCTCACTGGAGACGGCCATTAACATAGTCTCGAAGACTTTCCACAAGAGGCAGTCCTACCAAATACATAGAGCTCTAGACCCATGATGCTGAACCTATGGCACACGTGCCACAGGTGACACGCAGCGCCCTTTCTGTGGGCACGCGAGCCGTCATTAGTCACCGGGTTACTAACTTAACTTAACAATGGCAGGGATTCACTTAACAGCTGTGGCAAATAAGGTCGTAAAACGGGGCAAAACTCACTTAATAACTGTCTCACTTAGTAACGTAAATTTGGGCCTCAATTGTAATCAATCAATCGATCAGCTTATTGCGGTTTTAGACCAGAGACCAGAACAAATAAAAACGCTTAGTAAATATACAATTAAAAATTCTAGTATAAAATAATAAATAACAACTAAAATCTATAATAAAACCCAATCCGTTGTAGTCGTAAGTTGAGGACTACCTTGAGTCTTTGGCAGGAAGGAAGGAGGGCATGTAGAATTCAGTTTTGGCATCCTAATGCATTGTAAAAATACCGAGAATATTTGAAACTCTGGGTTGAACCATGAGGTCCTTGGTGCTCTCTGAGCTTGGTGGTTTTCTTGCGGACGTTTCATGAATCAATTAGGGAACATTATTTGTGCCCTGATGATGTTGCCTAGTTGGGTCATGAAACGTCTGCAAGAAAACAACCAGAGAGCAACCAAGGACCTGGCAAGTAAAAATGCTAGGAATGTGGAAAGGTCTTGCTCTTTTGACACACATAAACTCAGAGACGTCCTGAAATCATGGATGGTAATCGGGGTGGACTGCTGGGGGTTCGTAGGGGTTCGGGAGAACCTCTAGCTAAGATTCTGTGCAGTTCGGAGAACCCCCCAAATCCCACTCCTGGCTGGCCCCGCCCACCCCGTCCTACCCGGGAGTCCCACCCGGCCCGTTTTGGATGCAGGTAAGTGCAGGGTGCACGTGGAGGCTCGGGGAGGGCGAAAAATGGGCCTACTGGAGGTTTGGGAAGACCGGAGAGGGCCTCCGGAGCCTGAGGAGGCCGTTTTCACCCTCCTGGAGGTTCAAGAAAAGCCTCCAGAGCCTGGGGAGGGCAAAAATGCCTTCCCCTCCACGCGTTGAGCCAGCTCTGCTCTGCTGTAAAATTATATTTCCGTCTAATTTAAGGTGTTGTTATGTTCCCTAACCCAGCCTTTAAATATCGGTGCTAACAGAGGTGTTCTGTGTTTTTTTCCCCTCCCTCCCTTCCCTTTCCATGCCCCTTCTTGTTTGTTACGTTTATTTGTTTTAAATCAATATGCTTCTTCCCGTGTGAATATATACATATATTGCATATATCTAGAGAGAGCCATGGAGTGATTTTGCAGTGCTGAATGGGGGAAAGATTAATAGTGACATTTGGAAGGCAAGTATCTGGTCAGATTTTAGAAGAGCTTTTGACACTCATTTCAGCTTTTTTTTAATCTTTTTATTTTTATTTTTTTTTAAAAAAATGTGATCTGCCTTTTGCATGGCTGTAGCTGTACGGCTGTTCTCTCCCCCCCCACAAATATCACTCACGATAACAAAATCAGCCAAGTGAATGTGAGCTTTGACAAGCCAGGTTGCAACCTCACCCCCGCTCCCCAAAAGAAGCCACGGGCTCCTTGAATCTGGTCATTTCACGCAGCCCGAATTTGCTCATTTCTCATTCTCCCCACCCCTTAACAATTGTGCTGTGAGCAGTGCATGCCTGCTTGCGTGTCCGCCGTGCATCGTTGTCGTTATTGTCGTTTTTCTCTTTAGAAGGGAGAGGCGCTCTCTTTAAGTGGGCTTAACGCACCGTTTTTCCTCGCTCCGCAGGACCTTCATGCGGCCACCGTGAATCCGGACCCCAGTTTAAAAGAGTTCGAAGGGGCGACCTTGCGATACGCGTCCCTGAAGCTCAGGTGAGAAAGAGGGAATGGGGGGACAAGGTGACGAGGTTGTGCGACAAACCGTGCGTTTAATTCCGGTTAAGACAATTTCAGTCATGGGTGTCAAACTCGATTTCATTGAGGGCTGCATCAGGGTTGTGTTTGACTTTGGGGAGGGCGGGGGGGGCGTGGCCAACCCGACATCACTTGTGTTGGGGGCGCCTGTGGCGGCCTGAGCGCTCTGCCAGCGAAAACGCACTCCCAAGCTCTGTTTTTGGCTGCGACGGCTTCCTGCAACCCCGCGGCCCTCCCGAGCTCCGTTTTTGCTGGCAGGGGCACTGCGAGCCAGTCCTTTGCTGTTTCCAGGGTGGCCCCATGGGCCAGATCTGAGCTCCCCCCTGGCCGGATCCGCCTCCCGAGCCTTGAGTTTGACACCCATGATTTAAGTGCTCAAGCCAATTGGTGTTAGATAGAAGTCAACAGATCCAATGGGGCTTAGACTTAGAACACTTACGGGAACGTAATGATTCTAGGCTAATTCCTGTTTTGACTCCTCTTCTCCTTCAGACACCGCCCCCTCTTCTCCTCCTACAGAAATTCCTTGATTATCTATCTCTACTGTCATTTATCATCTGTCTGTCTGTCTGTCTGTCTCTACTGTCATTTATCATCTATCTGTCTCTCTATACATCTGTCTGTCTGTCTGTCTGTCTCTGCTATCATGTATCATCTATCTCTGTCTGTCTATCTCTGTCTATCTATCTATCTATCTATCTATCTATCTATCTATCTATCTATCTCTACTGTCATTTATCATCTGCCTGTCTGTCTATATATATCTATCTGTCTGTCTCTACTGTCATTTATCATCTCTCTCTCTCTCTCTCTACTGTCATTTATCATTTATCTGTCTGCCTGTACATCCATCCATCCATCTATCTATCCATCTATCCATCTATCTTATCTGTCTGTCTGTCACTGTCTGTCTTTCTATCTATCTTTTATCTAGCTATCATCTATCTATCTCTACTGTCATTTATCATCTCTCTCTCTCTCCTGTCATTTATCATCTATCTGTCTGCCTGTACATCTATCTATCTATCTATCTATCTATCTATCTATCCATCCATCTTGTCTGTCTGTCACTGTCTGTCTGACTTTCTATCTATCTGTCTTTTATCTAGCTATCATCTATCTCTCTCTCCTGTCATTTATCATCTATCTATCTATCTATCTATCTATCTATCTATCTATCTATCCATCCATCCATCCATCTTATCTGTCTGTCTGTCACTGTCTGCCTGCCTTTCTATCTATCTATCTTTTATCTAGCTATCATCTATCTATCTCTCCTGTCATTTATCATCTATCTGTCTGCCTGTACATCTATCTATCTACCTATCTATCTAATTTATTGGCTGCCATTTTACCCCAGATATGTTAATTCCACCAAGGAGTGTTAGGAAAAAAAACAACAACAAAAGGAATTTTGTTAATGTGTCATTTCCGTTTAGTTGTCAGTTGCGCCTTGTTGTTCTTTTTGCCTTGTCAGTTGCAGAGGTTAGGTTGAAAGATTCTGAATCGAACTCCGTGTCCTGCCTTCAGTTTCCTGACTGCTGTTATCGTCCCTTAATTTTTTTATTGCGTCTTACGGCGCAGTATAAATGCGCAGTTCTATTTCGGTTGCGCTGCGGTGTGGGGCTGCCTGATGTGCAGGACCCCATTTAAAAATGCCAAGATGTGCCATCAGAACCTTTCCAGCCCAGCCCGTGAAGTCTACCCAGCATTTTGGAGTTGCCTATGTCAAATTTAAAACATTTCCCTCTCCTTGGTGTAATAGCTTGGAGTTTCTTTGACTTGTCGGCCTATATTTGAGCCTTGGTCTAAGAGAAAATCATCCCCTTCTATTCAACAGAAATGTTCCGCAGTGTGACGAAGACGATTCCTGTAGCATCAACAGCGATCCGGAGGCTAAGGTCAGTAAAATACAAGCGGTCCTCCACTTAACGACCACAGTTGAACCCAACCTTTCGGTCACTTAAGTGAGACAGCGGTTCCGTGAATTTTTAAGTTAGTAGCACGCTTGTTCGGTGAATCTGCCTTCCCTGCTGACTTTGCCTGTCAGAAAGGGACACTGCGACCGTCGTTAAGTATGAAGCATATATCCTATTTTGGAGCAGATCTACTGCAATTTCTTGCAAGCTGTCAACTTAACAAAGCATTGTGTGGCAAGCATTGTCTATGAGGATCGGGCCCATTTCCCCTTTCAGTAGTGCTGCTGTGAACCTCTTGTCCACCTCTGGAGACTAAAACATAGGAAGAACGGCTGCAGGATTTGGGTTTGGCTAGTCTAAGGAAAAGAAGAATTAAGGGCGACGTGATAGCAGTCTTCCAGGATTTGAGGGGCTGCCACTAAGAAGAAGGGGTCAAATTATTCTCCAAAGCACCAGAAGGCTTGGTGATAAGAAATAAGATAAGATAAGAAACTAAGCAAGGAGAGAAGCAACCTGGAATTAAGGAGAAACTTCCTAACAGTGGGGACAATTAACCAGTGGAACTGCTTGCCACCAGAAGTTGTGGGTGCTCCATCACTGGAAGTTTTTAAGAAGAGGCTGGACAGTCTTTAAGAAGAGACTACTATTGAGGAATGGATTTTAAAAGTAGGGAATTTGGCAGATATGGCAAAAATGTCAGCGTATCTGAAAGATCACTCAAATGAAAGATATGTATCGGAGTGGAGAAGATGGATTGACTATATTCAAAACAGACTAAAAAATTTCAAATAGCCTTTGAATGAAATATTTAATCTAATTCTTAGTTTACGATTATAGTTATTGGAACTATGTGGAGTTACAGATTTAGTGAGAATTTGGAATCTATAAAATGTTAGCTTATTTTAGCTTATGATTGTAAAATGCTTTACCCTGTATTTATTCTGGGAAGTCTGGGGAGGGGGGAGGGGGTGGGGGTGGGAAGGGGGGGAGAAAATGTTTGTATTTTTGAAAAACCTTTTAAATAAAAAAAAAAGAAGAGACTGGACAGTCACTTATCTGAAATGGCATAGGGTTTCCTGCTTGAGCAAGGGGCTGGACTAGAAGACCTCCAAGGTCCCTTCCAACTCTGTTATTCTCCTCTTCAATATTTTTTAAAAAAATAGATTTAGTATATTTACGCCACTCATGAGTCTATCACATTCTCTATCGAGCGAGGATGAATAACAGCTTAATATAGTATAGCCAACTTGTGTGGGAGCCGAAACTAATTTTAGCAGGACGTCTTTCGGTTGTTTCCCTTTGCGTAAACACAGTAAACTGAAAGACTTTTTAATGAAATTTTGCTTCCTTTATCTTTCCTTTTTTTTTAAAGTCTGCTCTAATTAGAATGACCAAAGATGATAATATTACAAGAAATTTTTCCTGTGCTTTCCGATGTTTCATTTCTAACAGAATGGAATTCAGTGTAGAGAAAAGTAAAGTCTTACATATTTAGGTAAGAAAAACCCAAAAGCACACATATAAACTGGTGGAAACCAGGCTTAATAGCAGGAACGGTGAGAGGGATCTTGGAGTCTTAGTGGACAATCAGCTAAATATGAGCCAACAGTGTGCAGTGGCAGCTAAAAAAGCCAATGCAATCCTAGATTGCATTAACAGAGGGATACAATCAAGATCAAGGGAGGTACTAATACCACTCTATAAAGCCTTAGTAAGACCACACTTAGTATACGGCATCCAGTTTTGGTCATCACACTATCAAAAAGACGTTGAGACTCTAGAAAAAGTGCAGAGAAGAGCAACCAGGATGAGGAAGGGATTGGAGGCTAAAACATATGATGAACGGTTGCAGGAACTGGGCATGGCT
>WNWU01000062.1:2855614-2871977 GCA_012654045.1 Ptyas mucosa | reverse complement strand
GAAGGAAGGAAGGAAGGAAGGAAGGAAGGAAGGAAGGAAGGAAGGAAAGAGGGGGAGAGAGAGAGAGGAAGGAAGGAAAGAAAGAGAAGAAAGGAGAAGAAAGGAAGGCAAGAAAGAGAAAGGAAAGAAAGAAAGAAAAAGAAAGGGAGAGAGAAAGGAAGGAAGGAAAGAAAGAAAGAAAGAGGGAGAGAGAAAAGAAGGAATGAAAGAAAGGAAGAGAAAGAGAAAGAGAAAGAAAAGAAAGAAAGAAAAAGAAAGAGAGAAAGGAAGGAAAGAAAGAAAGAGAGAGGGTGGAAGGAAGGAAGGCAAGAAAGAGAGAGAGAGAAAGAAAAGAAAGAGAAAGGAAGAGAGAAAGGAAGGGAGAGAGGGAGAGAGAGAAAGGAAAGCAAGAAAGAAAGAAAGGGGGAAGGAAGGAAGGAAAGAGAAAGGAAAGGAAGGAAGGAAAGAGAGAGGGAGAGAGAAAGGAAGGAAAAAGAAAGGGAAAGGGGGAGAGAGAAAGGAAGGAAGGAAAGAAAGAAAGAAAGGGGGAGAGAGAGAAAGGAAGGAAAGATAGAGAGAAAGAAAGAAAGAAAGAATATACTTGCCTCGGTAGATTGATAGAATGTGGGCAGAATAGGGTCCTCCTTCCACTCAGCACCTCTTCTGACCTGGTTCAGAAGACTCTGGAATCTTCTAGAAGAGATTTCACAACTGAGAGTTGGAGAAGAAGGTGCCCCAGGAGAAGAACAAGGTGCTTTCTACACACCAATTCTCAGTTTCTTTGTTTCCTTGGGAAGAAATCGGGACCTTGTGAATGCTTACAAACTTTGCAGAGAGTAGAAACCTGCAAAGCTGCGCATGAGTTTAGATCCCACCAACATCTCATGTCTTCCCTTTATGAAAGAGGTAACAATGCCGTCTGGAACTAAGAAATAGAATTGCGTAGACTCTGCGAACCTTTTTTGAATGCCACATTGTCCCTTTCAATAGAAACTATTTTAACAAATTAAAATCTGTTTTGGATAGCAGTTGGGGAAGGTTGGATGGGTGGGGGTGATTGGAGTTTTGATCTTCTAACTGCTGTTGAGGTACAACTTCTCACATCCTTTACAGATTCCATGACAGTTTGTCATAGCCAACTCACCATGGCCAACTCACCATGGCCAACTCACCATGGCCAACTCACCATGGCCAACTTACCATGGTCAACTCACCATGGCCAACTCACCATGGCCAACTTACCATGGTCAACTCACCATGGCCAACTCGCCATGGTCAACTTACCATGGTCAACTTGCCATGGCCAACTCATCATGGACAATTCACCACAGCCAAATTGTCATGGCCAACTCAACATGGCCAACTCGCCATGGTCAACTAACCATGACCAACTCACCATGGTCAACTCATCATGGCCAACTTGCCACGGCCAACTTATCATGGACAACTTGTCATGGCCAACTCGCCATGGCTAACTTACCATAGCCAACTCACCATGGTCAACTCACTATGGGACAAATAGTTAATTGAATCGAATCATTAAAGAAAGGATGCAAGAGGAGGGACAGAATGAAATATGAATGAGAAAAGTTAAAATAATGCGTTATTTATTTTAAATCCTTAAATAGAATTGTTCAATTGTCCCCACGGCGAGTTGTCCCGTGGCAAGTTGGCCATGATGAGTTGGTTGTGGCGAGTTGACCGAGGCAAAGTTGGCCGTGGTGTGTTGGCCGCAGCGAATTGGCTGTGGCAAGTTCTCCCATTGTGTCCCTTTACATTATATGGAAGTTGAGTCACGGCAACTGGGAGACCTTATATATGTCCCCAGAGGTGGGCTGCTGCCGGTTCAGACCGGTTTGGGCGAATCGGTAGTTACAACCTACCCCAGCACTATCCCGTCCTATATCGTGCACTCACATTTTCGGTGCTGGGCGAACCGGTTGTTACAACCGGCAGCAGCCTACCACTCTATGTGCTCCAGGGTGGCTTTTCTGGATCACTTCCTCTTGGCAGTCCATCTGTCAGCCGAAGTGTCCAACTTCTACTTTCCGAAGCCGTCATATGTATGTGCAAGCTGCTGAAGGACGTCAAGAGGAATTATTTTGCTGTCTGTCAGAAGACCACATCCTTAATGGACTTCAGGGCTTCCAAAAGCACCAGGGAATTCAGAGCCACATCGGCCAAGCGGCCTCCTTACTAATTCTTGGCGAGAACCTTTCTCAGGGATGAGGAAATGGTTTTCCTCTCCGTTCATATTTCATGAACTTCCTGGAGAAATTGAAGAAGCGTTATTACTGTTCTTTTAAGTAGAAAATTCCGAGCCACAAGTATTATAAATAACTATAGCTCACTGTTATAGTTTTTAATTGTTAATTGCAAGCTGAAGATCTGATTCAACGGTGAGTTTCCAATATTCTTACAACAGGTTCGTGCATGCCTTACTTGCTCGCGTGCCTTCCACGCATGCGCCCAGACTCAAAAACATACCTAAATAGGACAGCTGGGGCAGATGGGCAGGCCCACCCATGATTTCCGCTACTGGTTTGCCTGACAAACCGGCTGAATACCACTCTGATCAGATTGCAGCAAAATTGGGAGGCTAGAATTCCATAGAAATACAGCCAGTCCTCGACTTAATGACCATAATTGAGCCCGACATTTCTGTTGATAAGGGAGTGCTTTGTTAAAGGAGTTTTGCCCTGTTTACGACTCTTTCCCCAGTTGTTAAGTGAATCACTGCCGTCATTCAGTTAACGATGGGGTTGTTCCCCGTTGGCTTTGCCTATCATAAGGTCGCAAAAGAGGGACCGCATGATTCTGGAACTCTACAACCGTCATAAATACGAATCAATGGCCAAGCGCCTGGATTTTGATTAGGTGAGTATGGTCGTAAGTGTGAAAAACGCTTTTATTTTTTCACCTAACAACCAGGTTACTAATTTAGCAACTGCAGTGATTCACTTAATGCCTGTGGCAAGAAGGTGAGGCAAAACTCACTTAACAGATGTCTCGCTTAGCAACAGAAAGGTTGAGCTTGGTTATGGTCGTAAGTTAAGGACTACCCATATACTTGAGAGTAGAGGCCTATTAAGACTTTCAAGCAATTTCAATGGATGACCAGTCTTTCTAAAACAAAAAAAAATCTTTAGAAAATCAACTCAGCATAATACGAGCAGTTTACTCCTGATTGTACAGAGTTATAACATTTTGGTGTATTGTTCACCTAGTCCTAGAATAAATATGCATTGTCAAAAACCATTCACAAAGAGGGGGTCAATTCATTTTCCAAAGCACCAGAGGGAAGGAGAAGAAATAATGGATGGGAACTAATCAAGGAGAGAAGCAACCTGGAATTAAGGAGAATAAAGTGGAAAGGAATAGGAATAGAGCTGGAAGGGACCTTGGAGGTCTTCTAGTCCAACTCCTTGTTCAAGCAGGAAATCCTATACCTGTTATGGCCCGTCAGCGGCCTGTGCAGATTGTAGCTGATTCTGACAGTGAGGAGGCTGGTGTGGTGCTGTGCCAGCAGCCTGTGCAGCTGGCGCTCAAGTCGGACAATGAGGAGGCTGGGGAAGATGTGGTGCCAGAGGCAGTGATTCAGCCAGGGCCTTCAGAACCTCCGGAAACTCCTTTAAGTGAAGAGGATGAAGAGGAGGAGCCTCTTCTTGATGCACAGGTGCGCAGAGCTGCCAAAAGGCAGGAGTGGCTCCTCAGGAGGAGGTCTCCTCGAGAGTAAGGCTTGGGGCTAATTGGCCACTCCCTTAGCCTATTTAAGGAGGAACGCCAACTGAAGCAAATTGTAGGGAACAACTTTAGTTCACTCTACTCCGCGTCTGGATTCTCTGCAAAATTGCTTCCGGGCTTTCTGCCAACCTTAGTAAGATTGTGATGATTACTTTATCCTTGGTTTCTTGTAGGCTGTTAAGAAAGTTTATTAGCAGCCTTTGTTTTGAAAAAGACTGAGTTATTTTAGTAAATTAAGTTTTGTACAAACTTCGTGTGTGCTGTGTTCTTTGGGGTCCGTAGCTGGGGCAGAACAATACCGGGGGTCAGCAATCTGCGGCTCTGGAGCTGCATGTGGCTCTTTCACCCCTCTGCTGTCACTCAAAACATGCGTCACAACCGCCGATGTGCGACACCCGATTTATTGAGCTTTTCGATCCATCTTTTCTTTTCTTTTTTTCCCCCCGGTGTTCAGAATGTTTTTGTTGCATGCAGAAATAAAAATGTGTTGGTTTTTTTTTCTGTAGCAGATCATTGATTTCATAAATGCAACACGCTATTAATTTTTTTTATACATAGCGTAAAGGTAAAAAAAAAAAACCACACGATATATGCGGTGTTATCTTCATTTTAGACGTCAAAAGGATTTTGTGGCTCCCGGTGTTTTCTTTTCTGTGGGAAACGGGTCCAAATGCCTCTTTGGAGTGTTTAAGGTTGCCGAGCCCTGCGTTAGATGATTTGGGGGGAATAAATGGTTGGATTGGATCTCAAAGAGGGTTAAAGGCCACAGGGAAACTATGATTTGCAAATTACAGAATTAGCCGGGAATTGTAGAACAGGAACACATTGGGGCAAAGATTGCCTTCATTGGCAGGGAGAGGGTGGGGTAGGAGAAAACAATTGCTCAGATTTTTATATGAAACTTTAGAAGTGCTTTTTCGAAGCGAAAACGCCAGAAAAATGGCTTTGGTTCCATCGTTTTTGCATTCATAGAAATTCTCTGCATCTTTCAGGTTGCATTTAATGTGGGGGGGGCGGATCTCAAGGGAAATTCATGCAATAACGTGGCACACGCTGGGCAAACGGCACATAAATTATTTTTTATGTCATTGCATTGAACAAGCGTTGCCTGGTTAAATAGTGCTTAATTGGTTGCTAAATACCGTTCGTGTGGTTAGCCAAGGATGGCCATTGATCTTCCAACAATTCTGGTTCCTTTCCGTTTGCAAGATTAAATGTAAATTTTTGCTGTTTTGTTTTGCTGGTTTGCAACTCCTTTTTTTTTTAAATCTCCTTTTGCAACAAGCCAATTAGGGTTCTTTAAATTAAAAGGATCCCCTTACTCGATTAAGCTAATCGGCTAAAAAAAAAGCCGTCGTCTTGTGTGCAGTGATGGTCCATCGATCATCTTTACAATTTGTTTTGCTGGTTTTAACGCACCGCAGTGGTTCAGTTTAATTGTGGTGCGGTGGCCTAGAGGTGGAGCTCTCGCCTCGCAATCAGGAGGCTGCGAGTTCGATCCTAGGTAGAGGCAGATATTTTTCTCTCTGGGCACAATGAGAATATATCTGCTGAACAAAACTCCGCACTGGCAACAGGAACGGCATTCGGCCAGTAAACATTCAGCTCCATTCAGTTGCCCAGACTCCGCAAAGGATTATGAGGTCGTTAAAAGGAGATGATGTTGAGTGGTTCAGTTTAATTCAATGGATGTTGCAGAATTAATGTTAACCAGGGTTTGCTAACTTGACACAGTCCAGAATCTGCAACCTACTAAGGCTGAAAATTACAATCCCTTCACTCTTGTTGAAAAAGGTTAGCGTAAAGTATCTGTGTAAGGGGTTTGTAGATGTCAGCTCCTGCAAGGATCTAGGAGGCGGTATTTGGGGCACCTAGAGGTAGTCCTTGATTTACAACAATTCATTCAGTGACCATTCGGAGTTACCACGGCACTGAAAAAAGTGACTTAGGACCATTTCTCACACCGTTGAAGAATCCCTATGGTTTGCATGATTAAAATTCAGATGTTTGGCAACCGACTCATAGTTATGACTGTTGCAGTGTCCCAGGATCACAGGATCCCATTGTGCGACCTTCTGACGAGCAACTGACTCATAGTTACGACGGTTGCAGGATCCTGGGGCCACACAATTCCCTTTTGCGACCTTCTGACAAGCAGTGGGGAAACCAGATTCACTTAACAACGGTGTTACTGACTTAACAACTGCGGCGAGAAAGGTCGTGAAACGGGGCAAAACTCACTTAACAAATGCCTCACTTAAGGGCAGAAAGTTTTGGGCTCAGTTGTGGTCGTAAGTCGAGGATTACCTGTACGATCATTTAAAGTAATTTCTTACTTTTTCTTTCTAAATTTTCTAAATTTTATTTCTTTAAAAAAAAATACAAACAGAAAATTTATCAACAAACAGATCGCAGTGAGAACCTTACACAATACGTTACCTGCAGTCCAAATATACAAATGGGAAATAAAAACTAAGCTAACCTTGTCCTCTTTTTATTCTGTTATTTAACCAAACATACCATAGGTCCCAACATTGGAAATATGCGGAATCTTTTTGATCTCTTAAAATTTTTGTTAGCCTCTTGGCTTCTGCACGTTCCATAATTTCCCCTAAAATCAAATCTTCAGACGGTAAGGTCTTTTCCCTTCCAATTTTGGGCGAGACATATTCTTCCTACAGTTATAATATAGACAATAAGATACCATTTGTTAGTGCCTATTTTATCTGGCCTAATGTTCAGTAAGTAAAGTTCAGGTTTCAGTTGTAATTTGTATCCAGTAATTTCTAACAACCACCTCTGAATAAGTTTCCAAAATTCAATTGCCCTGGGACAGGTCCACCGTACATGGAAATAAGTACCTAGCTCCCCACACTTCCAACGGTTTGGGGAGAGTCCAGGAAACATTTTAGATAATCGGGCAGGAGGGAGGTGCCACCTGTACGCCATCTTGTACAAATTTTCCTTATAAGCAGTTGCCATCAAAAATTTCAATTGTCTAGACCAAATTTCTTCCCATTTCGTCAATGGAAGATTTCATAAGGCTGTAAGAATAGCTTTAACTGATCGTGCCCCCAACATATCATCTTCTCTGGAGTGGGGGGGGGGGGGAGAGGGGGCTTGCTGCTCTCTAAGCTTAGTTGTTTTCTTGCAGATGCATCATTGCCCAACAGACTTTATCATAGTTTCAGTGGGAGACGGCGAGCATCCTAGACCAAACTAATTCCCCCAAAACGCTGAAGGATTGCTGGATGCCTGGCACTCAGACAAATTGGCCATCGACAGGTACATAGAGATAAGCAACATGTACCTACCATTCGAAAGAGGCAATCCAAAAGACAAAAAGAAAAGGAAAACACCAAAACACTTCCTCACCAATAATCAACACCCGGACAAGCAGAGATTAACGCTGACTAATATTAAAACAACAATCAAGAAGTAAATAGTATCCCAATCAAGGAACTAAATCGTGGGCGTTCCATCATGGAAGGTTTTTAAGAAGAGACTGGACAGTCACTTGTGTGAGATTGTATAGGTTCTCCTGCTTGAGCAGGGGGCTGGACTAGAAGACCTCCAAGGTCCCTTCCACCTCCTATTCTGTTCTGTTCTGTTCCATTCCGTTCCATTCCGTACCGTTCCGTTCCATTCTTCTATTAACTATCAACTCAGACAAACAAGTTAACAGTAAACAACAGCCTAATCAAGGAATAACACTGACAGGACAAACCATTCGTATATAAACAGAGAGCAGAGTCCACCTCCTTCTAGCACTGATGATGTTACCTAGTCAGGTTATGAAATGTCTGCAAGAAAACCAACAAACTCAGAGAGCACCAAGGACCCTAGAGTTCAACCCCAAACCACAAATTCCATTAGTAACATTTTCAGCCTTTATCCAATTTTACAAATTTCCTTCCCTATATAAAAAAAAACCTATCTGAAAAAAAAATCTACTTTTGAAATACTCCAAAGTTTCATTCAGAGGATTATCGTTTCCATGAATCATGTCAAACTATTTTAGTGAGAATGCAGGGAGGTTTAAACCGGAGCTACCTACCCTGTTTCCCCAAAAATAAGACCCAACTGGAAAATAAGTCCCAGCATGATTTTTCAGGATGCTCGTAATATAAGCCCTATACCCAGAGGTGAAATGTTCCCGGTTCGGACTGGATCGCCCGATCTGGTAGCGATGGTGGCGGATGGTTCGGAGAACCGGTAGCAAAAATCCCTGCCCGCCCCCCCCCCCCATGCCCAGCTGAGCTGCACGATCATCAGAGGCTTTTTTTTTTAACTTATAAAAGCATTTTTTCTATAACCTCTTGGCCGAAGAGATGGTAAAAAAAAAAAAGCTTTGAAAAGTCTCTGATGATCCCAGCCCAATTATCTAAAATGTTTCCTGGACTCTCCCCAAACTGTTGGAAGTGTGGGGAGCTAGGTACTTATTTCCATGTATGGTGGACCTGTCCCAGTGTAATTGAAAAAATGCTTTTAAAAGTAAAAAAAAAAAAGCCTCTGAGGATCGCGCGGCTCAGCTGGGATCGTCAGAGGCTTTTCAAAGCATTTTTTCCTGCAACCTCTTGGCCGAAGAGGTGGTAAAAAAAATGCTTTGAAAAGTCTCTGATGATCCCAGCCGAGTTGCCTGATCGTCAAAGAGGCTTTTCAAAGCATTTTTTTTTACCATCTCTTTGCTGAAGAGGTGGCTTAAAAAATGCTTTGAAAAGTCTCTGATGATCCCAGCTGAGTTGCCTGATCGGCAGGGGCTTTTCAAAGCATTAGAAAAAATGCTTTGAAAAGTTTTTTTTTAAAGTTGGCCACGCCCACCCAGTCACATTACCCCCCCACACACCAAGCCATGCCCACAGAACCGGTAGTTACAAATTTTACATTTCACCCCTCCCTATACCCCAAAATAAGCCCCAGTTAAGATTGTCAGCCAGATGGATGCATTTAGTACCGTGTTTTCCCCAAAGTAAGACCTAACCAGAAAATAAGCCCTAATGCATCTTTTGGAGCAAAAATTAATATAAGACCTGGTCTTTTTTTCGGGGAAATACGGTAAATGAGGCATGTGGGGACGAAATGTTTGGGATTGAACGGGACTTGATAGCACTGGGGGAAAAAATCCTTTGTCTTAGTCAGACGATCTAGTTTTGACTATATGTTTTGATTTAATTAATAATTGAAGTCCTTTTAATGTCTCGACCTCGCCGGAAAGGTTTGATGGCTAATGCTGATGGATCGCTTTATAGTAGACAGCTTCTGGTTCTACTACATCCTCCCTAGACATTTACACTTAATGTATGTGGCTTTAAAAAAAAAAAGCAAAGGCAGTTTTCTTCTAATATAGTTTTCCTGACTGAGAATATATCTGCTGGGGGGAAAAAACTCCGCATTGGCGACAGGAAAGGCAACTGGCCAGTAAACACTCAGCTCCATTCAGTTGCCCTGACTCCATCCTGCAAGGGATTATGGGGTCGTTAAAAGAAGAAGAGGAGGATGATGATGATGACGATAGTTTTCCCCACCTGCAAAAAGCAACTTTATCAGGATAGTGCGACAAATGTGGGGAATGAATTGAGACATTGTGAAGGAAGCATCTCAAGAAGATGATTGAAGATAACTGGGGGCAAGTCCAGCAGATAATTGAAGGAAGGAGGCTAACGCGGGAGGGATTTCGTTGGAATTGTGCAGCGTTTTATCCCCAGTGGCGCCTGTGATATTGGGAGAGTTGTTTGTGGGTCAGTTGTGTAAAGAAATATCTAGCTGGGATCCTGGTTCTCCATCCTTAGGACCGCCGGAAATATTTCAATAGGATTTTACCCCTTGGGTGGAAAAAAATGGAATGTTAGCCTCCCATCAGCTGGAAGGCATGAAAGCTGCAGGAGTCTGGATGAATTAGATAAGCAGCCTAGATATTAATAGATTGAACACTTATTTTGTGAACGAATGTATTGTGTGTATGTATGTATGTATGTATATGTATATACATCCATGCATATGTATATAGTATGTGTGTATGCGTATATCTATATCTATCTATCTATCTCTATCTCTATCTATCTATCTTACTATTTATCATCTCTCTCTCTCTATCTATCTATCCCTATCTACCTACCTACCTATTATCCATCCATCCATCCATCTCTATCTATCTATCTAATTTACTATGTATAATCTATCTACCTACCTACCTATTGTCCATCCATATCTATCTATCTATCTATCTATCTATCTATCTATCTATCTATCTATCTCTATCTATCTATCTATCTTACTATTTATCATCTCTATCTATCTCTATCTATCATATCTATCTATCAATCTATCTCTCTCTATCTATCTTACTATTTATCATCTCTCTCTCTCTATCTATTTATCCCTATCTACCTATTATCCATCCATCTCTATCTATCTATCTAATTTACTATGTATAATCTATCTACCTACCTACCTATCGTCCATCCATATCTCTCTATCTCTCTCTCTCTATATATATATATATATATCTTACTATTTATCATCTCTATCTATCTATCGCTATCTATATATCATATCTATCTATCTATCTCTATCTATCTTACTATTTATCATCTCTATCTATCTCTATGTATCTATCATATCTATCTATCTCTATCTATCTTACTATTTATCATCACTATCTATCTATCTAGTACGAAGGCTATTGCTTAACGCATTGTAAGCCGCCCTGAGTCTCCGGAGAAGGGCGGCATATGAATCAAACCAATAGATAGATAGATAGATAGATAGATAGATAGATAGATAGATAATCTATCTAGTCTGTCTGTCTGTCTACCTACCAATCTACCTACCTATCATGCATCAATCTCTATTTATCTATCTTACTATTTATCATCTCTATCTAAATCATCTATCTATCTATCTATCTATCTATCTATCTATCCACACACACATATATATAGTCCTTGACTTACAACTGTTCATTTAGTGCCCCTTCGAAACTACAACAGCAATGAAAAAAGTGATTTATGATTATTTTTCACATGACCGTTGCAGCATCCCCATTATCAAAATTCAGATACTTGGCAACTGACTCATAATTACAACAGTTGCAGTGTCCTGGGGTCATGTAATCTTCTTTTGTGACCTTCTCTCTACAAGCAAAATCAAATGGGAGAAAGCCAGATTCAACAACGATCACAACGGTGCTACTAACTTAACAACTGCAGCGATAACAACTGTGGCAAGGAAGGTCGTACTTAACAAATGTCTTACTTAACAGGCAAGATTTTGGGCTCAATTGTGGTTGCAAGTTGAGTTGATATAATAACTTCTTGAATTTTTTACATCTTATCAAATGAACCATACATTCCCCGCTTAGGGGAATCAATTTCATACATCTTTGCTGCTGCTATCCATAGATTTCATGCCTTACGCTAAATAAATGAATCTGGGTTAGCAACCGTCATCTGCAAAGGGCCAGATAAAAATCCCCTAATTGAGAAAAAGAAGGTCAGAAGATGTTCTTCAGATCTTCGCCTTCAGCCGTGGAACGGAATTCTTTGTCAGACCTGGAAGCCATCTTTTACATTTGGGCCTTCAGGCCTGCCACATTTTCTTCTGTGGGAAAATGGGAGGGGGGATTGCATAGAGTATGGGTGATATGTAGTCAAAATAACATTCCTTTCTCAGAGAGTCAAGGACACCTTGCCCTGGTACTTGGATGACTGGGAGGTATCTCCAGTTTAGACGGTGGATGATTGGACCATGTGATGGACATGTGGGTGCTGGGTAGGGACTTGAACTTTCACTTGGGTGGGGAAAACCTGGAAACTTTCAGATTTCGGGTTTTCCCAGATGTGCCAATATGATATCTCTAATAAAATGGAGCTTTGAGGAAATCAAAGCCTCGGAGTTTTCTTTCGTTGGTGGTGTTACTTGGAACCCTGACATTCTTCTCTTCCATCCTCTGTCCTTTTCCTCAATTGGCGTTTGTCTCGTTCTCTCCGAGTGCCGTATATTTTAATCAGTGTTTTCTTTCTTTTTTTTTCTTTCTTGTCCAGGGATTTCGCCTATGTCGCCAGAGACAGAGAGACCCGGATTTTGAAATGCCACGTGTTCCGATGTGACACCCCAGCGAAAGCCATCGCCACGAGCCTCCACGAAATCTGTTCGAAGGCAAGTCTCCTTTGCTTTAATCGGTGGGCTTTGAACGTCCACCGTTCTTCCCGGATATTGTGGCCCGCCAGCGACCAGCGGAGTTGGCAGCAGACTCGGACAGTGAGGAGGTTGGGGAGGAACCTGGGCCAGTCCTGGAGTCTGAGGAAGGTTCTGATGAGTGCTCTGCGTCGGAGGCAGAGAGAGGGCCAGAGCTGTATGACAGTTATCAGCTACCTTCGGAATCGGAGATAAGTGGGGCAGAAGAACAGCTGGAGTCTGTTCCCGATGTGCGCATGCGCAGAGCTGCCAGGAGAAGGGAACAGCTCATATGTGAGTCTGGAACAGGCCCCAGCTGTTCTTCACCCTCACTCATATCAGCCTCCAAAGGCAGCTGCCTTTCCAGTGGCTGTGAAATGCCGGACTGCCCTGGCTCTATCTCTGCGTCTGACACAGAACATCCATCAGAGCCTTCCCCAGACTCCAGGACCGGCCCAAGTTCCTCCCCAGCCTCCTCATCGTCCGAGTCTGCTGCTAGCAGAGCTGGCGGCTGGCAAACCACAACAAGAACTTGGTTACTTGTTGTTCTCATGGCCTCATTTGATTTATGTGAGGAGGAACATGAAGCTCAAAGGCTGCTAAAATGTGTTTTCCTTCTGCCTATCTTGGAGACTCTATATTTAGCGATGGGCCACAAATGGCCTTTGTCTTCAGGAACAGGTGGGGTCACACCTGCCTGCTGGCCTTTTTATCTGCTTCATGCAGTTGTGTTTGCTACAGGGTTAAGTCCCATAACTGCAATGGAGCAGCTGAAAGACTCATTCCTAGAGGCCTTGACCGCAAAGAAATTGTGTCTATTCACCCATTGGTTAAATGCATGCCTCAGAGCAGTGATGGCAAACTTTTTCAGCAACAAGTGCCCAAACCAGAACACATGTGCATGTGCATGCACTGGAGCACCGGAAACCCAAAGATCAGCTGGCTGGCGCGCACATGCCTGTTATTTGGCTGTTTTCAGACGGTTTTTCAGGCCATTTTTCGGACTGTTTTCTGGTCCCTGCAAAGAACAGCTGGCTGGCGCACACATGCCTGTTTTTTGGGCCATTTTCAGACCGGTTTTTGGGCCATTTTTCGGGCTATTTTCTAGTGCCTGTGAAGACCAGCTGGCTGGTGTGCACATGCCTGTTTTTGGGGCATTTTCAGACTGTTTTTCTGGGCGTTTTTCGAGCTGTTTTTTGGCGCCTGTGAAGACCAGCCGGCTGGCGTGCGCATGCCTGCCATTTTCAGAATGTTTTTCGGGCCATATTTAGGACTGTTTTCTGGTCCCTGTGAAGATCAGCTGGCTGGCACGCGCATGCCTGTTTTTTGGCCGTTTTCAGACCATTTTTTGGGCTGTTTTCTGGTCCCTGTGAAGACCAGCTAGCTGGCACGCGCATGCCTATTTTTTGGCCGTTTTCAGACCATTTTTCAGGCTGTTTTCTGGTCCCTGCGAAGACCAGCTGGCTGGCGCATGCATGCCTATTTTCTGGCCATTTTCAGACCATTTTTTGGACTGTTTCCTGGTCCCTGCGAAGACCAGCTGGCTGGCGCACGCATGCCTATTTTTTAGCCATTTTCAGACCATTCTTTGGACTGTTTTCTGGTCCCTGCGAAGACCAGCTGGCTGGCGCACGCATGCCTATTTTTTGGCCGTTTTCAGACCATTTTTCGGGCTGTTTTCAGGCCGTTTGCTGGCGCTCCAGCACCCACAAAGACCAGCCGGAAACCAGAAGAGCAGCTGGCAACGGCATGTGTGCCCACAGAGAGAGCTGTGCATGCCACCTCGCAGTGATTCACCATCACAGCCTCAGAGGCTGAAAAAGATCTCCTTGGATCAAAGAAAAATATAACATTTTCCGATCAGTTGGGTCCTGATGTTTCCCCCAACGCCCTGAAGCTTTTCCTCACGTATGTATCCCGCTGAGATAAGCTTCATAAAACCCACGGCTGGCTTTAGCTTAATGAATCCCCTTCCTACAAACAGATTAATATCCTGAGCCATTAATTACTCGACCTGCATGAAACACGAGTGAGATTTTCTCCTCAGCAGCGCTACACGTGTTTCTACCTCAATGGATTTCTTTTATGTGAAGAATGCCTCAACTAAATTCCGTTCTCCGGGGTCTAAATACTGATCCTCCAAAACAAGGGTGGTGTTAACGAATAAAATTCTCTCCCGAAGAGGAAAACAAATGGCATTCTCCTCATTTTCTACAGATTATGGCTGAACGGAAGAATGCTAAAGCTGTGGCTTGCAACCCATTGCAGGAACGGTCAAATGTCGCTCTTGAGGTTCCTTTGCAAGGTAAAACCTGTGACAACGACTAGGTTTATTGTCGTGAGGAAGGATCTCTGCCTTTTTAGAGCCACGATAGACCAGTCGCACCAAATAGACAGACAACTACCGTGTTTCCCTGAAAATAAGACCCTGTCTTATATTTTTTTGAACCCTGAAATAAGCACTTGGCCTTATTGCCATGCGCTCAAAAGCCCGATTGGGCTTATTGTCAGGGGGTGTCTTATTTTGTGGGAAACAGTCCTTGATTTATGACCAAAATTGAGCCCCGAATTCCCATCGTTAAGTAAGACACTTGTTGAGTTTTGCCCCATTGTACCGCTTTCCTTGCCGCAGTGGTTAAGCGAGTCACCCCAGTTGATAAGTTAGGAATACGGCTGTTAAGTGAATCTGGCTGCCCCGTTGACGTGGCTTGTCGGGAGGTCACAAAAGGGGATCATGTGACCCCGGGACGCAACAGAGGTCATATATCTGAACCCGTTGCCAAGCGTCTGAATTTTGATCACCTATCAAGAGGATGCTGCAAAGGTTGTAACTATGAAAAATGGTCGTGAGTCACATTTTTTGTGCTGTTGTAACTTTGAACGGTCACTAAATGGACTGTTGTAAGTCAAGGACTACCTGTATCCGTCTTTAATTGAGTCAAAGACTAGACCATTTTCTGGAAAGTAAAATTAGATCTTGGCAATGGAGGAGCACTCTCCATCCCAAGCATATACCTGGTGCTACAACAGTCATGGCTTTCGGATATTTAGCTTTTTCCAAGACAGCCATAGGAGAAGGAATGTAATGGTGGGGTGGCCTAGTGGTCAAGACGCTCGCCTCCCACTCAGACGGTCGAGAGTTCAATCCTAGGTAGCGACAGCTGTTTCTCTCCTAGGGTTCAAAGAAAAAAAAAATCTGCTGTGAACTCCACGTAGGCGTCAGGAAGGGCATCCGGCCAATAAATTCTCAGCTCTGCCCGTTCACCCGAAATTAAGGGATTACAGCATCATAAAAATGATTTATTTTATTTTTTTTTTTGCTGTAGGAGAAGGAATGGCAGAACCCCGGGGGGGGGGGAGAGGAGTGAAAAGAGGAATCAGCCCAGAATCCCTACATAGTCACAAGCAAACTAACTGCAACCTCCCTTAAATTCAGTTGGCCCTTATCCAACTCTAACCGGGCGCTGACCATTAGTTTAGAAGATTCCTGTGCGTAGGCTTTGAGCAATAAATCAGTTTAATTGGACCTTGACTTGTGAACCTGGTTTTTTTGCACCTGGCGGTCACAGCTGTATTCTGACTAAACCATGCATCCTTTGCAACCTGTATGCTAATCAGAAATTTATGGCCGTTGGGTGACGCTTAGGTAAGCTTCTTCCTTGACTCTGCCTCCGAACTGTCACGAGGATTTATTTTACGAAATGAAGATTTATAACGCCCAGTTCCTTAATTCCCCCAGATATCAATTAAGGATCCTTTTTTTTCACAGGACTTAGAACAGAAGGTTTATTGGGATCGATAATGTTATCGGTTCACCTGATATGTCACTCGGGCTCCTGGCATTAAAATAAAGAGAGGCGGCCTGATGAGAATTGGATACGGTGAAATTTGATGTTTTTGTTTTCCCCTGCAGTAGATTTTCCAACACCAAAGACTGAACTGGTCCAAAAATTTCATGTGCAGTACCTGGGCATGCTACCTGTAACTAAGCCAGTGGGTATGTAAGCGTATTTTTTTCATGACTATCTATAAATGTGTTCTTCCTTCCCTTCCCTTCCCTTCCCTTCCCTTCCCTTCCCTTCCCTTCCCTTCCCTCCTTCCCTTCCCTTCCCTTTCTTCCTTCCTTCCCTTCCCTCCTTCCTTCCTTCCTTCCCTTCCTTTCCCTTCCTTCCTTCCCTTCCTTCCTTCCTTCCTTCCTTCCCTTCCCTTCCCTTCCCTTCCCTTCCCTTCCCTTCCCTCCTTCCCTTCCTTCCTTCCTTCCTTCCCTTCCCTTCCCTCCTTCCCTCCCTCCTTCCTTCCTTTCCTTCCTTCCTTCCTTCCTTCCTTCCTTCCCTTCCCTTCCCTTCCCTTCCCTTCCCTTCCCTTCCCTCCTTCCCTTCCTTCCTTCCTTCCTTCCCTTCCCTTCCCTCCTTCCCTCCCTCCTTCCTTCCTTTCCTTCCTTCCCTTCCTTCCTTCCTTCCTTCCT
>WNWU01000062.1:2837193-2848796 GCA_012654045.1 Ptyas mucosa | reverse complement strand
CCTTCCTTCCTTCCTTCCTTCCTTCCTTCCTTCCTTCCTTCCTTCCTTCCTTCCTTCCGTTGGAAATCTTCACTTTCAGAAAAGTTACGGGAAAATAATATTAGACAAGCATGTTCTCACTCTTGCCGCCACCGAGTAATATTGAAAAGAAGCATGACCTTTTCCTTTTTTTTTTAACGTTCTTTTTTTTTTTTTTTTGTTCCTTGTGAGATCCGAGAAGTGGAAGGCCTTGCTTTCTGATTGTAAATAGGACGGACGTGACTTCGATTCACACATCCGGAAGGGGATGGGTGCATCAGATGACCGTTCATCTTTGCAAAGAACCCAACCTGAGAATTCCCATCGCTCCTGAGCACTTTCCCTCTTTTTTTAACAGTGAATTTACACAACCAAGTATTAGTTAACTCTTGTATTATTATACTACTAATACCAAGCTTCTTATTTTTTACAAAAAGAGCATTCGTGTTTAACCTTCCATCTTGTGCGCCGTAGTCATCACTTCGTCTCGGAGAGGCCAGTCAGGTGTCCTGCCGTGGAGAGAGAAGACCCCGTCCGCGCAGGAAGGATTGTGCCAGCCAGGTGACAACACCTTGTGGCCAACCCCGTTGCATGCGTAGGTCACACCGCACATCCAAGTGTCGCAGCATCTGTCCCTTCATTTGTCTCTTTCTTAGCACAAATGTACGTACGGTGAAGAAGACGGACATGTACCATAAAATATCTCTCTGTGTGGTTTCCGTGGTTTTTCTTTCCAGAAAAGGGCTGCCCGCGTGGGAAAACCAACACCATATTTGAAGTGGCCTTCAGTCCGAAATTGCGTTTGTTTACATACTCGTCCATGTTTGAGAAGTTCGGCAGGATAAACCGGGTTTTATTTTGGAACGGATTCCACCACCCCCAATGCTTATGACGCCAAGGCTCAAGTGCCTCTTATCCTTTCATAGATCCAGGTTATTCTTTTTCTACATCTCACCGGGCGACGTGCGCGGAACTGACCACTTGAGCGTACAACTGATGGCTTCCCCTCATGATAATATATATATATATATATCTATATAAATAATGTCGGTGAAAACAAAAGTTGCTTTTCTTACTGATAGATTTGCACGCAAGCACCCTGGATTTCCTCTGGACTGAAGTCCTGGACATTCAAATCGTGTCCTTCGTTGTTGTTGTTGGTTTTTTTTTTTTTTGTTCTGCGAGATCCATTCTACTTTGCAGCTTTCTTAGGGACTTTGATTGGGACGGCGAGGTTGACGTAAGAAACCAGGCTTTCCCACGGTTAGATGTTTGGGTTGGAACGCAGATTTAGATGTACGGCGGTTTGGCTTTGGGAAAGTCGGAGCAGCACGTGTCATGCCGAGCACACCCCCTTTGCGGTGGTTCCTTCTACCTTGTGATTGCACCTTAACGCAACCTGTGGTTTCCGTTGACCAGGAGTATCTGCAGGGTTTGGTTAAAACAAAACAAAACAAAACACGAAACTAAAGTCAAGATGATGGCCACAAGACCGGCATTGAAGCACCACCTGGTGGTTATGGGCATCACAGGTGGCGCTTTGGTCTCACTGCTGTGGCTCTCACCTTGACATTTGGATCACACCTGGATGATGCCCTTGTGGCTGTCGACTGTTTAATCCCTTTGTGTGTACTTTTGATCATTCGTATACCGTGTCGCACGAGTTCACCTGATGCTCTTCCAAAGGAAGCAGCTTAGGATTCCCCTGGGATAGATAGCCTCTTGGGGAGACGGGGGGGGGGGGGGGCAATGGAAAAAGTGACGTGATGGTCTCGAGAGGAAGACTAGGGAAGCCATCTAAGATTTCTTGGAAGCGAGGCGGATGATCTGTTGACCGATGCTCTCGGTCTCTTGGAGAGGGACGAATGGAACCACGATTCCCACAGGACCAAGCATTCAAAAAGTGCACGCTTAACAAGCCAAAACTTCACTCCATTATCCTGTCCCGTCTAAAAGACGGGAGTCATAGCATCAATCAGCCTGGAACCGTGATGACGAACTTATGGAGGTGGCACGCAGAGCCCTCTATGTGGGTACGCACGCCATCGCCAAGGTGCTCTTTTGGTTCCCAGCACACATGCTGGCCTTCGCACGCCGGAGCGCATGTGTGTGCCGGCCAGCTGGTCTTCAGGTTTCTGGTGCTCCGGCATGGGCAAAGACCGGCTGGCCAACACACATGCAAACGCCGGAAACCCGAAGCCAGCTGGTCTTTGGGTTTCTGGTGCTCTGGTGCACGCATGCACATTCCAGTTTGGGCACTCGGTACCGAAAAGGTTTGCCATCACTGGCCTAGAACAAGGTTTCACAAACTTGGCAACTTCAAAATTGCGTGGACTTCATCTCCCAGAATTCCCCAACCTGGCTGGCTGGCTGGCTGGCTGAGGAATTCTGGGAGATGAAGTCCACAGGTCTTGAAGTTGCCACGTTTGAAAAAAATAAATAAATAAAAACCACCAATTACCTTCCTTGAATGGTTGTCCTTTGAATGGTTTGGACAGCGGTTCAAACCATTTGTTTTTTGTCCATGGGGGAAGCATTTTTAGGTGGTTTGGGGGGCATTTTCAGGCCTTTTGGGCTGTTTTTGGCCCGGAAAAAGGCCCTGGAAATGGCCGAAAAATGCCCTGATTTTTGTCCATTTGGGGGGCCATTTTAGGCTGTTTTCAGGCTTTTCGTTTGGGCTGGTTTTGGCCTGGAAAAAAGGCCCTGAAAATGGCCCCCAAAATGGCCTGTTTTTTGACCATTTTGTAGGCCGTTTTGGGGCTGTTTTCAGGCACTCCGGCACCCACGAAATCCAGCTGGCTGGCACGCCAGAAACCAGAAGAGCAGCTGGCGACGGCACGCATGCCCACAGAGAAGGCTCTGTGTGCCACCTCAGGCACGCGTGACATAGGTTCGCCATCAAGGCTCTAGAGGCAGCAGAAAATTGCCTGTGGTTCACACCAGAACATCAAAAGGATGGTGACACAATTACAATCCCCTTCAACCCACTGCTTCCTGGGGCAGCCAGTTCACAAATTCCCAGTGTTGGCTTCTTGTGCATGTGTGAACTAGGTTGCAGGGCTCCACGTCGAAAACCAGAGTCTTCCTCCATTTTTAAGCTGTTATAGCTGTCTAGATAGATATTTGTGTATATGTATAATTCAGGTCAACGCAACTTTTACAGCAAGGCCATTTTTTTTATTGTCTGGTATTCTGACCTAACCACCTATGCAAAGAAGACAGACTTCTGGGTGAGGGAAATAAACTAACCTACATGGGTATGAAAACTACCGGCTGTTATGAACATGGAAACGATAAACCCAGTTTTCCGTAACTTGCTCTGGCCTAAGGCCACCGGTTGCAGCTCTGTTGAAGAGCTGGATTTTTTATTTTTATTTTTTTGAAACCTCACTCTCATTTTTCAGAAACTGCACGCTAATTATTAATGTTTATTCTTTTGAATAAGGGACGCGGTGGCTCGGGGGCTAAGACGCTGAGCTTGTCGATCGAAAGGTCGGCAGTTCAGCGGTTCGAATCCCTAGTGCCGCGTAACGGGGTGAGCTCCCGTGACTTGTCCCAGCTTCTGCCAACCTAGCAGTTCGAAAGCAGGTAAAAAATGCAAGTAGAAAAATAGGGACCACCTTTGGTGGGAAGGGAACAGTGTTCCGTGCGCCTTTGGCGTTGAGTAATGCCGGCCACAGGACCACGGAGATGTCTTTGGATAGTGCTCTTCGGCTTTGAAACGGAGATGAGTACCGGCCCCTAGAGTCCGGAACGACTAGCACACATGTGCGAGGGGAACCTTTACCTTTATTCTTTTGAAATGTTAATTTGGAATAAACTCGTAAGGGACCCGTAATGCAGATCAATTTAACATTTTAACCCAGGAAGTGGGAAGAGTCCATATTGACAAAAATCAGAATGGTGGCCTTGATCAAAACCCCGCCCCTTTTTGAGATAAGAGGGCGGGGCTGTGTTGTAGGGGTCTGGCCACCATTTTGAATTTTTTTGACATGAAACCCACCCTATGGTTGCCCCTACCCAGGAATTCTGTGTATTTCCTAAGCCATTTTTTCCCCCGCAACAGTCAATCTGTTGGGCAGCCAATGGAGAAAACGAAATATTTTTATTTTTATTCTGGGGCTGTTGACCGAAGGAATAGGAGTTTTAAACCCAAAGGTGCTTTTTCCAAATTGCTAAGCACCTGAATTTTGCTCAGGGATGCCGCAAGAGTGGTGCGGTGGCCTAGAGGTTGGAGCTCTCGCCTCACCATCAGGAGGCTGTGAGTTCAATCCTAGGTAGAGGTAGATATTTCTCTGGGCACAATGAGAATATATCTGCCGAATAAAACTCCGCATTGGCGACAGGAAGGGCATCCGGCCAGTAAACACTCAGCTCCATCCAGTTGCCCAAGACTCCACTCCCCACAAGGGATTATGGGGTCATTAAAAGAAGATGATGATGAATTGGACTTCCTTGGGTTTTTCCCCCTTTGAAATCGTTTAAGGATGAGAAGTGGAACATTTTCAAGAGACAACAACAACAGCAAGGAAATCCAGTTGCCTTTTGGAAAAAGCACCTTTGGATTTAAAACTCCTAACAGCCCAAAACAAAAAAACCCAGGATTTTGGGTTCTCCATTGCCTGTCGAACAGATGAGCGTTCCAGAAAAAAACTTAGGAAATACACAGAATCGCTTCCCTTCTCATCCCGAAGAACTGAAGAAGCTTCCTGGGTGAGAAGCGAAACGTTTTCAAGGGGGGGAAACACACAAACGCCAAGAAAATACAGTTGGTTTTAGGAAAAGTAAACTTTGGGACAACTGTGGGTGTTGAAGAATCTCCGTAGATGGGAGTTTTAAATTTGAATTTTAAGATTTCGGTGTTGAGCTGGGCTGGCTGACAACGAACCCATTTCAAGTCAGTTTTTTTCTTTTTTTGGAACACATTTGAAAAATCTGAATTTGATTTTTAAAAATCATAAGTTTTGGTTAACTGAAACGTTTTTCGGAAACTCCAGGTGGGCAAGTTCAGGATGGCAAGTTCTATATCCAGGAAACCAGGTTCTTCCCCCACCACGCCACGCCCTGTCCCGCCCCACCTTCCCGCAATCAAAAGGATGACAGTGTGAACAAACCCCGATGATTTTAACACAATATGGTTGTGCTGTTTCTGTGATCTATGCATTCTTTTGTGTCTCTCTGTAAGGAGCGATGATGCCTGGTCATGTTTGGGATGAACCAATTTAAACGCAGCTTCAAATGTTTGTGCAGGCAGTCCTCGCCTTACAACCGCAATTGAGCCCAACGTTTCTGTTGCTAAGCAAGACGCTTGTGAAGTCAGTTTCGCCCCGTCTTATGACTTCTCTTGCCGCCTTTTGTTCAGCGATGTCGCTGCGGACGTTAAAATTAGTAAGCACGGTTGTTAAGTGACCTTGACTTTGTCAGAAGGTCGCCGAAGGGGATCATGTCCGTCATAAATGTGAAACCGGTTGCCAAGTGTCTGAAATTCGATCCCGTGACCACAGGGGGGTGCTGCCACGAGCGAAAAATGTCCATAAGTCGCTTTTTTTCAGTGGCGTTGTAACTTCGAACGGTCACTAAATGAAGTGTTGTAAGTCGAGGACTATCTGTATTCCGTTTTTAACCAAACTACGCATTTATGGAGCAGCCAGATGCATCAGTCCAGCCCTCATTAAACAAGACTGTATATCATAGGTTGCCAAAAGTCGGAAGAATTTTCTATTATTTGTAGTCACTTTTTTAATGATGCGAACGATAAAAATGATGTGCAATGACTTATTTTTGGGGGGCAAACACACAAGCCAACTTAGATCCTGCTTTCACAGGGCCACCTCACTGATCTACGCAAGAAAGGGGGTTTAATTATAATTAAACTAATTTATAACCTCTTTGTGGCTTTCCTCTCCCTTGGTCCACACACAGCATCGATTTAAACGAGATCCATGGCCTCGTTGAAATAAAAAATAAAAACGAAGACGTAAGAAACGGCATGAAAATCCTGTTTTCTAAGGCAAGGAGTTCTCCCTGATAAAAAAAACCTCTTGGGTGCAGAATTATCAGGCTTGGGAATAAAGAAAAACAGGCAGGGTTTGTTTTAACTGTAAGTCGAAAAGCAATATCTTGAAAAGGGTTTTTCAAAATTTTCAAGAATTGCATCATTTTAGAAGAATTCTGAAGGCAATGAAACAGCAGGCTCATCTGAAGGGGGGAGAAAAAAATGTACTTTTATTGTGCCAAAAGTGTTGTTTTGGTTTTTTTTTCCTCCAAAGACAACCCGACATTGTTTTTCCTTTGAGGCCGTTTCGCTTCTCATCCGAGAAGCTTCTTCAGTTCTTGGACGAGAAGCGAAACGGCTTCAAGGAAAAACAATGAAACGTCTTCAAAAGAAAAGAAAAACCAAGGAAGTCCAGTTGCCTCCTGAAAAAGCACCTTTGGGACAACCAGGACCTGGATGACTTGAGGCTCTCCAAATACATCTAGTTTTATTGTGTCCTCCTCCAAAAATCACTGCCTCTCGATCGCCTTGATCGAGACCCCTTGTCGTTTTGATCCTTAGCTCCTCTCTCGGGCCTCACGAGTTTAAAAGAAAAAAATACGTACATTTTTTTTTTTTTGCCCGTTTTCCGTCGAAGGGAACAAAACACGCAGAGTTTATCTGCAAGAGCTCCTTGTGTTTAGACCGAAATGCTCTGTTTGGAAACAAAGGTTTTCTTTTCTCCACCCCCCCACCAACCCCCCACGACGTTGTCCACCTCTGACACTTTTAAATGTAATCCATTGCAAGAATAAATTTAATTACATCAAATGCTTGTCTCTAAATTCATGAGCTTGGAGAGGGGGTCCTTTCGCCAGGGCTGAAAGTTTTAGGATGGTGATGGGTGACGATGAGCAGCGATAGGCAAAATCGGACTTTGCTATTGTGTTTTTTTGTATTGCTCCAAACATGTTTATGAATATGAACAGCCGCCGGGGTGATTAAAAATACAAAATTAAGATGGTGTTTTCCATCGTTGAGATTTAAGGCTATATACATCAATTGGAACATTAATCGTAAACTTGACGGGTTTTTTTTTTTAACCCTTGTTATGGATACTGGTGCACTCGACGAAAGAATTATACTAATTTTTCTCTTCTAGAACAACTTGAGTCCAACCTTGGCAACTTTTAAGACTTGCGGACTTCAACTCCCAGAATTCCCCAGACAGCTGTTTGACAGCAAAGGAATGTTGAGGAGCTAAAATTATTACTGTGTTTTCCCAAAAATAAGACCGGGCCTTATATTAATTTTTGCTGCAAAAGATGCATTAGGGCTTATTTTCTGGTTAGGTCTTATTTTGGAGGAAATACGGTACTAAATGCATCCATTTGGCTGACAATCTTAGCTGGGGCTTATTTTGGGGGTAGAGCTTATATTACGAGCATCCTGAAAAATCATGTTAAGGCTTATTTTCTGGTTGGGTCTTATTTTCGGGAAAACAAGGTAGCTAATTGCAAGCAAGCAATCAGTGTGATGTAGCAGCTAAAATATAACACAATGCAACCTAGGGATGAATAAACTGAAAATGTGGGAAGTGACTTTGGAGAAGCTCAGCCAACAACAGGTAGTCCTTGACTTACAACAGCTGTTTACATTGGCACTGAAAAAAGGGACTTTTGACCATTCCAAGCATCCTTATGGTCACGTGATCAAAATTCAGAGGCCTTAGCAACGGGTTCCTATTTACAACCGTTGCTGTGTCCCGAGGATCACATGATCTGCTTTTGCGACCTTCTGACTGGCGGTAAGTCAACGAGGAAGCCCGATTTCACTTAACAAACCATATTGCTAACTTCACAACTGCAACGATTTACTTGACAGCCGGGGGAACGGGAGCAAGAAAGATCGTAAAATGGAGCAAAGGTCACTTCGCCGATGTCTCGCTTAACAACATCAATTCTGGGGCTCCGTTGAGGTCGTAAGTCAAGGACTGCCTGTACGATTTCTAGAAACAGGTTTATAATATAAATAAGGAAATGCCCATCAGTTACTCTAGAAAGGATGCCATTGATCCACGGCTATGAAGGACATCATTCCTAGAATGCACAAATCAGCTCCAAAATGTGTACGTCACAACCAGGGCTAGTATTCACTTACTTTCTCTACCGGTTCGCAAATGTGAGTGTCCATGCATGCGCCCAGCCTCAAAAACGTGCCTAAATAGGATGGCATAGAGCCGGGGCAGGTGATTTCCTCAAGCGGTTCAGGCGAACCGGTGTGAACCGGCTGAATTCCACCTGTGGTCACAACCAGATTCGTTCACTCTTTTTGGCAGGGAAGATTTTTTTTAAAAAAAATAAATAAGTCAAGAAAATAATTAATCAGGAATTGTTTAATATGCTCTGTTTCCAGTTAACCGTACGTCATAATAACTTGATGATTTATACGGAGTTGCTAATGAAGTCTGATATCACTTGGAAGCCAAAGGAAAAGCATGTTAAATCGTGACACCAACGCCAGGAAAAAAAAAAGCCTCTTGCCTCAATGCTTTAACTTTCTTCGTTGTAAAATTCAACATTCCTTTTTCAAAGCCGGTTTGTGGCTTTCCAAGTGGTGTACTTTCTTAAGACTGGGCTTTTAAGCAAGCAGGCTGCCTACAAGGATCACGTCGAAGGCCAGTTGGGGTCTTCTAAAGTCAGAAACGGGGAACGCATTCCCAATCCCCAAGAGAAAAAAAAAATGATCTGAAATATATCGGGGGATAAAAACGAAGCCGCCTCTTCTCTTTATGTAGGTTCCCCCTGGTTTTCATTTGCGTGTGAACGGTTCGCCTTAAAAATTCAGTCGCTTCAAATCCATTCAGGTCCGTGGTGGCTCAACAACTAATTGGCTCTTAGCCCGCGTCAAACTTTATATATAAAGTTCCCTCCAATGATCTGCATAATCCGTAAGTGTGGGTTTTTTTTTTTTATGGACGTTCAAAGCTGGATGCAAGCATGACATCATCATCATGATAATTTAAAAAAAAAAATCTTTGCAAAACAGCTCGTTGGTAATAACGTCAAAAGAGATCCACGTTTCCATTTCTTTCCAAAAGCACCTTACGGCCCAAACGATATTCAGGAGCTGATGGTTCAACGAACATCGGTCTCAAATTATGAGGGGAGAAGGGGGGGAGGGAGAAACAAAAAACCAAAACAAACCAAGATGGCGCCCACTTCAAAGCCACGGACGAGAATGCTTGGTCCCCGTAGGCAGGGGAGGCTCTTTGGACTTAATTAGTCTTTTGGATGACGAAGGGCTGAGAGAACCGTGTTTCGCCCCGATCCAACGATAGTAACAGTGGTTCGTTGAAATCTGGGCCCTGTTCCCTTGGGGGTTAAAATACGGCATCATCACCGGGGGGAGGACGATCTCGACAGGCTTCAGAATCATGACTCGGTCATCGTTCCGGGACTTCCCGACGTTCCTCTGTTTCTCCAAGACTTTTTGCATGGTGGAGGTGGCGGTGAGGTTATTCTTGGCCATCACGGGCAGAGACGAGTTCGAAAGAGGGTTGGTTGCTTTCTTCAGCGTTCCGGGTTCGTTGGTTTGGTTCAACACCTGAGAGCTACTGGAAGCCACCTTAGATCCAGGAGAGGAGGACTCCGTCGTTCTGGATTTCGTCTCCCGTTCCAAGAACTCCTGAATCCGGGATTGCATCACCGCCTCTTTGATCGGATTCTTCGGCTGGGTAGCTCGGTGCTTCTTCTTCTTTTTCTCTTCTCTCTTGGACGGCTTCGCCAGGTCGATCCCATCCAGCAGGCCTTTCGCCGCGGCACGGGCCAAAACGTCTTTCACCGTCACCGATTCGGATGGGTCGCGCTAAAAACCGAGCAGAGGACACAGATTAAGCAGAGCCGGGAGCCCACCAAGGGAAATGCAGATTGGAATACAGGCAGTCCTCGACTTAACGACAACAAGGAAGCCCCGGAATTTATGTTGCTAAGCGAAAACGTTGGTTCAGTGAGGTTCGTCCCATTTTACGACCTTCCTTGCCGCCGTTGTTAAGGGAATCGTTGCAGTGGGTAAATCAGGGGAACGGATGTTAACTAAACCTGGCTTCTCCATTGATTTGGCTGGTCAGAAATTTGGGCACATGACCCCCAGAATATGGCAACCGTCATAAATATGAACTTTTGCAACCTTCCGACAAGCAATGTCAACAAGGAAACAACCGTGTTACTAACTTAACAACTGCAGTGGTTCACTTAACAACTGTGGCAAGAGAGGTCATATAATGGGGCAAAACTCACTTAACGAATGTTCCACATAGCAACATAAATTTTACGCTCGATTCTGGTCGTAAGGCAAGGCCTACCTGTATTTCACTCAGTATTGTAGAGCTAGTTGTACCTGGCTGCATTTTCTGGAATGAAAAGCTTGTAATTCTGTAGTCTAAATGTCTAACTGTCTATATAGACATCAAGCTTCATTCCCTTTTCTCATTTTTATCTTTATTTTTTGCAAATCATTATTCTAGAAGTTCAAATACAAAACTCCCAAAAAAGAAAAGGAAAAAATCACAGAAGCAAGCAAACAAAAAAAAATTAAAAAAAAACAAGCAAGGAAAACGTTTAAAAAGTGTATTTAAAAAACTCTGCTCTACCTATTAAGTATTTGGCATTAATATAATAAATTATATATTAACATATATATTCCCCAGTATCTAGGGGAAAGATACTGCAAAATCTCCATTCCCCTGATATATGGGGTGAAATTCAGCAGGTTCTGACAGGTTCTGGGGAATTTTGAGTAGTTCGGAGAACCGGCAAATACCACCTCTGGCTGGCCCCAGAATGGGGTGGGAATGGGGATTTGGCAATATCTTTCCCCTAGGAGTGGGGAGGGAATGGGGATTTTGCAGTATCCTTCCCCTGGATTGGAGTGGGAATGGAGATTTTGCAGTATCCTTCCCCTAGGAGTGGGGAGGGAATGGCAATTTTGCAATATTCTTCCCCTGGATTAGGGAGGGAATGGGGATTTGGCAATATCTTTCCCCTGGATTGGGGTGGGAATGGAGATTTTGCAGTATCCTTCCCCTGCCATGCCCACCAAGCCATACCCACAGAACTGGTAGTAAAAAAAATTCAGATTTCACCACTGATAGGTAGGTAGGTAGGTAGATTGGTAGGTAGGTAGGTAGATGGATTGATTGATATTGTAGATAGATGATAGATAGATAGATAAATAGATGGATGGATGGATGGATGGATGGATACTGTAGATGGATGGATGGATGGATGGATGGATAGATACCATAGACAGATAGAGATAGATAGATAGATAGATAGATAGATAGATAGATAGATAGATACCATAGACAGATAGATATAGATAGATGGATGGATGGATTGATACCGTAGATAGATAGATAGATAGATAGATAGATAGATAGATAGATAGATAGATGATAGATACCATAGACAGATAGATATAGATGGATGGATGGATGGATTGATACCGTAGATAGATAGATAGATAGATAGATAGATAGATAGATAGATAGATAGATAGATACCATAGACAGATATAGATAGATAGATGGATGGATGGATGGATTTATACC
>WNWU01000062.1:2820277-2830987 GCA_012654045.1 Ptyas mucosa | reverse complement strand
TTCTTCATATTTTGGGGGGACCTACTTCTTCATATTTTGGGGGGACCATCATCAAAGACTTCTTCAGTAGGGTGTAGCAGTGGTGGGATTCAAATAATTTAAAAACAGGTTCTCTGCCCTAATGACCAGCTGGGTGGGCGTGGCCATGGTGGGCCTGGCCAGGGGGTGTGACAGGCAGCACTCAGGCTCCCGCACCCCCCTGGGAGCAAAAATGGGCCACGGGGGGGGGACACACCAGGGGTGGGTTCTACTTACCTTCCTGACGATGTCGGGTCAGTAGGCCGAGCCTCCCGCCGGTTTTACTACCGGTTCTTGCGAACCGGTCCAAACAGGGGGAAACCCACCACACTGCCCCCCCCCCCGGCGCCCCATTTTGAGCCTAGGAGGCCTTCCTGCACTTACCTGGGAGCCAAAATGGGGCACGTTGAGACTCCTGGAAGGGGTGGTGTGGGGAGGGACGGAACCAGCAATTTAACTACCTGTTCGCCCAAACCGGCCCGAACCGGCTGAATCCCAACACCAGAGTGCACCCTCTCTTTTCACTTACTTGCAAGAGGAGCTTGTGATCGGTGTAGAGTTCCGAGGTCAGCAGCTTTTCTTTAAGGGAAGACGGGAAGATGAGTCCATCCTCGCAGTGCTTGTCCTGGCAATATGTGTAACCGTCAAAATTGGAGATGGACTCTACCTTTGTGAAGCCTTCTTTCTGTAGGAAGCCGTGGACTTCTTCCAGGCTGTAACAATAAACCACAGGTGTTATTAACGTGGCACATGACGGAAGCGAAAAAAAACAACAACAACAAAATCAGGTTTTGTTTAGGTTTGTAGGTACAGGAAGTCCTCAACTTATGGCCACAATTGAGCCCTGAATTTATGTTGCTGCGTGAGAAATTGGTTCAGTGAGTTTTGTCCCATTTTACGACTCCTTGTTCTGACCCAGCTCCCCAAACACGACAAATCCTCTGTATTTAAATCAATGATTCCTTTATTAGGAGCGCCAGAAGCCCCGGCAAAAAGTTTCTCTCTCACCACAAGCTAACAAGTCCGTCCGTCCGGGAGATGAATAGTTGTCTGCCACATCTATTCATCTCCGCCTCCTGCCTTTTATCCCCACAGCTAGAGTGGGGCTTCGCTAGCAGTGGTGGCTCTTCCGTCCCAAGGACCGGCCCATAGATTTCCACTGCTCTCCTCTCCTCTCCCTTCTGTGCATTCGCATATCAGGCACTGGACCCAGCTGTTCCTCCTCTTACTCATCAGCCACCTCCAGACCTGGAGGCTGTTGACTCTCCATCTGAGGGCTGACGGACGGCTCAGGCTCTGGAGGCTGGGAAGAGCGAAAAATGGGCCTACCGTGCCATCGTGTGCCAGGAGTGGAGGGAGCGGGAGGGGGGTCACACGTGCATATGCGGGGGCAGGGCGACGCCCCTCCCACTTTTGGCACGCGATGGCAAAAAGGTTAGCTATCACCGGTTTAGAGTCACAGTCACCGACCATTGAAAAATTTGCACATTTGTAACATGAAGGAAAATGGCGGGCAAAAGGAAAGGAAAACCCAGAGCTCACCTGACTTTCAAGGTGTTCACCCAGGCGTAGAGCGGCAAGGTTGACGCCCTCTGCTCTTGCCTCCGAATTGTTTCGGGCAGGATATGCTCGATGGTAAGAGCGTCGTGTTTGATTCGGCATCTCGCCAAGGCAGCGGCCAGCTTGGTCTTAAAACTAGAGATTCCGAAAGGAAGGACATTGGAGCTTCAGGCTTCGTCCTTAGGAGAACAGGAATTCCAGCCTGGCTCACACATCAGCATCGAAATTACGGCGCGGAACCCTTGGTCCCGGGAGAGGTAGGCAGTTTTCTGGAGACACGGTCATGATTTTTTTTTTAAAAAAAATGAAGGATAGTTAGCCAAAGCGCAATTTAGAATAGTTGTAGCTCAGGGTTGAACTGTGGAGTCCTTGGTTCACCCTAAGCTTGGTTGTTTTCTTGCAGAAGTTGCGCAACCTAGGAGGAGGAAGAGGAGGAGGAGGAGGAAGAGGAGGAGGAGGACTGAAGGGTCCTTGGAGTTTCATTGTTTTTTTGCAGATGTTTCATGACCCTACTAGGGAACATCATCAGTTCTAGAAGGGAGTGGATTTTATGGAATGGAGGAGAAAGGGAAGGGGAGGAGGAGGAGGAGGAAGAGGAGGAGGAGGAAGAGGAGGAGGACAACTGGGATCCTTGGTGCTCCCTGAGCTTGCATGACCCAACTAGGCAACATCATCAGTACTAGAAGGGAAGAGGAAGAAGAAAGTACTAGAAGGGGAGAGGAAGAAGAAAGTACTAGAAGGGGAGAGGAGGAGGAGGAGGAGGACTGAAGCGTCCTTGGAGTTTCATTGTTTTTTGCAGATGTTTCATGACCCAACTAGGCAACATCATCAGTACTAGAAGGGAAGAGGAGGAGGAGGAGAAGGGGAACAAGGAGAAGGAGGAAGGAAGGGTGAGGGATAAGGGATGAGGAATGTGGGAGAAGAAGTAAGGAAAGAGGAGGAGAAGGAGGAGGAGAAGAAGAGGAGGAGGAGGAGAGGAAGAAGAAGAAGAAGAAGAAGAAAGGATCAGAGGAGGAGGAGGAGAAGGAGAGGGAGAAGAAAGGAGGACAAGGAGGAGGAGGAGAAGGAGGAGGAGGAGGAGGAGAAGGAAGGAAGGAGGAGGAGGAGGAGGAGGAGGAGGAGAAGAAGAAGAAGAAGAAGAAGAAGAAGAAGAAGAAGAAGAAGAAGAAGAAGAAGAAGGAGAAGAAGGAGAAGAAGAAGAAGAGCAGCAACAAAAGCTCTCAGAGAGCAAACCTCACTCCCTTCTACTGCTGAAGACACTAGTTGGACAACAGACCCAGAGCAAACCTTCATAATTAAATAATAATAGGATTCCGGGCATCTCTTTCCTCCCCCCCTCCCCCCACATGGGAAACAAAGTGAGATTTCCCGGCCAGCAGCCCTGTGCTTTCGGGAGGTCTACCTGCATAGATAATGCTCCACTTCTTGAACTTCTGCTACGGTTTCTTCATCCTCGGGAATCGAGCGAGCTTCAAACTTCCGGTCCTGAAGGTCATAGAGCATCACCACGACTAAGCTGGTCAAGTCATCTGACTGCAAGAGGACCAGATGGACAATCAAGGCCAAGAAACATCAATATCGACAGTCCTCGACTTACGGCCGTTCACTTAGTGGCCGTTCGGAAGTTACAACGGCCACTGAAAAAAAGAGACCGATGACCGTTGTTCACACCTACGACCGTTTCAGCCTGGCCTAGGATGATGGCTTTAGTCTCCCCTGCACCAACCTTGGTGGAACTTCCAAGCAATGTATGAAAATTATATTTATTTCATTTTTCTTAACATGATACCCAAGGCGTTTCCGATAAGATTGGCTTGAACTATGCTGCAATGGAAACAAGGCTAATATTTGAACAACGAATTCGGGGTCTACTCACTATTGATTGCAAGGGGTAAACGCCGCTGTCTATCAACATATATTCCAAAACTTCTTGATCTATAGGGGAGAAAAGGAGATAAGGAAAGGCATGGCAAGCGATCGCAAAGTGATCTTCAAAGGATCAGATGCCGTTCAAAATGGTTAACAACCTGAAAATAGATATACAGATACAGAATAACAGAGTTGGAAGGGACTTTGTAGGTCATCTAGTCCAGCCCCCCCACCCAAGCAGACCCTACATCCGTGATGGCGAACCTATGCCACAGGTGGCATGCGTAGCCGTATCGCTGGGCACGGGAGCTCAGCTCCATCGCCAGCTGATTTTCGGGCCTTCTGGGCCCACTGGAAGTAGGGAAGTAAGATGTTTCCTGCCTCCAGAGGGCCTCGGGGTGGTGGTGGGGAAGGCCCGTTTTTTCTCTCTCTCCAGGCTCCAGAGCTTTTCTAGAGAAAACAAGACATTCTCCCCTTGACCTGGGGAACCATTTTCGGCCGTTTCCACGGACACAGACTGGGTTCCTATCTTTTGGCACATCGATCCAGACATAGCTGTCTCTGTTTTGCAAGTTACCCGGGGTAACTCTCTCGCCAGCTCACTTTCACTCATGACTGACCTTTCGGGATAAAAAGATGGTGATTGACTTTGGGGGTGGATGGGAAAACTTTCACAGAGTCTTCCGTAAAGCTTAAAAATGGAAGATTCCTCCAAGTGCTGGGAGATTCGATGGCGTTACGTTTGCATGGACTGAGTCCAATTCTTTTTTTTTTTCCTTTTGGTAGTGATGCATGTTTTAATTGATGTATTTTGCAGTTTTTAAAATATTTACATGGTTTTTTAAAATATTTACATAGCCAGCCAGCCTTCCGACAATGCAGGCCACGGCGAACGGGCGGTGGCAGTAGAAAATGGGCCGCGGTGAATGGGCCACTGCGATGGTGAACAAGCCGTGCTGAACGGGCTATGGCCGCGGCGAATGAGCTGCAGCCCCAGCGAACGAGCTACAGTGAGCGAGCAACAGAGAATGGGCCACAGTGGCGGCAAATGGGCCGCGGCCAGTGGGTGGCAGTGAATGGGCAAAGGCAGATTTTTTTTCTTGTTTTCCTCCCCCAAAAAGGTAGATGAGTCTTATGCTCTGGTGCATCTTATAGTCCGAAAAATATGGTACTTTTTAATTAGGTGAAAACGGTGGGAAACACTAGAGTCGGTTTTCACCAGCCTGTGCCAATATGATATTTAATTGAATTGAATTGAATTATTTCAATTTATATGCCGCCTTTCTCCGAAGACTCAGGGCGGCTTACAATGCATTATAAAACCATTATAAAAACATTTAAAAATTAAAACATTAAAACCCATTCACACCATTCATGGCCAGATCTCGCCAGATCTTGCCAGATCTCAAGAGCGAGATCAACGAAAAGCCAGGTCTTCACTGCTTTTCGGAAGGCCAATAGGGTGGGGGCAGTCCGGACCTCAGGAGGTAACTGGTTCCAGAGAGTTGGGGCAGCCACAGAGAAGGCCCTCCCCCATGGGCCCACCAGCCAGCACTGTTTAGCTGATGGGACCCAGAGGAGACCAACTCTGTGGGATCTTACCAGTCGCTGGGAGCTATGCGGTAGAAGGCGGTCTCGAAGATAACCTGGCCCTGAGCCATGTAGGGCTTTAAAGGTAATAACCAACACCTTGAATTGTGCCCGGAGACCAATAGGGAGCCAGTGCTGCTTGCGGAGAATTGGTGTAATGTGGGTGTATCTAGGTGCACTCACGATAGCTCGCGCAGCTGCATTCTGGACCAACTGTAGTCTCCGAACACTTTTCAAGGGTCGCCCCATGTAGAGCGCCACCAAAAGCCAATAAAACTGTTCTTTGAGGAATCTACCTGCCTCAGAATTCTGATTATTATGGGTGTATTACTTGGACCCCTGACAGGTGACTCCGAGGCCCTTAAATGCGTTTTCTACTTACATTTTAGAGCGCTGAAGGCCAGTTCGTAGGACAAACGCTGGAATTCTTCATCTTTGAAATCCGGAAGAGCTGGCAATGGCCCGGTTCCGTATTTCACCAGGATTTTATCGTGAGGTTTTTCATTACGGACGCTTTGGAAAATCTGGGCGGCACTGAGGTACAGGGGGTCTTGATACCCGTTTTTCACAACCGCTTCTGTCGAACTGATGTCAGAAGGCAGTATTTCACTGGAAAATATTGTTTCGTGCATGCTAGAAAGCTCGCTGGCAATATTGTGGTCTGCGGACCCCAAGCTGCTCCTTAGAATTGGCATGGTTGTCGTACAGATGGGTTTTCGGCGTTGCAGGCGGTAAATCAGAATCTTAAAAGCCCTGTGGAAATACAGAGAAGGCCCAAAACGGGCATTACAAGAAACATCCGGTTGAAATTCAACTCTGTACCTTTTCTTAAATGGAACCGCGCAGCATTGTGTCCTGGCGGTCAACCCAGGGACGTCGCGGAATTCCACAGCGTAGAAGACGTATAGACGAAGTGGAGAAAGTGGAAGAACATGAGGCAAAGCCAGAACAGGATGAGACACAACATCGCACAACAACAACATCAGTTAACAATGGTTGAGGCCACCAAAAGAGCAAGAGCCAGAATTTTGTACCTGCCTTGACACCCTAACAGGTAGAGGAGGAGGAGGAGGAAAGCTGGAAGGTCCTTTGTGCTCTCTGAAGTTAGTTGTTTTCTGGCAGACATTTCATGACCCAACTAGGGAACATCATCAGTGCTAGAAGGGAGTGGGGTATGTGGGGAGGAGGAAGAAGAGGAGGAGGAGGAAGAGGAGGAGGAGGAGGAGGAAGAGGAGGAGGAGGAGGAGGAGGAGGAGGAGGAGGAGGAGGAGGAGGAGGAGGAAAGCTGGGAGGTCCTTAGTGCTCTCTGAATTTGGTTGTTTTCTGGCAGACATTTCATGACCCATCTAGGGAACATCATCAGGGCTAGAAGGGAGTAGAGTATGTGGAGAGGAGGAGGAGGAGGAGGAGGAGGAAAGCTGGAAGGTCCTTTGTGCTCTTTGAAGTTAGTTGTTTTCGGGCAGACATTTCATGACCCAACTAGGGAACATCATCAGTGCTAGAAGGGAGTGGGGTATGTGGAGAAGAGAAGGAGGAGTTGTTAACAGAGGGAGACTAGCCAACAGAAATGAATATATGTGCTAATTAATGCCATAGTAAGTACAGTTTCCAGAATTCCACCCAACTGCCTCTCCTACAGACCTTGTACATTTCGTCTGCGCCTTCCTCTGGATCAGCCGGAAGAAAGAATGAGAAACTGATAGCAACACATGCTCCAAAGTAGCACAGCACTCAAAATCCCCCCTGCACCAATTGTACCGCAAGCAATGCTAATTGGGGTGTGGCGGGGAATATCATACGCTGGCTAAATTCATGTGTGACCCTTTCTCTGCTTAGCCCTGTGCGCTGTTGACCACGCTGGTCATCACAACTCTTGAGTTTATTTGTGAGCTGCTGAGTAATAATTCCTATACTGAGAGGTGAACATATAAACTCTTCAATGCAGTAAATGTTGGAACTATCGAGAAATGGCAGGAGTTTTAAACGAGGGAAGACACACCGTCTTGGACTGAAGGATTTACACCTGTTATTTCCCTGCATTTCAACATGAAAAGGCAACGCAGGGGTGAAATCCAGCAGGTTCTGACAGGTTCCGGATAACCGTTAGCAGAAATTTTGAGTAGTTGGGAGAACCGGCAAATGCCACCTCTGGCTGGCCCTAGAGTGAGGTGGGAATGGAGATTTTGCAGAATCCTTCCCCCTGGAGTGGGGTGTGAATGTGGATTTTGCAGTATCCTTCCCCCTGGAGTAGGGTGGGAATGGAGAATTTGCAATATCCTTCCCCTGGAGTGGGGTGCGAATGGTGATTTTGCAGTATCCTTCCCCCTGGAGTGGGGTGGGAATGGAGATTTTGCAATATCCTTCCCTTGGAGTGGGGTGGGAATGGAGATTTTGCAATATCCTTCCCCTGGAGTGGGGAGGGAATGGAGATTTTGCAGTTTCGTTCCCACTGGAGTGGGGAGGAAATGGAGATTTTGCAATATCCTTCCCCTGGAGTGGGGTGGGAATGGAGATTTTACAATATCCTTTCCCCTGGAGTGGGGAGGGAATGGAGATTTTGCAGTAACTTTCCCCTGCCATGCCCACCAAGCCACACCCACAGAACCGGTAGTAAAAAAAATTGGATTTCACCACTGAGGCAAGGTATGTAAATGCTAGATTACATAATCTATTTGTAAAGACGTAAGGTATAAAATAACACAGGAGACAAATTTTCACAGGAAAAAGCTATAAAAGGAAGAGAGCCAATGCTGAATTCACCTGTAGCCGTGCTAATATACAGCACCCCACCCCCAAAGAAATCATTCAAACGGAAGTAAGGAAAACAAGTTTTTTTTGTAAAAAAATAAATAAATCCAGATGGATGCTGTTTTTTTTCAACTTGACACTTTCTCCCGAGCTTAATGTCAATAGAATTAGACAAATGGCAGAAATTGTGGGATAGAAACTGTAAATTAACAACGTCAACGGCCTATAAGGAAAATCTATACAACATGTTTTATGGCTGGCATTTACCACCAGCGAGGTTAGCTAAGATGTTTGCAAACTTGTCAGTTAAATGTTGGAAGTGTAATCCGATACCAGGTTCATATTATCATATGTGGTGGCCATGCCCAAAGGCCAAAAAAAAAACAAATACTGGACTAAAATACGTACTTGGTTAGAAAAAATGATAAAACACCACATAGATTTGAAACCAGAAATATTTCTGCTGGGGATACTACCGGAACAGTTTAATAAAGGGAATACATATTTAATTTTGCATGTAGTTAACGGCAGCAAGAATAGCCTTTGCACAACAATGGAAAAATGATGAGGTCCCGACAGATTTATTTATTTATTTATTAGATTTGTATACCGCCCTACTCCTGAAGGACTCAGGGCGGTGAACAGTTAACAATAAATACAGACTATATGAATGTATGAATTACAGATGAAAGTGTAATAAAAAAAAATTAGAATGTGCTGAGAATGGATAGATTGACACTTAAGATAAAAGAAAAGGAAGAAACAGAATACTTTAATTCAACATGGGATATATTTTACCAACGGTTAACTAAAAAAAACGGAGATTAGGATTTAAAAAAGGATTCAAAGAGATAATAAAAAATCTGTACCGAAAATATTGCAAGATGGATAAACAGTTTTATTATTTTATGATTAATATTGATACGTTTATTAAGATGACTAGTACGATTAGAGTTCTGGTTGTACCTTGACTTCAAATTAATTATGCCCAGACCAACACGCTATTGAGATAAGACAGGGAATTTTAAAAAATGTTTTTAATGAAAAAATGCACCAATAAAACATATATTCAAAAAAAATAAAAAACAAAATCACTCACTCCTGAGCTTATGTTGTTGGTGACTAGCGGAACATTAAACCGATTGCTTCCTTGTGAAAAGCCGGATGTGCCTCTGACTTGGTCAAACTTGATCAGAACTTCATCAAGGGAGTCAAACATCGACAAAAACTGCCAAAAAATCCCACATTTGCAACGCAGCCATGAAAAATGGAGTTTAAGGGGCAGCCCCAAAGCTTCAAAAAGATTCCTTCCCTAGGGATAGAGAGAGAGGAAGGGAGGAGAGAGGAGAGGAGAAAGAAGAAAGGGAAAAGGAGAGGAAGAAAAGGGAGGGGAAAGAGGAGTAGGAGAGAAGGTTAGAAGGGGGGGAAGAAGAGAGGAGTGGGGGAAGGGAAGGGGAAGTAGGAAAGAGAAGGAGAGGAAGAACGAAGAAAGTAGGAGAAAGAGGAAGGAAAAGAAGGGGGGGAAAAGAAGAAGAAAGGTTGGAGGAAAAGTAAATGGTAAAAGGGCAGCCCCGAAAAAATAAAAAATAAAAGTTAAAAGATAAGATGAATGAAAATTGATGGATAAATGACTGTACATGTAAATGTGTTTATGAGAAATAAAAATAGAAAACTTTTTTGGAAAAAAAGAAAGAAAGAAAAGAAAAGATACCTTCCCTATATACTGAATTAAAAAAATTCTTTTTTTTTTTTTTTTGTTCCCTGGTAGTCACAAAGTTCTTTTTATGTCCCTGGCAGGACATTAGGTGTGTAGAATTCAAGAAACAAATCTGTTTTTATGCACTGTATACAACAGGTATTTTAGATCCAGGGGCCAAAGTTTTCTCAACATTTCTTACTGAATTTTGGGCGGGTCCCCTCGGATTACAATTCCGTTTCCCTCCCATCGGAACAAAATATCCGTATATTTTTTCATAGCCACGAGAAGATATATCCATTTTTAAAAAGGGGACGCATATCCGAATATATTTTTAACGTTCTCAACAAAAGCACAAAATCGAAAAGGAGATTCTCTGCGCCTCTCGTCTATTTTCCTCTCCAGACACCAAAAGGCATTAAAGAGGATTTTTCTTCTTCTAGTATTAAGATCTCAACTTGTGGACTTTAATTTCACCAGAATTCCCCAGCCAGCCAACCAGCCAGCACAAGCTGTCTGAGGAATTCTGGGAGTTGGAAGTCCATAGGTCTTAAAAGTTGCCAAGGATGGACACCTCTGCTCTACAGGATTTTTTTCAAAAATCAGGAAAAGATATTTCCCAATTTCCCAAGCATTCCTCCCCTTACTTTTAAGACATTAGGTTTAGAGAGGCTAAAAGCCTCTTCAATAATAATAAATATAATAATAATAATAATAATAATAATAATAATAATAATGATGATGATGATGATGATGCAATTCTTCCAAAAATATAACTGTCCCAGTGGTGGGATTCAGCCGGTTCGCACAACTTCGGGAAAACCGGTCGTTAGCTTTCTGAGCAGTTTAGCAAACTGGTTGTTGGAAGAAATCATTAGGGCAAAGAACCGGTTGTTAAAATTACTTGAAACCCACCACTGAACTGTCGTCCCCCCCCCCATCTCTTATTCCGTTCTCCCACCTGGGCGGGGCGGGGGGGGGAAGGGTTGGGGGTGGGGGCTAGGGAGCTGGAAAGCAGCCAAATTTCACCGATCAAGAACTTTCGATCATTCTCCTTTGGACTATTGTCCAGGCATCTCAGGAGGAAGTTATTCCTCATTATTATTAATTATTGGGCTTTATGTTTTGTATCTTATTTCTGTAGTCCTTCCTTTTTACCGAAATAGGTTGTGAACATGCCGTGCAACCAATCAAACCAATGAGTAAAATGTTACTGTGCTGTAATAGCC
>WNWU01000062.1:2755534-2793282 GCA_012654045.1 Ptyas mucosa | reverse complement strand
CATTCCCTCCCCAATCCAGGGGAAGGATACTGCAAAATCCCCATTCCTTCCCCACTCCAGGGGAAAGATACTACAAAGTCTCCATTCCCTCCCCAATCCAGGGGAAGGATACTACAAAATCCCCATTTTCCCTCCCCACTCCAGGGGAAGGATACTACAAAATCCCCATTCCCTCTCCACTCCAGGGGAAGAATACTGCAAAATCCCCATTCCCTCCCAATCAGCTGGGACTCGGGAAGCAGAGAATAGATGGGGGTGGGGCCAGTCAGAATTTTTACTATCAGTTCTCCGAACTACTCAAAATTTCCGCTACCGGTTCTCCAGAACTGGTTCGAACCTGTTGAAACCCACCTCTGCAACAGCCCCGGAAAAAGTGACTTATGACCGTTTTCACACTTAATGACCGTTGCAGCATCCCCGTGGTAAATCACGCAGTTTACGTTCGGATCCTTGGCGACGGGTTCATATTTATGACGGTTGCAAAACCCTTTTTGCGACCTTCTGACAAGCCAGCAAAGCCAGCGGGGAAGCCAGATTCAGGTTCCTCGTTTTAACCACGGCAGTGATTCGCTTAACAACGGTTGCAAAACGGGGGCAAAACCCCAGTTAAACCAATTTCTCAGTAATGTAATATCATATTCTGGGTTCACTCACTTGTGGTCGTAAATCAAGGATTAGCTGTATTGGGATTAATTTCGTTTTTAAGCACTGAGCTGTGCCCTGCCTAGAAACCTGTCAAAGGAGAGTCATTAAATGTAAATACAGCTTAGCAGGTAGAAATTACGCCTTGCGAAATGTGGGCTTTTTCTCTGGTGCTTGTCTTTTATAGCTAAGGGCAAATGCAGTAGAAAACTAGCCCAGAAAAATAATTAAAGTTGGGTTGTCGGTTTTGTTATATTTATTATTAACAAACCGACAGCCCGGCTTATATTCGAATACATTTCAGAATTAAGCTAATCGTTGATTGTAATGAGAACCATCAACCCATGGAACAGAAGTTGCCTTTTTTTAAAAAAAAAATTTATTTATATGCCGCCCTTCTCTGGAGACTCAGGGCGTCTTACAATGCGCTAAGCAATAGCCTTCATACTTTTGTATATATTTATACAAAGTCAGCTTATTGCCCCCACAAACCGGGTCCTCATTTTACCCACCTTAGAAAGGATGGAAGGCTGAGTCGACCTTGAGCCTGGTAAGAATTGAACTCGCAGTAATAGCAGGCAGCTGGATGTTAAATGCTGCCTTAGTAGGAGGCATTAGCCTCCTACTCCACTCAGGCTTCAGAAGTGGTGGGAGCTTCATCCCTGGAAGCTTTCAAGAAGAGACTGGACTGCCCTCTGTCAGAAATGGCGGACGGTCTGCTTGGGCGGGGGGTTGGATTAGATGACCTCCAAGGTCCCTTCCGACTCTGTTATTCTGTTCCACACTCGGATTCTATAGTTTATCTTTCCCCTCCCTGCAGAACCGAAGCAGATAAAGTCAGCAAAGCAGTGGATTTTGGAACCCAACATATAAAAATTCAAACAAAACAAAAAACAACCTGGACCCAATAGATGTTTTGAGCTGGACAGGAGAAAAAAATGAGAGAGGTGAGGCGGGGCAGTTCCAAAACAGGACTTTCGAAAAGTTTCTCCTTCCTTCCTTCCTTCCTTCCTTCTTTCTCTGTTCTCCAACTTGGCTTTTCTTCCCCCTGCAGGAGAGAAAGGGGCCGAGGTGAGCGACCTTGCCAGAGAACAAAAAGCTCCCGAGGGAAGGCGGTAGTGTGGGGGTGGCGGGGGGGGGGGGAAGGCTAAAATTTCAACAGCTCAGATTTACGGGAGGCCGTTGTGAAGTCAGGGCAAAAAATCTGGTTGGGTGAGTTTGAGAAGCCGGGAGTTAAACCTGGCTGAAGGCTGGAAGAGAGGGAGGAAGAGGAGAAGCGGGCAGAAAGAGAGGTGCCCCCTGCCACCTTCTCCTTTAGAGACACCCCCCCCCTCGCAAAATTCACTGGCGCTGTCCCGCTTTAGGCCCAGGTAAGAATTTGGGGGGGGTGGGAGACGCCGATAGCTCTCACATCTTTGGAAAAGAGCCAATGAAAAAGGAGAGTTTGAGCCCAGCTGGCTCACTTTCTCCAACTTTCCCTGCGCGGAAAAACTCCCAGGTGAGCTGGGAAGGCAGCCAGGTGAAGATGCTCTCAGGTAGGGAGGTGGCTCAGGGATCTTAACGTCCTTCCCCTGGAGCCCCCCTTTTTTTTGGGTGGATGTGTGTGTGTGTGGGGGGGGGAAGGTCAGAGAGTGCCTTACCTTGCCACCTTACCTGCTTCCTGCCTTAATTCTCGGTTTGAAGACCCCTGGAGCAAACTTAGTAAACTTTTTTTGGAAAGTTATGTTCTACGGAGCTTCTCCATTGTCATCCAGGTCAGGTTGTCCCTAAAGTGTGTTTCTCCCCCATCCCACCCAAAAAAAAGGCAACTGGACTTTTCTTGGCTTCGTTTTTTGGTTGTTTGGAATTTTTTTTTTAAAATTTGATTTATATGCCGCCCTTCTCCGGAGACTCAGGGAGGCTTACAATGCGTTAAGCAATAGCCTTCATACTTTTGTATATTTATACAAAGTCAGCTTATTGCCCCCACAAACTGGGTCCTCAATTTACCTACCTTAGAAAGGATGGAAGGCTGAGTCAACCTCGAGCCTGGTGAGATTCGAACCTGCAATAATTGCAGGCAGCTGGTGTTAATAACAGGGTGCTTTAGACCACTGTACTACCAAGGCTCTACTTCTTGGATGAAGAGCGAAAGGTTTGCGAAGGAGAAATAGAAACCAAGGAAATCCACTTGCCGTTTGGTGTAAAAGCATCTTGGTTTGGTTTGGGTTTTTTTTCTTTCTTTCTAAAACTCGTCATCTACCATCTCGCTGGCTATCGGACGCACGGAACTTACCTTTTGAATGCCTTTTGCAAAAAAGTGTGCATTTGGCTTTAAAGCAAACTCTGGGCTTTGATAACTTGGTGGGGGTTATTGTTAGCTTTGCCCTTGGCAAGATGGTACTCTTACAATCGGTACCACTTGGGGTGGACTCAGAAGGAACGCAGAGAATGTGGTAATTTTAATGGTGACCGTTCGTCAGATATAATGAATTTATTTTTTAAAAAAATTCTCCCAGGACATGCTTTTTGTTTTTATTTGTTTTTATTTTGTTTACATCTATCGACTTTGAAAATCTCATATGAAAAATGGGGATGATGGACCGGCGAAGGGATGATTATTGAGGACTTATGATTTTATTATAAATTATTATGATTATGAATCGTCACGCAGTCAGCCAGATGTGTTTGGCATTTTTGTCTACCTATTGAGCCTTTACCGAAGGGCTGGGATAGGCAAATCTGGATGTTTGATGGTGTTACTGATATTATTATTATTATTATTATTATTATTATTATTATTATTATGGTTAATCTTTGGTGAGATTCACAGCCTTTGAGGCTGGTTAATAGCTTAGCAGTTCGAGTCCTAACCAAGGACCTAGGAAGTGTTAACTGTTAATAATAACTGTTGTTGTTGTTGTTGTTGTTGTTGTTATTATTTACTTTATTCATTAAACATGAAACTCAGTCAACTGAACATTCAAAAATGCATCACAAATACCATTGATTGGTGCTAATGATTGATACGGGATTGCTGCTGCTATTATTATTATTATTATTAATATTATTATTAACTTTTATTCATTAAACAGGAAACTCAGTCAACTGAACATTCAAAAATGCATCACAAATACCATTGACTGGTGCTAATGATTGATATGGGTTGCTATTATTATTATTATTATTATTATTATTATTATTATTATTATTATTATCTTTTATTCATTAAACATGAAACACAGTCAACTGAACATTTAAAAATGTATCACAAATGTATGCACCAAGACAAATTCCTTGTGTGTCCAATCGCACTTGGCCAATAAAGAATTCTATCTATCTATCAAATATCATTGACTGGCGCTAATGGTTGATACGGGTTTTGCTGTCAGGATTCTAAGAACCAAGTATCTTCTTAAAATGTATCTTGTTCTGAGTAGCGCAGTCTTTTTATTATTATTATTATTATTATTAACCATCGCACAGTCAGCCAGATGTCCAGACTGGGGTTTGGCATTTTTGTCTACCCATCGAGTCCTTACTAAGGACCTGGGATAGGCAAATCTGGATGTTTGACGTTGTTACAAATATTGTCGCAGGATGGAAGCAGTTCCAAGTAAAGCTGCCTTCTGCAATTGACTGATGGCAAATTTGTCAATGCCAATGATGGCGTTCAAGTGATGCTCCAGTTGTTTTGAGATTGCAACCAAGGCGCCTATTACTATGGTACTATTATTACTATTACTATTATTATTATTACTATTACTATAATTATCATCTTCAATTCAATTCACAGTCTGGGACTGGTAAAAACTTAAAAGTCCTAAACAAGAACCTAAGAGCTGTTAAGGTAACATCTGAGTATATATATATATATATATATATATATATATATATATATATATATATATATATATAGGCAGTTCCAAGTAAGGTGGTTTATTTTTTGCAAAGTCAGATTTGATAAATTCCGGATTTCCATGTATCTAGGCAACCCTTTGGGTACTGCTCCAAGGGCCCCTCTTACTATTGGTACAACCATTGATTTCCTCCTCCACAGTCGCTCAACGTCAATTTGCAAATCGCGATATTTTGCTACTTTTCCCCCCCAGCTGTTTCTCTTCAACTCGCGCATCGCCTGGTATTCCAATATCCACGAACCAGATTTCCCCCCCACCCCCCGTTTCCACAATAGTGATGTCAGGCGTGTTGTGGGCCAGATGTCTGTCTGTTTGGATCTGTGAAGGTCCCACGGGATCTTGGCTTGCTCATTTTCAAGACCTTTGTCAGTTGGGTGTTCCCAGTCATTTTTGCTGCATTTTGAACCCAAACTTCTGGCAAAGCTTTCAGTGTGTGATTTTTGCCAACTCGATCACGACGTTGTAGCTAATCAGTCTGTGTTGTTGTCGTTGTTGTTGTTGCTGACCAGGGACTTAGTTTTCCTGCCAAACTGGAACTGAGGATGGTTCCATCTTTTATATTTATTTATTCCTCTGGAATGTGAATTTATTTATTTATTGGTTTGATTTATACGCCGCCCTTCTCCGGAGACTCAGGGCGGCTTACAATGCGTTAAGCAATAGCCTTCATACTTTTTGTATATACCTGCTTAGTAGGGCTTTCGGCCCCCATAAGCGGTGTTCTTTTTTATACAAAGTCAGCTTATTGCCCCCACAATCCGGGTCCTCATTTTACCCACCTCGGAAGGATGGAAGGCTGAGTCAACCTTGAGCCTTGAATTGAATAGCTGTTCACTTTTAAAGCAGAAAAAGAACACGTATCTTTAGTTTACCTATATAAGAATCCTTATTAAGAGTTTGTTTGGTTTATTTTTAAACGGGGAGCTTTCATCAGCTGTTTTGCACAGGCGGTTTTGAACCTGAAGTGATTTGGGTTAGTAAGAACCTCGCATAAAATTGCTATCGCAATACTCCTAAAAGGAGGCAGTCTCAGCCTTAATGATTTGGACAGCTTATGTGAGTAGAAATGTGACTTGTGCTCCTTTCTACTCGGATCAATCTCTCGTTGGCCGAACGAACTGCTTCTGTAATTTTTCCCCTTTAAAACGAAAATATTTATCGGAGAAGCTGTACAGAATTGTAAGAATTAAAGAATGCCCCCTGTCTCCCTTCGTCCATGGAGGACATTCAGCTGATCTTAACTCTGCAAAGTTTTTGAGTGTTGGCTTTTCTTTCTGCATTTAAAAACAAAGTTTTTCCCAATCATGAGCGTTTATGAGGGTTTTTTGGGAGGGGAGGAACCAAAATATTGTCCCCCTTGCAAGGAATATTTAACTGAATTTCTTTCCAGGGTGTCTTAGCTCAATGTTAGAGGCTGCAGGTGTGTATGATCGCAAAATTGCGTGTTCCTTTGGACGTGAGCCCTAAACCTGGGGAAATCAACACAATGGATGCTTTGATGAAGGAAATTAGAATAAGAAGAAACTGTCTGTTGGGCTTTTTTTGGTAGACGAAACGCATATTATAAGTCTAACTAAAAAAACCGGAAATGTTCAGTTTTGTTTTTCCCTGCTACACATTGTACAGTGAGGAAGTTGGCTTCTTCAAAGATTCTTTCTCCAGCTAATTGGTTTAGACCGTTTTGGATATGTTTTCAATGTTCTGGAAATCTCTTTAAATCTCGTGCTTCCCAGCACGAGATGGTGCATCTGTTGGCTAACCAGAAAGGGTTTCCATTTATATATATTTATATATTTAATTTAATTAATATTTAATTTAATATATGAAGAAATATATATTTATATATGAAGTTTTCTGAGGTTTTCGCGGGTGTTTGTATGTAGGTCTTTGGTTATTCGGGTTTTCTCCCGCATAAAATTGGAAGTGTCTTGCCGACGTTTCGACGAAGTCTCATTCGTCATCTTCAGGCTGGTGTTTTCAGCTTCGTGCTTCTAGGAGCAATGTGTGATCGCAGCTGTTTCTTCCTTTCTTCCTTATATATGAAGAAATATATATTTATATATGAAGAATGGCTTCAGGAACTGGGCCTGGCTAGTCTAGTGAAGAGAAGAGAAGAACCAGAGGAGACAGGATAGCAGTCTTCCAATATTTGAGGAGCTTCCACAGAGAGGAAGGGGGTCAAGCTATTTTCCAAAGCACCTGAAGGCCAGACAAGGAATAATGGATGGAAACTGATCAAGGAGAGATATTCAACCTGGAAATAAGGAGAAATTTTTTGACAGTGAGAACAATCAACCCATGGAACAGAAGTTGCCTTCAGAAGTTGTGGGAGCTTCATCACTGGAGGCTTTCAAGAAGAGACTGGACTCTTGTCAGAAATGGTGTAGGGCCTTCTGCTTGGGCAAGGGGTTGGACTAGATGACCTCCAAGGTACCTTCCAACTCTGTTAATCTGTTATCCGTTATCTGAGTTGGGAAAAATTAGAAAAATTGATTTGGGTGAGTCAGGTGATTGGATGGCACTGTCCAAACTCAACACCCAGGAGTAAAGCTGAGGTGCAACCCTGGAGCATTTCTGATGGATACAGAAATCTTCCAAGCCGTAGCACCAATATACAGGTGATCCTCAAACCCATGACCGCAATTGCACCCAACGTTTCTGTCGCTAAGCGAGACAGTTGTTAAAAGGAGTTTTGCCCCATTTTACGACCTTTCTTGCCGATCGAAACTTTCTTCCATTTGACTCCTCCATCACTCCTCTGATCTTCTCCCGTTTTCCTGATGGGATTTAAGATGTCGTCTTATCTTCTTCTTTCTGGCAGGAAAGGAATTGATATTGCTGGCTAAACAATAAGAGGGGTTTTGCTGACACTTGTAGATCTGGTCTGTAACGGTAGGTAGAGGGTCTCCTGTTTGAGCAGGGGGTTGGACTAGAAGACCTCCCGGGTCCCTTCCAACTCTGTTATTCTGCTATTCCTATTTTATGTAGTTATTCTACATAAAGAATAGAGCCTTGGTGGCGCAGCAGACCAAAGTGCTGTTAAGTAGCACCAGCTGCCTGCAATTACTGCGAGTTCGAATCTCACCAGGCTCAAGGTTGATTCAGCCTTCCATCCTTCCGAGGTAGGTCAAATGAGGACCCGGATTGTGGGGGCAATAAGCTGACTTTGTATAAAAAAAGAACACCGCTTAGGGAGGGCTGAAAGCCCTACTAAGCAGGTATAGACAAAAGTATGAAGGCTATTGCTTAACGCATTGTAAGCTGCCCTGAGTCTCCGGAGAAGGGCGGCATATAAATCGAACCAATAAATAAACAATAAATAAATAAATATTCTTATAGCTCGGAATTGGGATCCCTAGCAAAGGGTTTCCTTGCTTCGTTTCCTTGCAAATTTCTAAAATGAAATGGTTATCAAATTCTTCTCGTTCCCCCACCCCACCCGGAGGATGGAATGGATGAACTATTAACCAGGACTCCTAAATTATTCCAAGGAATACTTGTGTTCTCTTAATCTGAACAGAAGAGGTGACATTCTCTGGCTTTTTGGGTTTTGTTTTGTTTTTTAAGGGCGGATCTTTATCTTTGATCCTTATTTATGCTGGTAGCAGGTAAGAATTGGGGCTGCATTGCTGGAGGCCAAAGACGTTTTCCCAGATTGGCCTAATCTTCGCTCCCATCAGATAACAACTATCTGGAATCTATTCTTCTTTTCCAGTTGAGAGTGGTGTTGAAAAAAATGCCCCTAGATTTTATTCAGCGCATACCGAAGGTGGCTTAAGAAAACCAGTTGGGTGTTAGGAGGGAAGGTTTAGAAACAGGGAAGGCTGTGAGTTTTTAGTTCTGCCTGGGGCACCAAGCCAGCCTTGGGTGATTTTGGGCCAGTCGTTTTCTTTCAGCCCTAGGAAACAGTCAATGGCAAGCCTTTTTCTGAAAAATGTAGCCGAGGGATTTGCGTAAGCGGTATTCAAGAATCGACTACAATTGAAAGGGGAAAGTGGTTGAAGTTGCCAAATATGCACCCTAGTTCTACACTGCACAGCTCCTCCTCCTCCTCCTTCTCCTCCTCCCCTCTCCGTTCTAGCACTGATGATGTTCCCTACTTGGGTAATGAAATTTCTGCAAGAAATTTCTGCAAGAAAATCACCCAGCTGAGGGAGCACCATGGATTTCCCCAGTCAACCTCCTCCTCCTCCTCCTCCTCCTCCTCTCTCACACCAGACAGAAACTGAAACCTTTCAGATTTAATGTAGGATCCCCACAATCTTGGCCATTTCTTAAATTATATATTTAAATATTTGTGCCTGCTCCCCAAAATGATGCTGATTTTTGGCTTAGTAGTAGGATACACCAATTTGACCAGGAGGGTTAATAAATCTTCTTGGCGTGTGTCTCTATAATAGGGGTCCCCAAACTCGGCAGCTTTAAGACTTGTGGACTTCAACTCCCATGAAGTCCACAACTCTTAAAGCTGCCAAGTTTGAAGACCTCTGCTCTATAATAAACTGAGATCTAATTTTGTGGTCCTAAGAGGATATTGCTTTACAGAATTGCAAGGAGTCCAGAATTTGTCTGTCGTTTGATTTCTAACTTTGGTTTGTTTGTTTGTTTGTTTGTTTGTTTATTGGTTCGATTGATATGCCACCCTTCTCTGGAGACTCAGGGCGGCTTACAATGCGTTAAGCAATAGCCTTCATACTTTTGTATATACATGCTGTGGGCTTTCGGCCCCCCATAAGCGGTGTTCTTTTTTTATACAAAGTCAGCTTATTGCCCCCACAATCCGGATCCTCATTTTACCTACCTCGGAAGGATGGAAGGCTGAGTTGCCCTTGAGCCTGGTGAGATTTGAACTCGCAGTAATTGCAGGCAGCTGGTTGCCCGTACAGAAATATTTTTTGAGCAATTAATTCCAGAAAAGCTGTTTGGAAATGCAACAATTTCTCAACTTCCCTCTGATAGTTGATGTTAATCAATGTTCTGTTTTAAAAATACAGAAGTTGTATATGTATATATAAATATAAATATATACCATTCCTATGTAGGCTTTCCTTCCTTCAAAAGCTTAGCTGGTTTTATTATTTTTTTAAAATTTTATTTATATGCCACCCTTCTCCAGAGACTCAAATGAGTTTTAAATAAGTTTCATTCTTGGGGCTTTTACAGATCCCAAAGAATTTCACCTAACTGGCTCTTAATATATTAAGTCGGTGTTTGTCAAACTTGGCAACTTGAAGACCTGCGGACTTTCAACTCCCGGAATGCTGGGATGCTGGCTCAGGAATTCTGGGAGTTGAATTCCGCAGGTCTTAAAGTGGCCAAGTTTGACAGACACGGCACTCATTTAATATAAAACCTTTGATCTTGGCACTTGCTTGCAGAACTGTGATTCTAGGCCAGCGATGGCTAATCTTTTTGCCGTCGCGTGCTCCCATATGACTCCTCTGTGCATGGGCACACAACCCCCCCCCCCCCCCCGTGGCCCGTTTTTGGCATGGCAAGCCTCCTGGGATCAAAAATGGGCCACGGGGGGGACGCCACACCTCCCCACAGCTCGTTATGGCACAGGGGTGCACCATCCCCCTGCACTCCCGCACTCCCCACGCATGCACACGAGACCCCTCCTGCCCCCGCACATGTGTACGAGAACCCCACGCATGCACGTGCATCTCTTGCATGCGCCCCGCCCCTGCGCCAGTGACCTGAAAATCAACTGGTGCGTGGTTGTTGTGGCCCGTACGTGGCCTGTGCAGCTAGTAGCTGATTCCGACAGCGAGGAGGCTGGTGTGGTGCTGCGCCAGCAGCCTGTGCAGCTGGCACTCGAGTCGGACAGTGAGGAGGCTGGAGAAGATGTGGTGCCAGAGGCCGGAATTCAGCCAGGGCCTTCAGAACCTCCAGAAGCTCCTTTAAGTGAAGAGGAAGAAGAGGAGGAGCCTCTTCTCGATGCACGGGCGCGCAGAGCTGCCAGAGGTCTCCTCAAGAGTCAGGCTTGGGGCTAATTGGCCACTCCCTTAGCCTATTTAAGGAGGAACGCCGACTGAAGCAATTTGCAGGGAACAACTTTAGTTCATTCTCCTTCGCGTCTGGATTCTCTGCAAAATTGCTTCTGGGCTTTCGGCCAACCCTAGTAAGATTACGATTATTTATGCTTTGGATTCTTGTAGGCTGTTAAGAAAGTTAATTAACAGCCTTTGTTTGAAAAAGACCGCTTTAATTTAGTAAACTAAGGTTTGTACAGACTTTGTGTGTGCTGCGTTCTTTGGGGTCCGTAGCTGGGGCAGAACAGCGGTGGAGTTGAGCTGGACAACGGCTCGCGTGCCCGCAGAGAGGGCTCCGCATGCCACCTGTGGCACATGTGCCATAAGTTCGCCATCACGGTTCTAGGCAATCAATACCTTCCAAACTGTAAAAGAAGAAAATAGGTTTAAAAAAAAAAAGATTGACTGTATTGTTATAAATGGCTGGTAAGGACAGATTGTGGAATTAGCACCCTGGGGAAGCATATCAAGCATGGTTTGCAATTCCCAACGGCTGTGTTCACACTGCTCATCAAGGTCAAAACCAAACCGATCATATTCTGACAAATGGGAGGTGTAAACAATTCGGGAAGTCTAGCTTGACTTAGCTCAGGGGTCAGCAACCTGTGGCTCTGGAGCCGCATGCGGCTCTTTCATCCCTCTGGTGCGGCTCCCTGTCGCCAGTCGGCTCCACAATTGATAGGGCTTTCAGTTAGGACAAATAGAGAAAAAAGGATGCCGTGCTAGGAGGAGACTCTATGGTGGGGGAATTGGACTTCCGGTCAGCTTCAGAATTGAACGGAGGGCTTCCGGTTAAGACTTTTGTGGCTCTTTGAGTGTTTAAGGTTGCCAACTCCTGACATAGCTGGTGCCTTTTGCAACTGAGATTCTCCAGTAAAAACCAATGTTAAGATTGCAGCCATGAAGAAGAAGAAGAAGAAGAAGAAGAAGAAGAAGAAGAAGAAGAAGAAGAAGAAGAGGAAGAGGAAGAGGAAGAGGAAGAGGAAGAGGGAGGGGGGGGAGAGGGGGAGGGGGAGGAGGAGGAGGAGGAGGAGGAGGAGGAGGAGGGGATTAAGAACTGAATTCAGAAGAAATTGGGAAAATTCAGAAGAAAAAAATAAAACAGCCTAGCTGAGAGGTCATCGAAGATTCCGCAGAACCGAAGTTGTTTCAATTATCAATAAAAGTGCCATCGGTTAAAAAGATGATTAACCGGATGAAAAAGGCATAACAATCACAGCCTTTTCTTGCTCATCGTTTGCTGGTTGGCATTTTGCAACCTCAGTTTTTTTTTATTTTATTTTTTTTGCTTGCTTCATTCGTATCATGACTTTGGATTTTGAGCACACACACAGACAAAAAAAAAAAAAGCTTCACAATCAGCATTTGCTGTTATTTCTCTCCGAACTGAACCCGACATTCAGAAGCAAAACCGCGGCAAACTTTTAAACGGCTTTCCTGTTACGTCAACAAAACAAAAATCACGAAAGATGTCGGCAGCTTAAAATGGATAGCAAGCAAAAATTGCAGACAAAAATCCTGGCTTGAAAATGAACTTCCTTAATCTTACTCAGCCTCTGTTCTCTTCCTGGGTACACGCTGTCTTTGGTCAACCTAGCTTCTCAATCAATCTCATTGTACACAATTTTGTACTCTTGACAGGAAAGGTTTGAACTGAATTTATTATTTATTTATTGATTCGATTTATATGCCGCCCTTCTCCGGAGACTCAGGGTGGCTTACAATGTGTTAAGCAATAGCCTTCATACTTTTGTATATACCCGCTTAGTAGGGCTTTCGGTCCCCCCTAAGAGGTGTCCTTTTTTATACAAAGTCAGCTTATTGCCCCCACAATCCGGGTCTTCATTTGACCTACCTCGGAAGGATGGAAGGCTGAGTCAACCTTGAGCCTGGTGAGATTCGAACTTGCAGTAATTGCAGGCAGCTGGCAGCTAAGTGCTACTTTAACAGCACTTTAGTCCGCTATGTCACCAAGGCTCCTTGAAATTTCTCTCGGGGCGACAACTCTTGAGTTTGGCCGAAGTGCAGAAAAGCACAGCGGAGTTGAAACTTTAGGAGTAAACGGACAGGAGGCCACCGGGACGTTCCAGATCTGTAGGCTGGATCTGAAAGTTTAGTTTCATCCTAAGAAAGGCGGGAGATGAGCAATATTTGGGCATTGAGCTATGAAAGCCGCAGGTCGTCAGGAATTCAGGTTGATGTGAACGAGTTTCACTTTTGCCTTAGTCTGGCCTCAGGATCTCATGGTGGTCTCCCATCCAATTTAAAAAAGAAACCAATCAAAATTATCTGCTTTGCTTTTCTGCTGCCATTGTTGGGATTCTATACATCATGTGTGGTTCAGATGTATTGCCAAATTGTGGATGAAGGCTCCAGCCTGATTTGAATGAGTGTTTGGTTATTAGACGTGCCCGTAATGTTGTCTAAAACAAAGCTGAGGACAGGTGATTTGATGCATTGGATTTGAGAGTCTGCATTGAATGTTTCACGATTTGTTTCAGTCCACTGCTTTGGGCATCGCTGGATTTTCCTCTATGCCACCGTCGATTCCTTTAATCTTTCATTGGATGTGAATATTTAATAATCGACGCGCTTGCCAGTATGGAATCTGGCTAAATATTATCCAGGATATGAGATCGTGGACTTTGTCCTGACATAACCGTGATTTCTTCTGGGAATGTATATGATGTATTTGTTGAGTAAACAGTCCGCAGAGTAAGCTAAAGGAGGGTTGCCCAACCTTAGCCAACGTTAAAAGGTGGGGGACTCCAATTCCCAGAATGCTGAAAGTATCGCTGGCTGAGGAATTCTGGGAATTGAAGTCCACAGGTCTTTTAAGTGGGCAAGGTTAAGAAACACCGGCGGCAGGGGTGGGATTCAAAAATTTTAGCAACCGGTTCTCTGCCCAGTTGCTGGGTGGGCGTGGCCATGGTGGACGTGGCCTACTCGGCCTCCTGCACCATGGGGGGGGGAGCATTTTCACCCTCCCCAGGCTCCAGAGGTTTTCTTGAGCCTCCCAGAGGGCGAAAACGGTGTCTCCTGGGCTCCGGAAGTCTTCCGGAGGCTGGAAACGAACCCATTTCTGGACTTCCGGAACTTTTGGGAGGCCCATTTTTTGCCCTCCCGGAGCCTCCACGTGGGGCCTGCACTTACCTGGCATCTAAAGGGGCCATGTGGAGACTCCCGGGAGGGGCGGGGCAGGGCAGGCGGGGCCAGCCAGTCCTTGCAACTACCGGTTCGGCGAACCAGATGTAAAATTAGCATCCGGTTTTCCCGAACCGGCTGAATCCCACCTCTAACTGGAGAGAGGATGAATTTATTTATTAATTGTTTATGCCGACCCTCCCTCTCCCCTACACAAGATGACTCTGGGCAGCTATGAATCAATGCTATTTATCTATTAAAAGACTTGTTGCTCTGTTATTCATGCGGAAAATCCCAAAGCGTTGTGCCGTACAACAGACACCCCAGGCCTAGGCATAGTTCTGAATGAAACTTGAATTGTAGAACGTGCTTTAAAAAGCGAGCATGGGGGCACGTTGATGGCTGGAAAAAGCTAACCCTCAGTGGCTTCTTCTTCTTCTTTTTAATCTCAGAGTTTCTCGCCATCTTTGTGTTTGGCAAAAAGCAAATTCTGCGTGATTTCTTTTGTTACTCTTTTAGGGTAATCTTGTACCTGCAAGGAAAAAGGGGGGAGGGAGAGAGAGAGAGGGAGGGAGGGAGGGAGGAAAGAGAGAGAGAAAGGGAGGGAGGGAAGAAGGGATGGAGAAAGAGAGGGAAGGAGGGAGAGAGGGGGGAGTGAGTGAGAGAAGGAGTGAGGGAGAGGGGGGAATGAGTGAGAGGGAGGGAGAGAGGGAAAGAGAGGGAGGGAGGAAAAGAGAGAGGGAGGAAAGGAGCGAGGGAGTGTGAGGGGGGAGTGAGTCTGAGTGAGTGAGAGAGGGGGAGGGAGGGGGAAGGGAGGGAGGGGGAGAGATAGAGAGGGAGAGAGGGAGGGAAGGAGAGGGGGTGTGAGTGAGAGAGGGAGGAAGGGAGGGAAAGAGGGAGGAGGGAAGGAGGGAAAGAAGGAAGGAGAGAGAGGGAGGGAGGGAGGGAAGGATGGAGAAGGAGAGAGGGGGAGAGAGGGAGAGAGGGGGAGAGGAGAGAGAATCTCCTTCTACACTTGCAGGTTTTTGTTTTCCATTTTATGAATTATGTCTACTTCAAATTACGAGTCTCACACAACTATCAATGAGCCTTTGTCCGTCCCCAGCCGAAGGAGTTAAATAAAAAAAAATATATTCTAATCTCTTTATCCTTGTCACACAGTTCTGTTATGCGGTAATACACCCAAGAATTTCTGAAGGCAAACACAAGGACAGGGAAATGCTTTTCTCCTGGGTTTCAAAGGTGAACAAATAATAATCATAATAATTTTTTTTAAAAAAAAAACCAGTGCAAGCTGACTTGTGCTGAATATGGGAGCTCTCTTGCTATGTTTAAGCAGAAAAGGATGTTGGCTTATTGGAAACATTGGGTTTGCCTGTGCTATGTCATCGCCCGGATTTCTGAAGATAAAAAGGCGAAATGCTAGTTTAAGAGAACTAGGGACAGCTTCAGGCTAATCCTGAAAGAGAAAAGAACGTGTAGAAATAAACTTAAGTTTGTTCTTGCGGTGGTAACGAAGGGATTAAGATTTGGGGGACGATTCTTATGCAAAATTTGTGCATAGCCTAGTGACACGTTGCACAGAAGTAACGCTCGACTGTAATGTTTGCTTGAGAGATTAAGATTAAGACTGTGTGAGAGAGAAAATGTAGATTATAACACCAAAGGATATTGGTAGTCCTCGTTTAGTGACTGCCACTGGTTCCCGTGAAATGGTCACTAAATGAACCTTGTGACTCAGTTGCTGCAAAGGCTACTAATGTCCTTAACAAAGAATGTTAACTCGAAGCTAAGCTCTGCTCTATGACCTTATTTAGTTGATTATAACCCTCCCACTGACTGGCAGTGCCTGCCTGAAACTGACCGGACCTTAATCAATTTCACACTGAAGGTTTCCGTTGTCTTAAATGGGCTGATTTAGATCCCAAAGTTTGTTTGTTTTTTTATCATCTTCCTAATTGGGAATCGTTGGTATCTGAGACAATCAAAGGAAGATGATTTAATACATCAGTGTGAGCACCTTAAAGACATTACAGGTAGTCCTCGACTTACGACCACAATGGAGCCCAACATTTCTGAGACATGTGTTAAGTGAATTTTGCTCCATTTTACAATCTTTCTTGCCACCGTTGTTAAGTGGATCACTGCCGCGGCTAAGTTAGTTAATACGGTTGTTAAGTGAATCTGGGTTTCCCACTGAATTTGATTGTCAGAAAAAGGTGATCACATGATCCCAGGAACCTACAACGGTCATAAATGTGAGTCAGCTCCCAAGGGTCTGAATTTTGATCACGTGACCACGGGGATGCTTACGACGGTCGTAAGTGTGAAAAACGGTCCTAATTCACTTTTTTTCCAGTGCCGTTGTAATTTCAAAAGGTCACTAAATGAACGATTGTACGTCGAGGAATATCTCTACATGTATGACAGAGATTAAAAACCTAAGGAGAAAAAGGATCCATATATTATCAATATGAATGTAATTCAATCCTTGTGTTATTTATTCAGTCTAGAACCATATAGAACAGCGGTGGATTTCACATTTTCCTACCACCGATTTCCGCAACCGGTTCGAGCGAACCGATCCGAACCGGCTGAATACCATCTCTGATATAGAAGTGTATTTCTCTGTCTTCTCATTTATGGAATATAACGGTATTGATTGATAATGATCATATTATATCTCGAATCTGTTCTTGATTCAATATACTGGTAGTCCTTGACTTACAACCGTTCGGGTTAGTGACCGTTCGAAGTTACAACGGCCCTTACAACAGTGACTCATGACCATTTTTCACACTTACGACCATTGCAGCATCCCGACGGTCACGTGATTTGCACTCGGATGCTTGACAACGGACTCACGTTTATGATGGCTGCAGTGTCCAGGGGTCAGGTGGTTCCCCCTTTGCGACCTTGTGACCAACAAATGGGAAAGCCACATTCCCTTAATTATTAATTAATTATTATTAATTATTAATATTGGTATTATTAATTTAACAACTGCAGTGATTCACTTAACAAATGTGACAGGAAAACATCATAAAGTGGACGTCGAAAAACTCACTTAGCAAATTTCTCACCTAGCAACATAAATTTCGGGCTCAACTATAGTCGTAAGTCGAGGACTCCCTGTATACAAGCCAGTTCTATACAGAGAACAACCCCTACTCCCTTCTCGCACTGATGATGTTACCTAGTTGGGTCATGAAACGTCTGGAAGAAAACAATGCAGCTCAGAGAGCACCAAGAGTCCTTTTAATTCAGTTTGTGTGCTTTAAACTTCTTCACATGCACAGAGTCCTATCCGCTATTTTATACGCCTATATAAATGAAAGCCCACTCCCAATATCTAAAATACGCCTGATTCAAATTCCTTTTTGGATTGAGTGAATATTCTGCTTGAACGGTCACCCCATTTCCCCCTTCCCTTATAATATTCAATTTGGAGCTACTGTTTAGTTACTTGGAGATCTGAATATTTCACGGCACGTCAACGTTCATTGCAACATTCCTCTTCGGCTCTTCCTTCTCCGCTCTTAAGCTCGAAATATTTTACAGATCCATTTGATTTCAAAATACGTTTGTGGGTTGCTGTTGTAAAACTGGAGATTTTTTTAAAGCAGTTATTCTGGGTGGAGGCAAGCGGGCGAGTGAGAGAAGGAAGTGTAGCCGGACACACAATACAGAAGGCTTTAATTCTTGCTCTGAATTGCCTTACGGTTTGATTTCAGTTTGGGGATTTTATTTTTTCGGCTGTTTAGAAGATACCGCCTGAGTTTTTAAATGGTCATTTGCAACTTGCAACGTTCCAGTGGCCAAGAGACCAAACCGGCTGCGTTCCCGAAGTGAGTAAGATAAGACAGAAAGATCAACCTTTGGTAAGGTTGTGACGTACTACGAAACGCCTTAGACCGGGGGGGGGGGTGTCAAACTCGATTTCATTGAGGGCCGCATCAGGGTTGTGTTTGACTTTGGGGGGCACGGGGGGATGTGGCCAGCTCGATCTCACTCGTGTCGGGGGTGCCTGTGGTAAACCGAGTGCTCTACCAGCAAAAACGGCCCACGGTGACCCTCCCGAGTTCCTTTTTCGGCCTCGACGGCCTCCTGCAACCCTCTGCCAGCGAAAACAGAGCTCGGGAGGACTGTGGCACCATGGACCGGTCCTTCGCTGTTTCCAGGGCGGCTCCACGGGCCAAATCTAAGCACCAAATCCAGCCCATAGGTCTTGAGTTTGACACCCCTGCCTTAGACTTTTCAACCGTAATTCTTGAATATGGCGGTTTGCGGTGGTTGCGATGTGCGCGTAGCTTTATTTTTACATGGAGCGTGCAGGTTTTTTTACTGGCAACACTCTCTACTTCAGGGGTCTGCAACCTTAAACACTCAAAGAGCCATTTGGACCCGTTTCCCACAGAAAAGAAAACACCGGGAGCCACAAAACCCTTCCCATGACTGATTATTTCTTGAGCGGCCACAAAACTAGCCTATGTAGTTGAATGAAATTACATTCTGTTTTCTTCTTATTTTCTTGGATTTATCCATGGTTGGCTTACCGGGGGTTGAAAAGTCCAATAAATTGCGTGCTGGCGGGTGTCACAAAATTGGTGGTTGTGACGCATATTTTGAGTGACGGGGAGCCGCAGCAGAGGGGTGAAAGAGCCACATGCGGCTCCAGAGCCGCAGGTTGCTGACCCCTGCCCTAGTTCAATTCCAAGCTTAGGTGTGCAGGGAAATCTTGTAGCGTTCCGATGTTCTTGAGAGGAACTCAGCAAATCCAAAGAATTTAGCTGTAGAACGTCTTGGTTGACAAGCAGCTTGGTTTAAACGGGTGAACGCAGAAGTGTGCCTCCCTGGAAGAGAAGCACTTTGATTCAAAACGAAACTCATTTTGTGCTTACAATTTCCACATCTCTTTAGAAAAAAAGAAGAAAAAAAAACAGCTTCTCCAGAGTTCCACTTATAATTGATGACTAAGAGTTCTCCATTGTCTCAGGTTAGTATTTTGAGCAATGAGGAAATAGAGGAGGATTTTGCTTCTTTCTTTCTTCTTTCTTTCTTTCTTTCTTTCTTTCTTTCTTTCTTTCTTTCTTTCTTTCTTCCTTCCTTCCTTCCTTCCTTCCTTCCTTCCTTCCCTTCTTTCTTTCTTTCTTCTTTCTTCCTTCCTTCCTTCCTTCCTTCCTTCCTTCCTTCCTTCCTTCCTTCCTTCCTTCCTTTCTTTCTTTCTTTCTTTCTTTCTTTCTTTCTTTCTTTCTTTCTTTCCAGTCTTAAGGCCTTTTATTCTCTGTAAAACGACCTAAAGGCAGATCTGGCCTGCTCTCCAACTTCTGTCTTTGTTGTAGGGAGGTGTAAGGGGGAAAAAACTGGATTTCCTCCTCTGAGCAAAACCGGAGGCAGGCAGTCCTAGCAAAAGACTTTTCGGAACCGGAATGACCTTCTCACCTCCGCTCTAGCTAGTGTACGAATGGTTGACGTCTATGGGAAGATAATTCTGAGATGAAGCAGCTTCAGAAGTTTGTTTTAGACATCCAATCAGAGATGGTATTTAGCCGGTTTGGACAAATCGCCTGGGAGCAATTCCATCCTGTGTTTTTAACACCGCATGAATGTGTGGATGGTGTACGCGAGTGAATTGCTGTGTTGTCAGGACGCGGCAACCGTCATAGCTATGAGTCAGTTGCTAAGTGTCTGATTTTTGATCACAGGACCATGGAGATACTGCAACGGTCATAAGCAGAGGTGGTATTCAGCCGGTTCGGACCAGTTCCGGCGAACCGGTAGTGGCAATCTGTGAGTGGGCCTGCCTGCCCACCCATTCGGGTGCAAGCCCATCCTATATCACTGTGTTTTTGATGTCACACGCATGTGCGGATGGCGTGCGAGAGTGTATTGCCGTGTTTTGTGACACTGCACACGTGCGCAGATGATGTATGAGTATGTGGTTAAATCACAATCTATCCTGAAAAATATCCACCACAGCTTTGCAGTTTGCTGAGTGTTGAAATGCCTGTCAGTCATGGATTTCTGTTCCTTTCCAAAGGAAGGAAGTTAGCTACAGAAAAATTAAAGCATCGTTAGCAACGATTTTGCTTTGGCTACCAACCTGCTTATACGGTATTATTCAAGAGCCAAGTTTAATTCTGGGTAAAATTATTTTCTGCCTTATCTACTAAAATCACGTTAAATAAATATTCGCTTCAATTCAGTCCGTCCTCGTTTGATGACCGCAATTTCTGTTGCTAAGCGAGATAGTCGTTAAGGGAATTTTGCTCCCATTTTGCAACTTTTCTCGTCCCCGTTGTTAAGTGAATCGCTGCAGGGGTTAAATTTGAAACACGGCTGTTAAGCGAATCTGATTTCCCCGTTGCCTTTGCTGGTGAGAAGGGTGGGATCACGTGACCCCATGGATATGGCAACCGTCATAACTATGAGTCAGTTGCTGGGCGTCTGATTTTTTGATCACATGACCATGGAGATACTACAACAACGGTCGTAAGTGTGAAAAAGGGTTATTCTAAGTCACTTTTTCCTGTGCTGTTGTAATGTCAAACGGTTATTAAGTCAACTGTTGTAAGTCAAGGACTATCCGTAATTTTAAGTTTATAGATTTTTTTCTTTTGGTTGACGTTATATCTTGTCTCTCTTTAGGTATTAATGTTAGGTTAGGTTGTTTCCAAGACTTGGCGTCTGACCTCCCTGCAAGGTAGAATTTTGTATTTTGGAGAGGTTCTAAAAATTGGTCCTCAAAGCATTGCTAACGAAAACCTGATCGTGCATCTGGTTTTGATACGTTCCTCTAGTATTGTTGGCTTGATTTATTTTATTTAATCATATCCCACCTTTATTATTTTTATAAACACCTTAAGGTGGCAGACATATGAAATACCCTTTTCCTCTTCCTGTTTCCCCACAACAACCCTTGTCTGTCTGACCCTGTCAGGCCTGTCTATCATCATCTCTGTCTGTCTATCTATCTATCTCTATATCTATCTCTATCTATCTATCTATCTATCTATCTATCTATCTATCTCTATATCTATCTATTTCTATATCTATCTATCTATCATCCATATATCTGTCATCTATCTCTCTTTCTTTCTGTCTATCTGTCATATCTATCTATCTATCTATCTATCTATCTATCTATCTATCTATCTATCTATCTACTTATCTATCTATCTCTATATCTATCTATATCTATCTATCTATCTATCTCTATCTATTTCTATCTATCTATTTCTATCTATCTATCTATCTCTATCTATCTATCTATCATCCATATATTTGTCATCTATCTCTCTTTCTTTCTATCTCTGTCATTATATCTATCTATCTATCTACTTATCTATCTATCTATCTCTATCTATCTATCTATCTCTATCTATCTATCTATCTCTTATCTCTATTTATCTATCTATCTCTATCTATCTATCTATCTCTTATCTCTATCTATCTATCTATCTTCTATCTATCTCTATCTATCTCTATCTATCTATCTATCTCTATCTATCTCTATCTCTATCTCTATCTATCTATCTCTATCTATCTATCTATCTCTATCTATTTATCTATCTATCTCTATCTATTTATCTATCTATCTATCTATCTCTATCTATCTATCTATCTATCTATCTTCTATCTCTATCTATCTATCTATCTCTATCTATCTATCTTTATCTATCTAACTATCTATCTTCTATCTATCTATCTGTCATCTAGCTATCTGTCTCTCTGTCTGTCTCTCTACCATCTATCTCTCGCCTTTGCTATTTTTACAAATTAGTCAAGGCGGCGAGCATATCAAACATCCCTTCCTCCTCCTATTTTCCCCACGACAAAAACTCTGTGAGGTGGGAGGGTTGGGTTCAGAGTGAGTGATTGACCCAAAATCACTCAACTGCCTGTCATGCCTAAAGCAGCGGGACTAGAACTCACCATCTCCTGTTAATTGGCCCAAAGTCACCCAACCGGCTTTCATGGTTAAGGCGGGGCTAAAATTCACAGGCTTCTGGCAACTTTCAAGACCAAGGCAGGACTAGAACTCACGGCCTCCCACTTTCTACCCCGGTGCCATAACCACCACGACCAAATTGTCTTTCTTTGTTCTTTGGCAGCTTAGAGCAGGGGTCAGCAACCTGAGGCTCTGGAGCCGCATGTGGCTCTTTCACCCCTCTGCTGCAGCTCCCTGTCACTCAAAATATGCGTCACAACCGCCTGCCGGCACACGATTTATTGAGCTTTTCAACCCCCGGTAGGCCAACCATGGATAAATCCAAGAAAAGAAAAGTTTCAGAAGAAAACAGAACGTTTAATTCAACTACATATGCTAGTTTTTGTAGCTGCTCAAGAAATAGTCAGGCACGGGAAGGATTTTGTGGCTCCCAGTGTTTTCTTTTCTGTGGGAAACGGGTCCAAATGGCTCTTTGAGTGTTTAAGGTTGCAGACCCCTGGTCTAGAGGAAAAAGCAATAGGCTTGCCTTGGTTCAAATTACGCAGGCAAAAATATTAATTATTCTGCTCAGTAAACAACTCCCTTCTCCATTTCAACGAGCATCAAACAAACAATTACCTCAATTTATTCTTGCTTGCAGGGCATGGATAGTTATAAATCTACGGAAATGTTCAGTGTCTGTCATTTTCTGCTCCACTGACTTAAAAATACCTAATTAACTGGGGTAATTCCACACATCCTCTATTTGTTCTTATATATTTGAGAAGAAGATGAGGAAGTTTAATTTTTACCGGTCAGGTCGTCCCCAGGTTTTCTCTGGATTATCCCACGGAAACGAACAGATGCAATAAATTAAATGTCTGGCTTTTTTCCCTCACCTTTCACCAAATGCGTGAACTATTTAGACGTTTTGACAGAACTACTTTATGGCATCCAGGTTTCAAATGAAGGAGCTACCGGGCTCCACTTACAGGTGGTCCTCGACTTACGATGATTCATTTAGGGACCGTTTGAAGTTACAACGGCACTTGGGGAAAAAAGTGACTTACGATCGTTTTTCACCCTTATGACCGGGGTGAAATGCTCCCGGTTTGGACCGGATCCCCCGATCCGGTAGCGATGGTGGCGGGTGGTTCGGAGCCACCCCCCTCCCTCATGCCCAGCTGAGCTGCGCGTTCATCAGAGGCGGGTTTTTTTTAACTTTTAAATGCATTTTTTCTACAACCTCTTCGGCCGAAAAAATGCTTTTAAAAGTAAAAAAAAAAGCCTCTGATGATCTCGTGGCTCAGCTGGGATCGTCAGAGGCTTTTAAAAGCATTTTTTCTACAATCTCTTCGGCCGTAGGGGGGAAAATGCTTTTAAAAGCCTCTGATGTTCCCAGCTGAGTTGCCTGATCGCCAGAGGCTTCTAAAAGCATTTTTTTCTGCAACCTCTTAAGGTTGTAGAAAAAACGCTTTTAAAAGTAAAAAAAAAAAAGTTGGCCACGCCCACCCAGTTACATTAACCCCCCCCCACCAAGCCACGCCCACAGAACCGGTAGTAACAAATTTTAAATTTCATCCCGCATATGACCATCCCTGTGGTCAAGTAATTTATATTTGGATGTTTGACAACGGACTCACATTTATGACATTGCATCATCCCGGGGAATCACATGGGATTCCCTTTTGCGACCTTCGGATGAGCAAAATCCATGGGGAAGCCAGATTTCACTTAACGACGGTGTTGCTAACTTAAACAACTGTTAAGGAAAAGTGGCAGAATGGGGCAGAACTCCCTTAACAGATTTCTCACTGAGCAACATAAATTGTGGCCGTAAGTTTGAGGACTCGCCTGTCTTACAGCAAAGATGCAGCATGGTTACTTTGCTTTCCCAAATGCGAGAGAAATGTTTGGCAAAGTTTGAACTTTTTCCAGAAAAAGGAAAAAGAAAAAGAAAATGATCGGCCTCGATCATTTAAAATATTCTACTTGCTCTTTGTATGACCCTACGTGGCACGATGGTGCAACACCGGTAAAAAACAGGTTTGGTGGCTTCTGGAGAGAGGTTATGAAACAGCTCTTCTGCGATTCCTGAGTTTCAGGGTATATAATTTTCTACCTGCCCCTGGAGATGAAAAAAAACCAGCGTTTATCGAGAGGGCTCTTGAATGTCTAAATTAAAAACAGATTTTTCTTCTGAAAGAGGTTCTACAAGCAGTGGTTGCTTGAAGATCAAGAGCAATTAACTAATGGAACCTTTGCCAATCTGGGTTCTCCAGATGTTTTGAGGGCCAAATTCCCAGAAATTTGTCTACATAAAACCAAACCCTTATGTAGAATTGAAATCACAATGCCAACCAGAATTGAGGGGAGGGAAAACCATTTTTGGCGACCAAAGAAACTCAAAGTTGGAGATGTTTTCTTTTGCTCCTCAGGAATTTGGCTGACCCAAGTGGATCTGAGGCTGGTCACTAAACAGGACATCTCTGGGGTTAAAATCAGGGAAGCCTCGATTATCTTTAGAAACTATCGGTAATAAAAGTAAAAGGTGAAAGTGAGCTGGAGAACTTGGGGGTTGGACCAGCTTCAGCTGGGATTAAAAAATGACTTTGACGGCCTCAGGGTAGAGACAGAAAGTCCAGAGATGGAGTTGACTTGACTTGACCTCAGCACTATTTGCAGAGTTGCCAATCCTGTTATTAGCTGAGGAATCATGCAATAAGGAAAGATCTTCCTAGATGTGAAGATACAGAGGTCCTCACCATGGGTTTGAAGAGATGCAGTTGAAGGACCACTGCTATGAAGGTCGACCTAGACCTGAAGGTGCAGAGGTCCTCACCATGGGTTTGAAGAGATACAGTTGAAGGACCATTGTTATGAAGGTCCACCTACACTTGAAAGTGCAAAGGTCCTCACCATGGATCTGAAGAGATGCAGTTGAAGGACTACTGCTATGAAGGTCTACCTTGACCTGAAGGTGCGGAAGTCCTCACCAGGGGTTTCAACTTCAAGAGATGCAGTTGAAGGACCACTGCTATAAACGTCTACCTAGACCTGAAGATGGAGAGGTCCTCACTATGGATTTGAAGAGATGTAGTTGAAGGATCATTGCTATGAAGGTCTACCTAGACCTGAAGGTGCAGAGATCCTCACCATGGATCTGAAGAGATGCAGTTGAAGGACCACTGTTATGAAGCTGGACATGACTATTTTGGGGGACAGATCACTCTTTTTCAAATGTGGGCTGGAATTCCTGTCAGCGTGACTTTCTTTAGCATTTTTGTCAGCGATCAAAGAATAAGGTGAGGTGTGGATTTTATCTTACTATACCGCTGGCCTATCTTTCTTACCGCAGAGTGCTTTATTCCGTGAGGGAAACAGACAATATCCTTCTCTTTAAGAATATATGGAATATTTGAGGGCTAAATATCTCTTTTTAAAAAGCTTGGCAATTTCATACGATTTGTCAGGACAAATCCTAGAAATACGGGGAAGTTTACTTTATTTATTCATCGAATTGATATGGATTCCTTTTTTACAACAAGAGACTCTGGGCCGCATACTGAGCAATAAAACAATAACAATCAAACAATGATGACCTAAAACCCATTATACATAATTATTTAAAGAAGACATTAAAAATGATAAAGGCAGAACTAAACAAGAAAAAAAAAAAAGAATAGAGGAATGTTCATAATAAGAGAGCCAGCTCACTACTTATACACTTATTAAATTTATAAGGCCACCCATTTCAGAGAAAATGAGTCTGGGAAGTGTAAAATAATACAATAAAACAATAAGTATTAATCGTTACCTAAATAGGTTGCCTCTTATCAGCAACTCGAGGGTGTGCGGTGATACGTTCCCTCTAGAGTGTTTGCCAGTTTTATCAAGAAAGTCCAAGGACTGAATTTGGTACCTTCTGCCTACCAAGAAAACGTTGTTTATTACCAAATTGCTGCTCCACCCTTCATTGTGAAAAGTTTCTTGAGCGCTGCGTTTGTTCATTTCTGCTTACAGTTTGTAGACCATCTGACTGCCAACAACTCTGGGCAACTTACAATTAGAAACGCCAAAGGGGAAGAAAAGAGTTGGGGTCCTTGGTGCTCTCTGAGCTTGCTTGTTTTCTTGCAGACATCTCATGGCCCAGCTAGGTCACACCATCAGTGCTAGAGCAGGAGTAGGGTTTGCTCTCCTTTTATATACTAGTGGCTTGCCCTGTCAGTGTTGGTGACAATGATTGGTTAGGCTGTTGTTTACTTTTAGCTTGTTCATCTGAATTGGTAGTGCCTTGACTGGGGTGTTGTTTACTTCTTGAGTGTTGATTTAGTGTTAACCTTGGTGTTAATCTCTGCTTACCTGGGTGTTGATTTGCTGATCAGGAGATACTGTGGTCTTGTAGCTTTTTGATTGGCTAATCAAGGAATTGCCAAAAACAGTCCCACTACATTGACAGAGCAAGGCACTGTATATCAACAGAGAGCCAACCCTTCTCCCCTCTAACACTGATGATGTTACCTAGTTTGGTAATGAAATGTTTGTATGAAAACCACCAAGCTCAGGGAGCACCAAGGACTCCACAACCCCTTTCCTTCTCCTCCTCCTCCTCCTCCTCCTCCTCCCCACATACCCCACTCCCTTCTAGCACTGCTGATGTTACCTAGTTGGGTAATGAAACATCTGCACAAAAACAACCAAGCTCAGAGAACACCAAGGAAAGGATTGTGGAAAGGGACTCCACAATCCCTTTCCTCCTCCTCCTCCTCCTCCTCCTTCTTCCCACATACCCCACCCCCTTCTAGCACTGATAATGTTACCTAGTTTGGGTAATGAAAAGTCCGCAAGAACCAAGCTCAGACAGCACCAAGGATAATATATGGATGGATGGATGGATGGATGGATGGACGGATGGACGGATGGACGGACTGTTCAACAGATACATGCAGGCATCTTTTGAATTCCATCAACAAAACCATTCTGATTTTGGTTGATCTTTCAAAAGATTAGGACTGGGTTAAGGTTGAATAGGAGACCAGCAGAAGCATCCAAAAAGTTTTGTTTCCCTGAATTGAAAAATAAAAATAAAACTATCCCACAAGAATCCCTCCACTCAGATGATGTTACAAAAAATACCATGTGGACATCTTCATGTGGTCACCATGGAATCAGGTTCGGCTGAAAATAATCTCTTGCCATTTGAATGCCATGGGATAGTTCACACATTAAGTGATCTGGGTTTTCTAGAATAGCTCTGGATCCTCTCCAGCTGCAAAACCGAATCTCATTTGCGCAGGATATTTTCACTTTGCTGTGGAAGATGTCGGGGTGCCCAAATTAGCCAAAGGAATACAGGCAGTCCTCGACTTACAGCAATTCGTCTAGTGATCGTCCAAAGATACAAAAGTGATTTAGGACCCTTTTTCACACTTACAACCGTCGTAGCATCCCCTTAGTCAAGGGATCAAAATTTGAAAAGGCTTGGCCACTGGCTCATCTTTATGACGGTGGTGTCATCCCGGGGTCACGCGATCCCCCTTTTTACGACTTTCTGACAAGCAACGGGCAACAGGGAAGCCAGATTCACTTAAGGACCGTTGCTTAACAACAGTGGCAAGACAGGTCGTAAAATGGAATTGGAACGAAATTCACCAGACCGAGGTCTCACTTGGCAACGGAAATGTTGGACTCAGTGGTTGGTCGTAAGTCGAGAACGCAGAATCCTCGACTTACCCTGCGGGTGAAAATTTTCTCTACAAAGCCTTCCCATCTTGAAAGCAACGTTTTAGTGTTTTCCAAAATGACTTTTTTTTTAAAAAAAAAAAATCCAAATATTCCTTCAAGAATTTGCATGGTGACAGCCTGCGGGAGTGGATTGTTTGCGGTGTTTTTGTGTGTTTGCTTAAATTTCCTGCCTTCCTCCTCATGTCCCTTCCCTGTTTTCATTTCTGCCTCTGTCTCTCTTTTCTCCCTCCCCTCCCGTGTACCGCTAGTATCTTGCTTGTAGTGTCTTGCTGGTGGAGTTTTTAAACCTCCTCCTTATCGCAACCTCTACTAGAGCCCTCCGCCATCCAGTTCCTGCTCGCAAAGGGAGTGTTTGTGGATATGCAAAATCTCCCTGTACTCTTGTGAGCTGGGAGATTATCTCTTCACTGATGTCACACCAGTGCAACCAGAAGGCAGGGAAGGGCCAACCAAGGTACACAACTCTTGGCTTGCAATGTGCTTTTTTTTTATAAAAAAATAAAAATCAGTTCCTGGTTTAAGGAGGCATTGATAGTTTCAAGGCCGGGTTCCTTAACGCTGCTTTCCTTTCTTCCGGTTTCTAGATTAATATGGGATTTTTAAAATGGCCTACGATCAGGGCTGGTATTGACTTAACTTTGCTACCGGTTCGCAAATGTGAGCATGAGCCACCTCCGTGCAAGGGCGGAGCCTTCTGGGCATACGCGGAGCATCAAAAACGGGACGTGATGACGTCCGGGCGGGTGGGCGGGGCCTCCCGCAGCCTCCACTATCGATTCGCCCGAACCGATCGAACTGGCTGAATACCACCATTGCCTATGATAGTCTTTTTGGCGCCTGTTTGCTAGATAAGAGAAAAGATAACTGCTCTGCTCACAGCTCACATCCCTGTAGTAACCTTAGAGATAGCAGGTGCCATATCACGTCTCTTTTCTACCCCTATCCTTGCTAAAAAGCCTAAGGCAGTCCTAGGTTGTATCTTTGGAGGATAATTTCAAGATCATGTGAAATGATTGTACCGCTTTCAGGGATTGGCTTCGAAAATTTTAGCAAGGGGTTCTCTGCCCTGTTGCTGGGTGGGCGTGACCATGGTGCAGGGCCAACGTCGGCCTCCTGCACCACGATGGGGGGGGCAGGCATTTTTGCCCTCCCTGGGGTCCGGTGGCTTTTTTTGAGCCTCCGGGAGGGCGAAAATAGCCTCCCCAGGCTCCATACGCACCCTGCATCCAACGCAGGCCACATGGGGACTCCTGGGAGGAGAGCAGTGGTGGGTTGCTCCCGGTTCGGACCGGTTCACAAGAACCGGTAGTAAAACCGGTGGGAGGCTCCGCCCACTGACTCAGACATCATCAGAAGTGATCTGCGCACGTGGGGGAATGATTCAAACCGGTAGTAAAGGTAAGTAGGACCAACCCCTGGAGGGGAGGGGTGGAAGGGCCAGCCAGGAGTGGGAGTTCTCGGGGGTTCTCCGAACTGCACGGAATCTTAGCTAAAGGTTCTCCCGAACCCCCAGCAGCCCACCCCTGATCGGACGAGAAGACTTCCAAGATTCCCTTCCAACCCTATGATTCTATATCCTGTGTTTCCGTTGGATGGTTTGTGGACTGGGTCAAGGAGGACAGCTAAAATTCAAATATTCAGTAGGTCAGAGGATTCCCCCCCCCCCCAACCCTTGGCCTTCTTAATAACAAAATTACCTTTCGGCTATTTGTGTTGCTGTGATAACAGCTTTGGAACGCAGAGGGAGTTTTGTTTTGCTTGGGAATAGTTTTGTGGCTTCAAGATGGCAACAATCTCACAAGTGAGGTGGGGTAAATCTCTTTGCAGAGCTTGAAGGAAGTTGGGGAGATGCTTGGAGTAAGCTCAAGCTGCATCCTCATATACGTGCGTCACAGTGGTGAAATCTAAATTTTTTTACTACCGGTTCTGTGGGCATGGTGTAGTGTGGCTTGGTAGGCGTGGCAGGAGAAGGATACTGCAAAATCTTCTTTCCCTCCCCACTCCAGGGGGAAGGATATTGCAAAATCTCCATTCCCACCCCACTCTGGGGCCAGCCAGAGGTGGTATTTGCCGGTTCTCCGAACTGCTCAAAATTTCCGCTACCGGTTCTCCAGAACCTGTCAGAACCTGCTGGATTTCACCCTGGATTTCAGACTACAACTTCCATCGGCTCCATCAGTTATCCATTGTGGGCCCAGGAGGAGGCTTAGGGACGTCATAGTAGTCCAAAAAAGTGTGAGGTCCCAAGATGAGATTAACTGTAGATTAACTATAGGTTGTGAGTTTCAACTGCAATGGATGTGGCTGACAGATCGGAATTAGCTTGGGTTGGTTCATCTTTTCCGTAAATTGTATTTCTGGGATGCTTCATCTTGGTTAAGATATGATACAATGCAGGGATGGGTTCTACTTATCTTTACTACTGGCTTGCAACAGAATCGCTCATGTGAACTTGCGCAGATCACCTATGACAACATCCGGGGCAGTGGGCAGAGCCTCCCGCTGGTTTTATTACCGGTTCTTGTGAACCAGTCAGAACCGGGGAGAACCCCACCACTGATACAATTCATCTGGGTATGTTCTTGTTCCTGCCATACATTTATTTCCCACTTCTAATTTCTCATCTTTTGACTTGAGCTAGGATGGTAGATATTTGTACTCGATCCGTTGATGATGTTGCGGTGATCTCCATTCATGGAATGTGACCACCTCTGGATTTTTTGATGGCGTCACTTGCCAACTTGGTCTCTATACCAAACGAATGACCCATTGGGACCCCCATATTAAAATAACTTACCTTACGTTCCAGAATCTGAAAATAACATTTAACACAGCACGGTACTTCGGCAAAATCGTTCAGTTGAGATCTGCATATGTGGGACTGAATGGGGTAGATTGTAGGGGTGACACCGAAATATAATTTTATCACATTTTATCTAAATCTTAAATTATTGTGTTTTACTCCAGTTTCATTTGAGACTGTATTTTATTCCAACTTCATTTTAAATTGTATTTTACCCAGTCCCATTTTAAATTGCTTTGATCAAATTTCAGTAACAATTTGTTTCTGCAACGCTGCACTTTGATATGGCCCAAGGGCTGATCAATAGAATTAATGAATGAATGAACTGAACAAGGTCCAACTTAACAGTGAGGACAATTAATCAGTGGAACTGCTTGCCACCAGAAGTTGTGAATGCTCCAACACTGGAGGTTTTTAAGATGTTGGATAACCATTTGTCTGAAGCGGTATAGGGTTTTCTGCCTAAGCAGGGGGTTGGACTAGAAGACCTCCAAGGTCCCTTCCAACTCTGTTATTCTATTCTATCTAACTTGATCAGAAGATCTTCTCCCGGAATCTGGTATCTTCCTGGTAGGTTGGGCTGCCAATCTAAGTCCTGCCTGGGGATTATGGGGGCTAAACCAGTAGTGGGATTCAGCCGGTTCGCACCACTTCGGGAGAATCAGTTGTTAACTTTCTGAGCAGTTTGGTGAACTGGTTGTTGGAAGAAATCATTAAGGCAAAGAACCGGTTGTTAAATTATTTGAATCCCACCACTGGCCTAAACTTTTGGTGTAGATCAGTTTGAGGAAGGTTGATCTTTGGCCTGCCGTGAGGACTTTTGTCGTTTCAGATCCTTTCGGGATACCAGCGGTGCAAGTTTCTGTTCTCTTTTGTGTAATTTTTAACCAGAATGGAATGCAGAAAGTCTGGTTCGAAGGTGGTAGAGTTTTAACTTGGGGTAGTAGACGTGGAAAACTGGCAGTGAAGGAAGACAGACCGCTTTACGGGAAAACACTTGTGTGTATGCGTGTGTATATGTGTGTGCGACGTGCGTGCACACGTGTGCTGACACACATTTGGGAATTGCGTGCGTCTTAGCGGTGAAAGTCTGATGTTCCCGTTCCCATTCTCCGTTTCTTTCCTCCAGCCTTCAGATTGTTCATTACAAATTGCTCGCTTTTTTAAAAAATAAATAAATGAATGTATTGAGATGGTTTGGTCTGAGCGTAGATTTATTAGGAAATCTGCTAGCGACCCCTTTTTTATTCATGGATCCTGATCGGGTTTCCCCCCTCCCCTCCGAGTCCAACATGCCTTGGCTTCAGAACCGATCCAACCACGAGAAATAAGTGACCCCACTTTGCGCCCAAGGATTACGTGGGAATAATTCGAATCATCCTTTTTTTCCACCCCCCCTTATGGTTGCCTCGCCCTGCAGCCTTCGACTCAAAGTCCTTGCTCTGTTTGTGTTACCTGCCTGCAAGGTTGTGTAGCTTTTGTTGCCTTAGATCCTGTGCGCTCCTGTGTTTGCATGAAGGGTGGGACGGAGAGGCTGGTGAGCGTCTTGTAAAACATTTACAAAAACCAGCCAGCCATAGATTTGAAGGGCATTCCATTGCCAAGCTGCCTGGGGGAGGAGAAACAAACGAACGTATGCGAACAGACGAAGGCCAGCTTCTTAGCAGGTACGGTTGTAATATTTTTCTTTCTTTTTTTCCCACCCACCCCCCTTCTTTTTGAGAGTCAGGGATGGAGGGGTGTCGTTGGCCCAGGCCAGAATTCGAAATAATGCAATCACCACCTCTGTTTCTGAAATAAAAGGAAAGGAACTTGATTTACAGAAGTCTACCGAAAGTCAACGGTTGTGATTTTTTTTAAAAAATATACCTTTTCGGGGTTTTTTTTGGTTTGTCACCTGAATGAAGTTTGCGGCTGAATTCAGTACCACGTTTCTTCTAGGTAATCTTTCGGTCCAGCAGAAGCGTTCAAATCTGCAGTTTTTTGGGAATGTATTAACGGGGAGGGTGGATTTAATCGAACTGAACCTCTCAATGATCGTAAGAAAAGTTTCTTAGAGGATGTTTTGCTCGTAATTGGAGACGGCATCGCATGCCGTAAGATATAGATTAGGTAGCTTGCATAACGTCTCTCGCCGTATATGTATTATTATTATTATTATTATTATTATTATTATTCATTTTGAGATCCCTATCGTAGCCATTATATCTGACAAAGGCAGAACTCTGATTTGTAACTTGTCCACGCTGGTTCTGTTGCCAGTTTGTGTTGCTCTTTTTGTAAATGCGCTACTAATCAAGGAGAAATTTATTTTTCTATTCATGAATTTTCTTGTGTGTGTGTGTGTGTGGTTTTTTTCTTTTCCTCTCCGCCTCTTTCTTGCTGGTACAGTAGATTATAGAAACGCTTTGGGCAAAAGTTCAGAATTTCTATTGCCTGGGGAAAATGCCGTGCGATTGTTTCCTGACCACAATTGATCTATCGAACAGTGCATTTTCCTTTATTTGTTTTTCCTCTCTTTTTATTTTCAGTCAGTCAGATTGTTTAGAACAGGTAGCACCCAGATTGAAATAATAACGCATTTTTTTAAAAAAAATGTCGTTTTCCCATAACCCTGTATCTTAAAGAATAAGATTAGCGTGCCCTTAAAGCAAACTATTATCCAAAAAAAAATATATGAAGTTTTGGGTTGAAGGTGTTTCCATTTGAAATTTTGACACGTTTGTTTTGATCAGCTGCGTTTCTGCCTGTTTTTAGAATTTCAGTACGGGAAAAGGAGAGGAACGTGCGAACGAGTCCTCCTTAGCATTTTTACAAATCTTTTGCCCAGGGTTTAGAAATGCATAACTGAAAACCACAATGATATGGTTTTGAAAAGTGGCAATCAGAAGTATTAAAGTGGGTTTAGGAGAGAAATTGCACAATGGGGGACTTAGAAGTGTTTTAAAAGGGAAAGCTTTGTCTGAGTTGACTCTTGACGAACATGGATAAGTCTGTGCCGCTGGCTTGGCATCAAAATAGAAAGGGTTTGAGGTTGGCTTCTCTTTTGCTCACAACCCCTGTCTCCCATCCAAGTACTCACCAAACCTGACTCTGCTTAGCTTTTTTCAAGCTCAGCCACAACTGTCTACGCTCTACATGAACCCCTCCGGTAGTAAATATGATTGTATCTAACACGACTTATTTCCCAGTTAAAGTGTTTAAGGTTGCAAACCTGTGATGGCTAACCTATGGCACGCGGGCCCATATCGGTGGGCATGTGAGCTCAGCTCCGGCGTGCATGTGCATGCTGGCCAGCTGATTTTCGGGCCTTCTGGGTCCACCAGAAGTAGGGAAACAGGCCATTTCCAGCTTCCAGGGGGCCTCCAGGAGAATGGGGAAGGCTGTTTTCACCCTCCCCAGGCTCCTAGAGAGGCTCTGGAGCCTGGGGAGAGCAAAAAATGGGCCTACCAGGCACACCATGCCATCGCATGCCAAAAGAGCACTTGGGGGGGGGGGGTGTTTCACGTGCATGCGTGGGGGGCAGGGCACATATAATTATGGGTGTGGGCACACACACATGAAACACACACACACCCGCGTTCCCCCCGTTTTTGGCACGTGATGGCAAAAAGGTTAGCCATCACTGTTGCAAACTAAGTTTGTTGTATTGTGTTATTTCTTTGGAAGTAGAACAGGCTGTTTTTTTCTAACCAAGTTTGTGGGCCTTTTGAGTTTGTTGATTTGCGATCTAGCAAATTGGCCAAAGATCGGCCTACAACGGCCTAAAAAATGGGTTGGTTTGTTTGTTTGTTTTTGTTTTTTTAAAAAAAATTATAAACTTTATTAAAACAGATATAAAACACATAAAACACATATGACAAAAACATAAAAATACAACATACAATAAACAATTATAAGTAATCAATCATTTGAAACGTTTGTTTTGTAATGGTTTGTTTTTTTAAAAAAATCCCATTATTAACGTGGAAATGTAAAATAAAAATCCTAACTTTAGTTAACTGCAGAGGCAGCCATCTATACATTTTGCGTAGAGTCCACTTTTTGGTTAAAAGATTGGCGGAGAATTTGGGTGTCTTTGGTTAATACTTCCCTTGGACCTTTGAATGTTTTGAGACAGACAAAAAACACACGGAGTTCCTTAACACAGAGGCAGAATAAAATACCACTGGTCCCCTACTTACAATGGTTTGTTTAGTGACGGTTCGAAGTTAGAACGGCACCCCGAAAGTGACTTATGATCTTTCTTTCACACTTACAACCGTCGTAACAACCCCCATGGTCACGGGATCAAAATTCAGATGCTTGACAACTGACTCGTATTTATGACAGTTGCAGTGTCCCGGGGTCACAAGAGTTCCCCTTTTTGTGACCTTCGGACGAGCCAAGTCAAGGGGAAAACCAAATTCACTTAACAACCTTGCTACCAGCTTATCAACTGCAGGGGATTCGTTTAACGACTGTGGCAAGAAAGGTCGTACAATGGGACAAAGTTCGCTTAAATGTCTCACTTAGCAACAGAAACGTTGGACTCCACCCTGGCCGTAAGTCGAGGACTACCTGTAGAAAAACGAACGTTCATTGCTCGTTGGCAAAACCGATGCCCTTCCTTTCCATTTTAAAGAGCTTTCATTTTTAAGGTGTGCTTGACATGATCGAACGTCAAGATTTAAAAAAAAAAGGAAGTTTAACCATTTTGTTTTATTCTTTTACAACGTTTAAGCCGGTAACTGAAAAATGGCAGAGCTCTCTATAGTAATTGGAGAACAGTTAAGCTCTGATTGCATAGTAACATAATAGAAGATCATGGTACCTTATTTTTGGAGATATTATGCAAAGCTCTTCGGGAAAGGCTGAAAGATGGAAGGAAAGAGAAGAGATAGCTAGCAGCAAAGAAGATGGACCAGGGGTGAAATGCTCCCGGTTCGGACCGGATCGCCTGATCCAGTAGCAATGGAGGCAAAAATCCCTACGCCACTCTCATTGCCCAGCTGAGCCGCGCAATAATCAGGGGCTTTTAAAATTATTTTTAAAAGCATTTTTTTAACAACCTCTTTGGCCGAAAAAATGCTTTTAAAAGTAAAAAAAAAAAAAGTTGGCCACACCCACTCAGTCATATTATCCCCACACACACACCAAGCCACGCCCACAGAACCTGTAGTAACAAATTTTACATTTCACCACCGAGATGGACTCAAAGGTGCTTTTTCAAAAGGCAACGAGACTTTGTTTTTCCCTGAAGATGTTTTGCTTCTCATTCAAGAAGCTTCTTCAGTTCTGACTTGAAAAAGCACCTTTGGGACAACCATGACCTGGATGGCGGAGAATCTCCACAGACATAAAGAAGATGGACGTAATGACAGCGGGACGAGTGCACCGTTGAAAACCTGAAGGTCCAAACCTGGGACAGATAATCTTGGAGAAGGTCCATCTGAGTGGTTACTAAAAATAACACCAACTGGATGACCCATAATAACCATCTTCCATAGTCATATTTTTTTGTTCAGGGCAGAATTTTGTGGGAGAGCTGCTTTTTTTTTTTTTTTAACATAACGAAATCTGAAATCGGTCCATCTGTGGTGGAGGAGACGAGCCATTCTGGAAGATGGAATGGGATAACTCACCATGGCCAACTCACCATCGGACAATGTGCAATTTATCAATTTAATTTCATTATTTAAAATAAATGTAAAAATATTTTACTTTTTATCGTTCACATTTCATTCGGGCCCTCCTTTTGCATCTTTTCTTTAATGATTCTGTTCTGCCATTTCTTTGATGTTAGCATAACTCTTATCCTGTGGTGATGAGTTGGCTGTGGCAAGTTGGCCATGACGAATTGGCTGTGATAAGTTGGCCATGACAAGTTGGCCATGGTGAGTTGACCATGATGAGTTGGCCATGACAAGTTGGCCATGATGAGTTGGCCATGATGAGTTGGCCATGATGAGTTGGCCATGACGAGTTGGCCATGATGAGTTGGCCATGACGAGTTGGCCATGGTGAGTTGGCCATGACGAGTTGGCCATGATGAGTTGGATATGACGAGTTGGCCATGACGAGTTGGCCATGGTGAGTTGGCCAAGTGGGCCATGACAAATTGGCCGTGACAAATTGGCCTTGGCGAGATGACCATGGCGAGTTGGCTGTGACAAGTGGGACTTGATGAATTGGCTGTAGCGAGTTGGCCATGACAAGTTGACTGTGGCAAGTTGGCCTTGGTGAGTTGGCCATGACGAGTTAACCACAGCGAATTAGCCATGATGAGTTGACCATGGTGAGTTAGCCATGACAAGTTGGCCATGGCAAGTTGACCATGGCAAGTTGGCTAATGGAATAGGAAAACTGAGGATGTCCACAAGTAAGGGGAAAAATCTTGGTCCCTGTTCTGATGTTAGGAGTGAAGTGACGATTACCCCATTGCTATTTGTCTAGGCTTGTTTACCGAGTTCTAGTCCATTACCCCTGTAAAACCTCCCATTTATTTGGAAGAAGCAACTGAAGTGACGAATCTTCTTCCGGGAGACTAATCCAGAAGGTGTGAATGTTGTTGGGTTTCTTTATGCAGAAACCAGCTTCATTTGAATGACTTCATGTATAAGTATGTCCACAAAGATGACTACGCGCAAACGTACATTTAGTTTACTCCTAACAGGAAGTCCTGGGTTCCTCAGCGGTAAGGCTTGTATTCCTGGATCAAGGGAGGAGCTGCCAGAAAGCGGTGGTGGAAAGCTTGAACGTTGAAAAGCTCTGTCATCAAGACCTGAAGCTTAACTCCACTTAAGGCAACAAAAATCCAGAGTCACCTAATTACACAATTAAACCAGGGTGCCATCTGCCCATCTACTCTGGTTTATTTAATCAACAGAATCAACAATGGAGATCCATGCTATTTTTTCCCGCCGTGGGCTGAAGGCTGTATTGATATACAGGTCATATTTTTCAACATCTGGTGGCCTTGCCCGAAAATTATGAAATATTGGGGAAAAAATAAGAATTTGGCTAATAGAAATAACATCGGAAAAAAATAGAACTCAAACCAGAGATTTCCCTACTAGGGACGATTAAAGAAAACTATAGGAAAGAAATAAAGTACTTAATATTACGCATAAGTCACTGCAGCCAGATTGGCGCTTGCCCAATATTGGAAAACTGATCAATTGCCGAACAGACCAATTGATAATCCAAAAGGTCTATAATTGTGCGGAAATGGACAAACTAACATTTGAAATGAAGGATAAGGTAGACGCAAAAGGTTATATAGCGTGGAATAGGTGGTATAATTGGATAACTTGTAGAAATAAGAGTAAACGTAACATTCTGTACGATAATAATAATTAAGAAATATGCACCGTTAATAAGATAATGGAGGTGAGACCAAAGTTGCTTTTTCTTTTTATGTATTGTCGTCTGTATTAATATATATGTGTTTTATATATACATGGTATAACATTTTACTTTTTATAGGTTTAATAAAGTTTTGTTTTTAAAATATATATATATATATATATATATATATATATATATATATATATATATATATATATATA
>WNWU01000062.1:2696021-2707910 GCA_012654045.1 Ptyas mucosa | reverse complement strand
TTGTTCTTAACCTAAGAAAAAGAAAACTTCACATTTCAAGTCATAACCTATTTCAGTAGTGTATCAATGAAATGGTTCAGAAATTGTTGTAAAATTCGGTCTCAGATTGGGGTCTAATCCATGTTGGATCGACCCCGTCTTTTGGCTGGCATCTCAGCCGCAGTTCTGAGCCACTATGGGGAAGTGCATTTTTTAAAAAAAATCCTGTCCTGTGTTTGCTTGAGAAACAGTGTTTGTTGCAGGAAAGATGGATATCGACATAAAATACACTAAAAGCTGCATTTTGGCTGGTTGTTTTAAGGGTATTTGGGTAATTGGCACCCCCTTTTTTCCTTGGCGTTACTTAAAAAAATAATAATAATCTGCCACCATCTCTCTTTCTTTTTTGCAAGCCAGAGATCAAAAATAAAACCAGGATAGACACTGGAGATCACAGTTTTATCTTTCATATGTTTGGGCATTGGTTAGCAGTACTCCATTCCTCAATTAAATCAGGGCCCATCTATGTTTTTCTTATATATATATATATCAAAATATTTCTTTTGATATACACTACCCTCCCAAGCTTTCAATGGCAGAAAGAAAAGCTGTCACCTTGTTTTTTAATTCACCTCGAACTATTTCGGGGGAAATTATTTGAAATTTCCATCACTGGCGGTGCTGTGGTATGCAGAAATAAGGAAATATTTGAGCCGAGAGATTTACGATCCCAGTTTAAGGCACATTAACTCTTTCGGGAAATACAAAAATCAATACTAGCAAGTAGTCCTTTGAGGTAAAAGGTTCAAGGCACAGGAGATATTTTCAAGGTTATCTTTTCTTTTCTTTTCTTAAAAAAAAATAAATGACAACCGTTGGTCACTTTCATAATATATTTTGCAGTTTTGTTTTGTTTTTAAAATTGATTGAGGGAAGGCACTCCTGGCAAATGTTAATATTCTGGGTTCATGAAGGATTATCTTTAAAGGCACCGGAATTTGTCCACCGAAATAGCAGTCACAAATCGTATCCAAACTTCACCACAGGAATTGCAGGTAGTCCTTGAATTATGACGGGTCGTTCTTAGTTCCTACGAACCTATCTGGCGGGGTGGGGAGGTTATTTACAACCCAGGTGCGAAGTTCCAATGGCCACGCCCCCAGAGGTCACCTGAACGCACTTTTACAGCCATTTGGGGTATTCCCACGGTCACGTGACTGCATTCTATGTCAGTCTCCTCCCCGTCCCCCAAACTCGGCTTTTGCTTCCAGTTTCCGGCAAAAATGTGGCCTACGGTGAACCGTGGATTCGCTTAACGATTGCAGAGTTTGCTTAACAGCAGTGCAAAAAAAGTTTACAAAAACGAGGTCGATCATGTGACTGACTCTCCATAGGATCATCCCGTAATGGGCAGGCTCCATTATGGTCGTAACTCAAGGGCTACCTGTAACACACAGTCCACACGCCTGAGTTGGGATTCTAGAAGGTTCCACTTAAAACAGCTGGTCACACAATGAACTGCATTTACACGCTCGCTTTCAACCCGAGCCCTCCCGGTTGCAACAAGGTTTTGGGGAGGGGCCCACACTTCTTGGGAAGCAGCTTCTACTTAAAGTCCAGTGGAATCTCCTTCCATGGCCCTTTTAAATTCCCCAACCACTGGGACACAATTGTGTACACACATACACCCATTACAAAAAAAGGCTTTAGGGAACACGAAGGGGATTAAACCACATTACAAGGTAGTAAAAAAATGAGAGCTTTCAGTGGTGGGATTCAAATAATTTAACAGCCGGTTCTCTGCCCTAATGACTGACTGGGTGGGCGTGGCCATGGTGGGTGCGGCCATGGTGGGCGTGGACAGGGAGTGTGACAGGCAGCACTCGGCCTCCTGCACCCCCCCGGGAGCAAAAATGGGCCACGGGGAGGGGGAGATGTGCCGCCCCAACCCCCGTGTGCCCCATTTTGGGCCTAGGAGGCCTCACTGCACTTACCTGGGAGCCAAAATGGGGCACATGGGGATTCCTGGAAGGGACAGGGCGGGGTGGAGTCAGCCAGCCATTTCGGTCTGAATTGGCCCGAACCGGCTGAATCCCACTTTGGCTTTGTTCATCTTGATCTTGATTTTTTTTTTTAACCTAACCCCGAATGTCCCTGAAAAGCATACAGAGACACCCCAAAATACCTACGGAAAAATGGCCTCTGCAGCTGCAGGATATTTGGAAAATGGTGGAAGCAGACTCAATCAAAACCGAGTTAAACAAACTACCATTTCTTTATTAGGGCTGACCCTAGCTTGCTCAAAACTATAGTTTAGAATGTCTGTGGGGATTCTCAAGTCATCCAGGTCATGGTTGGTCCAAAGGTGTTTTTTCTTTTGTTTTCCTTGAAGATGTTGGCTCCTCCTCCAAGAAGCTTCTTCCATTCTGAACGGAAGAAGCTTCTTGGATGAGAAGCAAAATGTCTTCAAGGAAAACAAAGAAAAGTCCAGTTGCCTTTTGAAAAAACACCTTTGGGACAGCTGGTTTAGAAACTACTGTTGATGCCTTTAAGGCCTAATTGATCTGGAAATGCAGACTTCAGATAAATACACATTTAGGAACCGACAGTTCTATTCTATTTTTTCGGTGAGCCCTTTCATTCATGCATCAGTTTTTAAGCTAGGAAGGAAGTGAAGAATCAAAAGAACTAGAGAATGCTGGCTGGAGCATTCTGGGAGTTGAAGTCCACTAATCTTAAAATTGCCAAGTTTTGCTAAGCTAGAGAATCCGGACAAAACGAGTGCTATTTTCACATGGATGAAAAGTTCCAGGACTTATTTGTTTTTTAATTCAACCAAGATCCTCACGAAAGGGAATGGCTAAATAAGCCATGATTCCAGGCTTAAATAATCCCTGAGCTTCAGGATAGAATAGGACGAAATGTCTACTATTTCCATTGTTAAGTAACCATGCTGCAAAACAAAATGAAACCTACCACTAGGTTGCTTTGATTGCAACGATCAAAGCCCTCTCAAAGTTCACATATTGTGGGGGGGTTTTTTTCGACCTTTGAAATAAATGAAGGAAAAATGATATTTTTTTCCCCTAAGAGACCAATGACTTATGCACTGAGGGTGAAAATGAAAATAAAAAATAAAAAATGAACATGACTCTCTAGAGAATGCAAAATAAAAATTATCCTTAACGTTAAGCATCGTTTTAACAGGATCTGGTATTTAATGCGAGGTCTCTACAAGGACACTTGTGGCTCTAGATTACACAGAAATCTGATAATGTAGAGGTCTCAATAATTTTCAGATTGCACTTTCCAGTTTCACTTCTTAAATAAAACACACATTTGTAAGTATATCTATCTATCTATCTATCTATCTATATATCTCTTTTTAAAAAAATCTTTTGTATTACGGTTTAAATATCGAATATAGTCTTCAAAATATATCGTTTTAAAAATTTTCCCCCTACCTGCTTTTTTTTTTTGTTTTTTGTTTTGTTTAATATTTACTTGATATATTATTCAAGGCCCTACAAAATAGACCATTCTGGAGTGCAGAACATAACTAAAAAATAACCTTCATAACACAAACACAGCGAAAACGAAATGGCTAAAAAAAAAAAAAAGAAGGAAAGAAAGAAAGAAAAAAATAATAAAATCTACAACGGAATATAAACCTGTTGGGAAGCACAGCATTACGGTTTTTTTTTCTCTTCCTTTCTTAAAAACAAAACAAAAGACAAAAGGCCTGCAAAGTTAGTAAAAACTTCATCCGTATAAAAGATTTCAAGCACGATGCTGTGTCGGTGAAAAACTTCACTTCCAGGTTTTTATCCTCAGTTTACTGACATCCAAGCATAGAATTCTACAGTAGGTTTCAGGTTTTCTTCATAAATAGTAAAATGTTCCTTCAGCTCCTTCAACTTGCTGTGCCCCCCCCTCCCCGCCCCCCAAGTCTCAGTAGGTTTGATAGACATCATGGATGGGGATTTGAAAGGCGGCAGCTGGAAATGCTTGGGGGATGTACCCCGCGTATCCCCCATAAGCTGCGGCGGCAGCGGCGGCAGCTGCGTTCTTCTGTAGTGTGGCAATTGTGGTGGCAGCCGCAGGAGCCGCGAATGGAACGTAGCCTGCGCCGTAGATTCCCGCGGCTGGAATTCTCTGCATACTAGGCGCCATGGCGTACACCGGAGTTATCGGACGGCCCTGCCGGAGAAAGCATTCAAGAGTTAATCCTGCCACCATCTGTAAAGGAACTAGATTTCCCCTGTCAGAAAACCAAAGTTCGATCCTAGCTAGAAGCAGATATTTCTCTCTCTGGGGACAATGAGAATATATCTTCTGAACCAAACTCCTCATTGGCCAGTAAACACTCAGCTCCATTCAGTTGCCCAGACTCCACCCCGCAAGGGATGATGATGTCAGAAAACCAAGGTGGCGGCCACAACAAAACGGTGAAGGTGCCAATGGTAGTTTCTAGATTCAAATATCTGCCTACTACAGGTCTTACAATGAATCATTTAGTGACCATCCGATGTTACAACGGCACTGAAAAAAGTGACTCGTGGCTGGTTTTCACACTTGAACACTGTCGCAGCATCCGCATGGTCACGTGATCAAAATTTGGCCGTTTGGCAACGGGCTTGTACTTACAACGGCCATAGTGTCCCCGGGTCGCGTGATCCCCTTTTTACCGACCTTCTGACCAGCAAAATCAACGGGGAAGACAGATTCCCTTCACCACCGTGTGACTAATTTAATAACGGCAGCGATTCGCTTCACAAAGGTGGCAGGAAAAGTCGTAAAATGAGGCAAAATTCACTGAACACATTTCTCACTTAGCGACATAAAGGTTGGGCTCTGTGGTGGCCGTAAGTCGAGGACGACCTGCATTTGCAAGCCATGAGGTGCTCTTCTCTTAATACGAGCCGGTTTTATCTTACCTGCGAGAATAGAAAAAGCTGATGTTCCTACACCTGCTTGAAAGACTTGGGGAAAAAAATCATACCTGGAAAGGAGGTGGGGTGGAAACTGCAGGTATGACAGCACCTGCCGCCACCGCGGCGGCCGCCGCTGCGCTTGCTGGATCCTGCTGGACGCTGATTGGACTGATGATATGTTCCACTGCATGGATCTTCCCATCGTCGATCACCTTGGCGGCCGGTGTGGCTTGGAACATGGAATACTGGGTTCCAATGGTTGGAATTGCCACTGCAACAGATCGAAGAGGCCAGGTTAGGCCTGGCATTAACATTTCAGCTTTTAATCGATAGCATGGAAGGTCTTCTGCATTGGAATTAAGCTTTAGCGACCAGGTCAAGATCCTTTTGGAATCAATGCAACGCCTGAGAATCACTCTGGGCCCTCTCTTTGGTGAAAGTAAGAAATAATTTACTAGGTGCAGAGGTGGGCTGCTACGGGTTCGCGACAACCCATAGCTAACGTTATGGAGAAACTCTGGCTAGCCCCTCCCACCCCACCCCGCCCCTCCCAAGAGTCTCCATGTGGCCCGCTTTGGATGCGAGGTAAGTGCAGGGCGTGCGCGGAAGCTCGGGGAAGGGGAAAAATGGGTCTCCCTGAAGTTCCGGAAGTCCGAAAACAGGCCCGTTTCCAACCTCCAGGGGGCCTCCAGAGCTCAGGGGAGGCAGTTTTTGCCCCCCTCAGAGGCTTGAGGAAAGCCTCCGGAGCCTGGGGAAGGCGAAAACACCCTCCTCCACACGGTGCAGGAGGCTGACTAGGCCACACCCACCTTAGCCACGCCCACCGAGCAACCGGGCAGTGAACCCGTTGCTTACATTTTTGAAGCCCACCCCTGACTAGGTGCGCCCGGAAAAGATCGTAACAGAATAACAGAATTGGAAAGGACCTTGGAGGTCTTCTAGTCCCTTTCTGGAGGGAAGTTGTTCCACTGGTTAATTGTTCCAACTGTCAGGAAATTTCTCCTTAGTTCTGGGTTGCTTCTCTCCTTGCTTAGTTTCCATCCGTTGCTCCTTGTCCTGCCTTCTGGTGCTTTGGACCCCCTCTTCTTTGGGGCAGCCCCTCAAATATTGGACGACTGCTATCATGTCACAGGCGAATAGGTAGCGGCAGCAGCGTGAGGCTCCGCCCACCCGCCCGGACGTCTTTACTTCCTGGTTTTAACCAGGAAGTAACCTGTTTTTTACCCTCTGTGAATGCGCAGAAGGCTTTGCGCATGTGCAAAGGGTCTAAAATCGCACATGACATGCGCGCGCGCTTCCGAACCAGTAAGTAGATTTCACCCCTGCATGATAGCATGTTAAACTTTGTTAGGGAATGGCTATTGCCTAACTGGTTGGGTTGGCAATATATATAAACCATCAATGCATGTTTGCCATCAAAATGTAATGTATAGCTTTAAGACTGTAATGCTGTATTGCATCATACTGTATTCTGATTGGCTAGCTCTGTAGCCAATGTACTTAAGAGGAAGCTTGAATCATGGCTTATTTTTCTTATTACATTATTATTGCTGCCTCTGCTCCTCTCTGCCTGTTCTCTCTGCATGATCACTGATTGATCATTGCTACTTGTTGTTTTCTACTGTTTTACGGATTGTTTTACTGCTGTACTTGTTCCTGTTTGCAACTCCAAAAAGAACTGTTTTATTGCATATAACTATAACAACTGGTAAGAAGACTTTGTTCTTGGAATATCCCTGGATTGACAATTTAACTATCTTTATCTGTGTATGACCTGGATTTTTTATTGGACTTTGCTTTGCTTTTTCCTAAAAGTAAAAGAATATCACAACTCAGTGTGTCTGTGTATTGACAGTGCTTATTCACAATCACTCTCAGCCGTTTCTCATGTGCACAACCTTGTTACTCAAGGGTTACTCTGCGCGTATTCCTTAACAAACTTTTTTCATAGAAGGATATTGTGCAGCCCTACGGCCTCACTTCTGCAATATTGGGAGTCCAAACCACAAGGAAATCTCTCCGCTTCTCCGTGGTTGCCAGCAAAGAAAGAGGAAAGGAGCTCAGCAAAATTTACCATCGCACAGAAAATATGACAGACATCTGGCACTTGAGGGGAGAAAGCTAATCAGAAAGCCGAAGGAAGCCATGATGACTTGTCCAATTTTTGAAATGACTCAAAATGGATTTCAGAAATAAGACGTGACCGATCTTCAAAATATTAAACTAGGGGCATCCAAACTTAGCAACTTGTGGACTTCAACTCCCAGGCTTCCCCAGCCAGCATGGTTGGACACCCCCGTATTAAATAGTTACTGGAATCTTGGAGCCTTATCTAATTATTCCCATGAGTAGCTGTCAGACTGGGAAGATTCCTGTATTACAGGCAGAACATAATAAAGTAAGAATTATATTTCATACTTCATCAAGCAGCATCAAGTTTCTGGGTGTGCAGCTAACGAGTAGGTTGGCTTAGTCGCTCCACAGCGAGACACTGGTGAAGGGGCCACAGCAATGCTCACATTTTCTGCATCACATGAGAAAAGTACATCTTCCTTCCCAGGGTTGGTTCTACTTACCTTTTGTACCCGTTTGTAATGGGATCGCGCGCAGATCGCTGATGATGACATCCGGGGCGGTGGATGGGGCTTCCCACTGGTTTTACTACCGGTTCTTGCGAACCGGTCCGAACCAGGGACAACCCACCCACTGGTTCCTTCTCCTGTCCTCACCACTTTCTACAGAGAGCGTCCTATTATACTGCATTACAGTCGGGATTGGAAGCCTTACTGCTTCAGACAGGAAGGCGGTGCAGAGAGTGGTGAGGACGGCAGAAAAGATTATTGGCAGTTCACTCCCTTCTCTTCAGGACATGGCATATAAGCGATGCTTGAGCCAAGTCCGCAGGGTTGTCTGGGGTGCTACAGGTCCCTTTCATGACCTATTTTCCTTGTTCCTTTCTGGGAGGTGATATCTGAAGCAGAACGTCCAAATTCAGCCAGTTTTGTTGCATATAGCATCAATCTTGTGAACACTCAAGCTTCTGTTTTCCAATATGTATTCAAGACGGACAGTGGTTAACATATATATGTATTTATATGTATGATATATGTGTGTGTGTGTGTGTGTATTTGTTTTCTGTGGTTTTCGCAGGTGTTTGTATGTAGGTCTTTGGTTATTCAGGTTTTCTCCCGCGTAAAATTGGAAGTGTCTTGGCGATGTTTCGACGAAGTCTCATTCGTCATCTTCAGGCTGGTGTTTTTGGCTTCGTGCTTCTAGGAGTAAAGCCTTTTCAAAGTTTTTGAAGCCTGAAGATGACGAATGAGACTTCGTCGAAACATCACCAAGACACTTCCAATTTTACGTGGGAGAAAACCCGAATAACCAAAGACCTACACACACACACACACACACACACACACACACACACCCCAGAGGTGGGTTTCAGCAGGTTCTGACCAGTTCTGGAGAACCGGTAGCGGAAATTTTGAGTAGTTCGGAGAACCGGTAGTAAAAAAAAACTGGCCCCGTCTCTTCCCTGCCTCCCAAGTCCCAGCTGACTGGGAGGAAATGGGGATTTTGCAGTATCCTTCCCCTGGAGTGGGGTGGAATGGCGATTTTACAGTATCCTTCCCCTGCCACGCCCACCAAGCCACACCCACAGAACCGGTAGTAAAATAATTCGAAACCCATCACCGAAGGGTTTATTATCCAGGGAGGTCTTATTTTCGGGAAAACATGGTATATATCCCACAGTAAAAAGTGACAATAAAGGTTACCTATCAACTCACCTGTTCCAGGTTTAATTGCTACAGGACTGACGGCCGGCAATTCCAGATTGGGGACCATCTCGTAGCCTTTTTCTTGCTGTTTTCCTTTCCCTTCGTGGTATCTGCTATAGATGCCGCGGCCTGCAGAATAACCCCCCAGGTAGGATCCTCTCGGGCCAGGCACTCGGTTACCTGCCGCACCCCGTCCTCTGCCTCTAACGCTGCCTGCTTGTAAGTTAAAATAAAAAATAAAATAAAAAAAATGCCAAACAGGTAAGTTACACTCGGAACCAGCCACAGCGTTCACCCAAAGGCTACTAAAATGTAAGACTAGAAAGGGAAAAAAAGAAAAGATGTTGTAAGGTCTTAATACGAAGCACAACTTCCAGATTTGGCCTTGTTTGCTTTTAGTATGGTGACACTCAGCCACAACCTCGTGTAATTTATGAACCGTTTTTTCTAGAACAGGGCTCTCCAAACTTGGCAACTTTTAAGACTTGTGGACTTCAACTCCCAGAATTCCCCCAACCAGCATGATTGGGCACTCCCTGTGATATAGTGTTACTTATACTGTGTTTCCCCGAAAATAAGACCCTGTCTTATATTTTTTTAAACCCTGAAATAAGCGCTTGACCTTATTGCCATGTGCTCAAAAGCCCGATTGGGCTTATTATCAGGGGAGGTATTATTTTGGGGGAAACAGGGTAGATCTGGATCTTAAAACCTTGTCTAGTTATTCTAATATTCTGGGAGTTGAACTCCGCAAAGTTTTAAAGTTGCCCCATTTAAAGACACCTCTAGAATTTGATTTTTGCAGAGTAAAGCTGACGACTCAACTGGGAGATGTTCAGGAAGGCACAGGTCCAACCTCGGCAACTTTTTAAAAAAATTTTTAAATTTTTTGCCTTTCTCCGGAGACTCAGGGTGGCTTACAATACGTTAAGCAATAGCCTTAATAGCCTTCATACTTTTGTATACTTTTATACAAAGTCAGCTTATTGCCCCCACAACCGGGTCCTCACCAATTTTGTTGGGGAGTTGGAGTCCACGCATCCGAATGTTGCTGAGGTCTAGACACACTGATCTAGAAAGTTCAGAAAGAAGCCAAACTTGGGAGCGGAAGGGAGATTATCAGTGGTGGGATTCAGCTGGTTCGGGCTGGTTTGCGTGAGCCGGTAGCTAAATTGCTGGCTGGCTCTGCCTCTCCCTGCAACCGCCCCTTTCAGGAGTCCTCACATGCCCCATTTTGGCTCCCAGGTAAGTGCAGGGAGACCTCCTAGGCCCAAAACAGGGCACGGGGGGTGGTGCAGCACGCCCCCCCCCGTGCTCCATTTTGGGCCTAAGAGGCTTCAGGGAGTTTCCCCCCTGCAGCCCATTTTTGCTTGCAAAGGTGGTGCAGGAGGCCGAGTGCTGCCTGTCACACTCCCTGGCCACGCCCACCATGGCCACTCCCACCCAGCTGGTCATTAGGGCAGAGAACCAGTTGTTAAATTATTTGAATCCCACCACTGGAGAACATGCTATGTTCAAAAGAAGTCTGATCTATACAGGCGGGTGCTTTGAATCCTCTCGTATAAAGGGGTGTGGGAAAGACCTTGAGAGACGGAGTCAAGAGAAGAAACACTTAGAAATAGCCAGATAAGGGAAGGCATAGTCCACTGCCGAAGCTCAAAAGGGACCCTCCCCTAAGTGCTCAGGCTCAAAGGGGGACGGCGGGAAAATTGTATTTTCAGATTTGCAAGATTACATCAGCACAGCTTTTACGATAAAGTAGAATTAGCCCATCTGGCTATCTTCATTGTTGCCTGGTCTTCCTGTTGTAAGGTGACATTTATCTTGCAAATCTGCAAGCACAGGTGGTCCTCCTCTTACAATAGTTTATTTTAGTGACGGTTCAAAGTTACATCGTCACCGAAAGAAAAGGACTTCATCGATACGAGCTTTTGCAGCACCTTCGTGATGTGATCAAAATTCAGATGCATGGTAATCGGTTCAGATGTATGACGGTGACCGTGTGTCCCAAGGGTCTTGGGATCTCCTTCTGCGACCTTCTGAGCAGCAATGGGGGAAAGCAAGATTCACTTAACAACCGAGTTACTTAACTTGTCAACTGCAGTGATTCCCTTAAACGTAGGCAAGAAAGGTTGTAAAAACGGGGCAAAACTCACTGAACAAATGTCTCGCTTAACAACAGAAATTTTGGATTCGATTGTAGTCATACGTTGAGGACTACCTATATAATTCTCTCCCCCTCCTTTACCTCCTGAGAAACTACAGAGGGTCTCTTCTGCATTTCTTGCTCCAGTTACAGATTATAAAGTCTTTTATCTCATCGTTCCTTTGTTGTTGTTGTTAGTCGCGTAGTCATGTCTGACCCATCGTGACCCCATGAACAACATTCCTCCAGGCCTTCCTGTCCTCTACCATCCCCCTAGATCGTTCCTTAGGTGGTCTTATCTCCCCAGGCCCCCCATTCGCCTTCCACTGCTTGGAGATACTTGTATGGCATTATGCCATCAATCTTAGTTCCGTTTTTCCTTTAGTTTTGTCCCTCTCTTACAATCTAGCTTGGGGTTTGTTTGTTTTTTTAAAGATACAGAAATAAAAGCAATGCTAGACTTACACAAAAGCTTGCAGACATATTGAAACATATAATTTACAAATACCAGCAAAACTCAATCATTTTTTTTTAAAAAAATCTGTTAGTAAGGTCATTGGCATAGGGGGGGAAAACGTAATATTTGGTGCTTTCTCTTTGCTGTTATCAAACAGAAAACAGTCTCTCTCTCTCCCTTTCCCTCCCTCTCCCCTCCCTCTCTCTCTCCCTCTCTTCCACCCTCTCTCTCCCTCACTCCCTCTCTCTCCCCCTCCACTTCTCCCTCCACTTCTCCCTCCCCCTCTCTCTCCCTCCCCCTTTCCACTTCTCCCCTCTTCCTCTTCCTCTTCCTTCTCCTCTTCCTCTTCCACTCTTTCTCCCCCTCCCCCTCCCTCTCTCTCCCCTCCCCCCCTCTCCACTTCTCCCTCCCTCTCCTCCATCCTTTCTCTCCCTCTCCCTCTCTCTCCCTTTCCCTCTCTCTCTTCCACCCTCTCTCTCCCTCTCTTCCACCCTCTCCCTCACTCTCTCTCCTCCTCCCCACTCTCTCCACCCTTCCTCTCCCCCTGTCTCCCTCTCTTCCACCCTCTCTTTCCCCCTCTCCCCTCTCCCCTTC
>WNWU01000062.1:2638238-2677578 GCA_012654045.1 Ptyas mucosa | reverse complement strand
AGATAGATAGATAGATAGATAGATAGATAGATAGATAGATAGATAGATATGGATATATAGATAGAAAGATAGAGATAAATAGATAGAGATTAGATAGAGATTAGATAGAGAAAGTTAGAGAGAGAGAGAGACAGACAGACAGACAGACAGACAGACAGACATAGACAGACACCCTGTTTCCCCCAAAATAAGACATCCCCTAAGTCCAATCGGGCTTTTGAGTGCATGGCAATAAGGCCAAGCGCTTATTTCAGGGTTCAAAAAAATATAAGACAGGGTCTTATTTTTGGGGAAACACGGTAGATAGAGAGATAGAGAGATAGAGAGATAGATAGGGATGGATATATAGATAGAAAGATAGAGACAGAGACAGAGATAGAGATAAATAGATAGAGATTAGAGAGAGAAAGAAAGAAAGAACGATAGATAGATAGATAGATAGATAGATAGATAGATAGAGACATAGACAGATATCCTGTTTCCCCCAAAATAAGACCTCCCCTGATAATAAGCCCAATTGGGCTTTTGAGCGCATGGCAATAAGGTCAAGTGCTTATTCCAGGGTTCAAAAAAAATATAAGACAGGGTCTTATTTTCAGAGAAACACGGTAATATGTTAAAGAAAAAAGTATAAATATTTTTTTAATGAATCATTTTAGTAATTCAAATTGGTAATGCAAATTATTATTTTTTTAAAAAATAAAATAAAAACCATGATCTCCGGAAACACCTATCAAAATTGCAGCCCTGTTGCTCTTTTTCTTTTTCCTTAAAAAGCTTTCCCGATAACCAAAACACTCATGAAGAAGACCATCACGAAAAAGATCCACATGAAAAAACGGTCCATCACTTTTGCGACTTTTTTCCATTCCACACCTTTGGCGTGGTTGGCTTTGTGGCGCCTCACGCAATCAGCGATATATTCAATATTCTTGACCAATGCTCGGTAACAAGAGCAGCAGGCAACTGGGTCCCGTATCCCGAGTCCATTCGCCTCATTCTCTCCATCCATCGGCTTCTTGAGGGGGTCCCGGTCCCTGATGCCCCCCTTAGGAAGGGCCTTCCTTCTCTCTTCACATCCATCTTGCTCTGTTGGACTTGTGCGTGCTGGTTGTGACACCGAGTCCTGCTCTCCCGCACACTGCAAACTGGTGCAGTTTTCACCCACGTCGTACACAAAAAATATCTTGGACATGTAATCCAGAATGATCACTCTTGCCCACTGCGGAACGGGCTTGGCTCCCGAGCCACAATAATGAATATTCATTATAATGATGGTCAACGCCGTCGACGCAGTGATCATTGTCATGGTGGCAATGTAATATTTCCCTAGGATATAAAAATTAGAGCCACAAAAAAAAAGAACAAGTGAAATATGGGTCATCCCCCGTGTAGGACTGCAATCGAGCCCCAAATTTCTGTCAGTACGTGAGATATTCGTTAAGCGAGGTTTGCCCCGTCTTACGACTTTTCTCGCCACCTTTGTTAAGCGAATCGCCACCGTTGTTCAATTAGGAACACGGTTGTTAAGCGAATCTGGTTTTCCCGGTTGAGTCTGTCTGCTTGCCAGGAGGTCGCATGCACAGAGGTTAAAAAACACATTACTTCCTGATTAAAACCAGGAAGTAATGACACCCGGGCGGGTGGGCGGAGCTTCACTCTGCCATCGCTACCGGTTCTCCGAACCACCAGCCACGATCACTAGCGGATCGCCCGATCTGGTCCCAACTGGGAGCATTTCACCCCTGAGACAGGGTCTTATTTTCGGGGAAACATGGTATATAAATAGATGCAAATACCTACCTATCAAGGGTACGTTGTCCGAAGGCGGCATGCTTTCTGCAACCATGAGCTGGAAGACAGTTAGAGAAAGCAGCACCGTAACTCCGAGGGATACTTTCTCTCCAGAGTCTGCAGGAAGGTAGAATCCTAGTGGAGCCAGGAACGATATCAAGAGACAAGGAAGCAGCAGGTTAAAAATATAGAAAGAGGACTTCCTTTTCAAGATGAGAGTGAAGGTAACATCTGGATAAGGCTCGGAACAACAACCATAAGTAATCACGTTCTTAACCGCTGGCATGCCGTGGATCTCCCACTCCACGTCTTCTATGAGGTCCGAGAGGTCGCCCGAGTCTAACATGGTGAAGATGTCCACTTGATTCCCGTTGTAAGTCCAAGAGCCGAAAGTCAGATTGCACTGCTGGCTATCGAAAGGAAAGTAGGATACGTCCACCACGCAGGAGCTTTTCGTGATGGCTGGCGAGTCCCAAGTGATCTTCCCGTCGTACCTCAAGACGATATTGGTGTTCACCGGTTCAGAAAAGTCATCATCAGCCCTAAAACAAAAAGGCAGAAGAACACAAAGCAACACACACATGTTATGAGGAGTGGAATTATCTTGGCTATGAGGGTTGCGTCCTCAAAGGATCTAGCACAACTCGCTGCAGGACAATTCAACGTTGTATTAATCATTTTATTCACTTACTTTTTATTATTGGGGACCACGTTTTGGTCAAAATTATTGTTAACTCATGTGTTTCTGGACTGAGGAGTGGTGCAGTAGCCTAGAGGTGGAGCTCTCGCCTCACAATCAGGAGGCTGTGAGTTTGATCCCAGGTAGAGGCAGATATTTCTCTCTCTGAGCACAATTGGAATATATTTACTGAACAAAACTCCTCATTGGCAACAAGAAGGGCATCCGGCCATTAAAACACTCTGCTAGCTCCATTCAGTTGCCCAGACTCCACCCCGTAAGGGATTATGGGGTCGTTAAAAGAAGATGATGATGATGATGATGTATTTCTGGATTGACTTTATTTTATTTTTATTGGCCACCGTTCCATTAATATTAATTTAAATTGAATGAGCCAGGGAGAATCCAGTCAAATATACTTCAACTGTCTTCGATGATTTGCAGGGACTGGCTTTTTACAAACTCTTTTCGCTTCTCAGGAGAGTCTCTGAGCTTCTTGCACCAAAATTAATTACCGAGTTCTTGGGGGGGAGGGTAGGCCTTGAAAAGATAACTCTCACATGAGGTGGGGGAATCGCTACTTTCATTTCTGCAAACTGCTGAGCAAATAATCCAGACAGACTTACTTGTTGTAGAGTACAATGTCTGGCCTCCATACCAGATTGCTGGGGATCCGGATGGAGTCTAATCCATCGTATCTGTCTTTGTCCCACTTCAGATAGGCATCGTGCCACGTCTGGCGGATCCAGAGGTAGACTGTCAAAATTTGGTTTCTCTCATCCTAGAAGATAATGACAGCCTTAACTTGAGAACATTGGAAGGTGTCTATCTGACCTGCCAGAACTTTAAAGGTAAAGGTTCCCCTTGCACATATGTGCTAGTCATTCCTGACTCTAGGGGGCGGTGCTCATCTCCATTTCAAAGCCGAAAAGCTAGCACTGTCCGAAGACGTCTCCGTGGTCATGTGGCCGGCATGACTCAACACCAAAGGCGCATCGAACGCTGTTACCTTCCCACCAAAGGTGGTCCCTATTTTTTCTGTTTGCATTTTTTTACGTGCTTTCGAACTGCTAGGTTGGCAGAAGCTGGGACAAGTCACGGGAACTCACCCTGTTACGCGGCATGAGGGATTCGAACCGCTGAACTGCCGACCTTTCGATCGACAAACTCAGCGTCTTAGCCACTGAGCCACCACGTCTCTAAACAAAAACAATCCATGTCTCCATTTGCTTATTAATAGGTATAATTTATTAGACCAGACAGTGTCTGATATCAGTTTGGGCTGGTGGTTCCTCTATTGTAAGTATTATCTATGGTCAATCCATCACTCCAGATTTCCTGATGTTTTCTATCCCTTCAAATTCTCTCTTATCACGATTATGGATCATTGATAGCAGACCTATCCGCCACCGTAAGATGAAAATTGCATGGATACATACAGGTAGTCCTCAGCTTATGGCCATAGTTGAGCCCCAAACTTTCCCAAAGGTAGGACAAGAAGCAACGGATGGAAACTGATCAAGGAGAGAAGCGACTAAGGAGAAATTTCCTGACAGTGAAAACAATGAATCGGTGGAACAACTTGCCTCCAGAAGTTGTGAGTGGAAGGTTTTAAGAGATTGGACAACCATTTGTCTGAAATGGTATACAGCCGTGATGTCAAACCTATGGCACGCGTGCCACAGGTGGCACATGGAGCCATATCAGTGGACATGCGAGCTCAGCTCCAGCATGCATGCGTGTGCCAGCCAGCTGATTTTCGGGCCTTCTGGGTCCACCGGAAGTTGGGAAGCACGCTGTTTCCGGCCTTCGGAGGACCTCTGGGGAGATGAGGAAGGCCTGTTTTTCGCCCTCCCCAGGCTCTAGAGGCTTTCTATGAGCCTGGGGAGAGTGAAAACGGCCTCCCCCAACCTCCCAGAGGCCCTCCGAAGGCCAAAAATGGCCCATTTGCTGACTTCTGGTGGGACCGGAAAGCCCGTTTTTTGCTTTCCCCAGCCTTCAGAGCCTTTCTAGGAGCCTGGGGAGGGCGAAAAACGGGCCTACTCGGCCCACCGTGCCATCGCATGCCAAAAGCGGGGAGAGCGCAGGAAGTCGCATGGATGCGGGGGGTTGGGGCACATGGAATTATGGGTGTGGGCACGTGCACGACCCCCCCCCACACTACCCCCGCTTTTGGCACATGATGGCAAAAAGGTTAGCCATCATTGGTATATAGGTTTTCCTGCCTGAGCAAGGGGTTGGATTAGAAGACCTCCAAGGTCCCTTCCAACTCTGTTATTCTGTATATAAACTGTTCAACGTTTATTATTCTGCCTACATTATTTCAATGCTTACCATATCTTTGATTTGGGAAAGTGTGATCTGAAGGGTAACGTTCAGCACCATATCTGTATCTTCAACGGGTCGGAGAGCATTGGAGTAGCCTTCGAACAGCTCATTAAAGAGCATCTGAGCATATTTTCCTTGGGCTGCGTCAGTGTCTGGGATGGAACCAAATTTAAAATTGTTCGGAACAGACGTTTGAGAAAAAAAAAGATACGTGCAAACAGTTGTTGCGTTCGGGGGAATCGACCGGCAACTGAGAAGGAAAGATTCAGGTAATCCTCAACTTACGACCGTACTTGCCGCATCACTGTGCTCATGTGTGAGCCAAATTCAGACGCTCGGCAACTGGCTCGTATTTATGACCGTTGCAGCATCCCGGGGTCACGTGATCTGCTTTTGCGACCTTCTTACAAAGAAAGTCAACGGGGGAAGTTGAACAGCTGCTCCGATTCACTGAACGACAGGTGGCAATGAAATGCATTTTTATTTTTATTTATTTTTTATTTATTTTTTATATTTAGATGCCGCCCTTCTCCAGAGACTCAGGGCGGCTTACAATGCGTTAAGCAATTTAACTTAACAACTGCACCAATTTTTCTTAACGGCAAGAAAGGTCGTGAAAGTGGAGCAGAACTCACTTAAAGAAATGTTTCACTTAGCAACATAAAATGTTGGGCTCAATTGGGGTTGTAACTGTAACGACCCCAACTGGGGACTCCCTGTTCCTTCTGGAAGCTGCGATTCCCACTGATCTATAAAAGCAGGGGTGAAATCCAGCAGGTTCTGGAGAACCGGCAGCGGAAATTTTGAGTAGTTCGGAGAACCGGCAAATACCACCTCTGTCTGGCCCCAGAGTGGGGTGGGAATGGAGATTTTGTAGTATCCTTCCCCAAGGAGCGGGGAGGGAATGGGGATTTTGCAATATCCTTCCCCCAGGAGTGGGATGGGAATGGAGATTTTGCAGCATCCTTCCCCCAGGAGTGGGGAAGGAATGGGGATTTTGCAGCATCCTTCCCCCAGGAGTGGGGAAGGAATGGGGATTTTGCAGGATCTTTCCCCCAGGAGTGGGGAGGGAATGGGGATTTTGCAGGATCTTTCCCCCAGGAGTGGGGAAGGAATGGGGATTTTGCAATATCCTTCCCCCAGGAGTGGGGAGGGAATGGGGATTTTGCAGGATCCTTCCTTCCCCCAGGAGTGGGGAGGGAATGGGGATTTTGCAGGATCCTTCCCCCAGGACTGGGGAGGGAATGGGGATTTTGCAGTATCCTTCCCCCAGGACTGGGGAGGGAATGGGGATTTTGCAACATCCTTCCCCCAGGACTGGGGAGGGAATGGGGATTTGCAATATACTTCTCCAAGGAGTGGGGAGGGAATGGGGATTTTGCAGGATCCTTCCCCTGCCACGTCCACCAAACCAGTAGGGAAAAAGTTTTGAATTTCAAGTTTTGCTATAAAGGAAATGATAGCACCGCAGAGAATCAATTTGTTGCTATAACTTTTCTCCCTGACGTTCCTCCGGCTGCCAAGCTCCCTACTTACCTTGAAGCATTCCTGCCGAGAAAACCACGAGCGAGAAAATGCTCGTCACCCTCATTGCAGAGACGGACAAATTACAAACGCTTTACCCGTGAAAAAGATTCATTATTCCGCCTTGCAAACCCATCACAGGCCACCGCAGCCCATTTCCCAGGTTGTTGGTAAGCCAGATTGGTCGGCCTTCCCCGTAGGATCGCTTTTCTTGGGTCTCGCGACCTTGCGCCCTCGTGGCCAGGTAACTTGAGAATTAGCTACCAAAGGAACAAAGCGAAGGGTAGCGGGATGAAACCAGCCGACGACACGGAGTTCAAGCTCGGCGCTCACATTTCACCTAGGTTCCTAGAATTACATGTGGGCACTCTCCCGTGGAAGCAGTCCACAACGTTGCTACTCAAAGTCATTCCCCCCCCCCCACACCTCCTTGTAACTTCAACTGTGAATTTGCCTGCCTAGGGTTTGTTCAATTTATAGCAGAGCTCATTGTAGGGTCTTTAGGACCCTCTCAGCTTGTTGCTGACATTTCTTTCTTGTAGACATTTCATTACCCAACTAGGTAACATCATCAGTGCTGCCTAGCTCATACCTACCGGTACCCTACATCTAGCGCCGATGATGTTCCCTAGTTGGGTTGTGAAAAGTTTGTAAAAACACAACCGGAGCTCAGAGAGCATCAAGGATCCCAGAATTCTTTTTCCTCCCTTTGTAAATCCTATCCTCTTCTAGCACTGATGATATTTTCTACTTGGGTCATGAAACGTCTGCATGAAAAACCACCAAGCTCGGAGAGAACCAAGGACCCCTAGTTCAACTCTTGAGCTACAAATATTCTCTTCTGTTGGCATTTCGGTTGATGCAACATGGTAAATCTTAACACAATTCACACAGGTCGGGTTAACAACATATAATAGATTAGCAAGAGCAGATTTCTGTACCACTTCACTGTTCTTTACAGCCCTCTCTAAGAAGTTTAGAGAGTTAGCCTCTTGCCCCCAATAATCTGGGTCCTTATTTTACCAACCTTGGAAGGATGGAAGGCTGAATCAACTTTTGAGCCGGTCAGAATCAAACTGCTGGCATTGGGCAGAGTTAACCTGCAATACTGCATTCTAACCACTGGAAGGAGACTTATATACCTCTTCGCGGTGCTTTACACCTTTCTCTAAGCGGTTTAGAGTCGGCCTCTTGCCCCCAACAATCTGGGTCCTCATTTCACCCACCTCAGAAGGATGGAAGGCTGAGTCAACCTTGAGCCTGGTGAGAATCGAACTGCAGGCAGCCAGCAGTACTGTCTATGGAGATTCTCATCCAGGCCATAGTTGTCCCAAAGGTGTTGTTTTTTTTTCCCCCAAGAGGCAACTGGACTTCCTGTTTTTTCTTTGAAGGTGTTTCGCTTCTCCACAGCTTGCAGACAGCTGGACATTTGCATTTTTAGTGGGTCGTTAAGGTCACCTGGAGATTTGTGTGTCATCAGGGTCACCTCAGTGTTGCAAAGGGATGTGGAGCCTTCTTGGAACTGTTGAAAGGACTGTGTTGTAGATTGGAGATAGAGGATGTTGTATATTGGATATCTCTAATCTACAGTACAGTCCTTTCAACAGTTCCAAGATGGTTCCACACCCATTTATACCACTCAGGGAACCCTGATGACACATAAATCTCCAGGTGACCTTAATGACCTGATAAAACCCTCCAGCTGTCTGCAAACTGAAGCAGCTTCTTGGAGAAGCTGAAACATCAAAAGGAAAAAAAAACAGGAAGTCCAGTTGCCTCTTGGGAAAAAAGCACCACTTGACCATCTCCATAAATCTTAGTAGCTGCCAAACTGAATGTATGTGTAGGAATGTAGTTTTCCTGTGCTATCCGTGCCTGTCCTCAGTTTCAAGGCATGGAGATGAATGAACCACAGGGAGAATCCGAAGGGAGATAATGATGAGAAGAGTTTAATTTTATATATTGCGCAATAACCGAGATAGCGACAAGAGTAAAAAAGCTTTAGAAAATAAATTCTCGATGCCACTGAAGCTTTATATACTTTATTCGACGTTACAAAATCCATTTGTAGCAAAGAAGAAGAATAGTTCACACATTCATTGGGCAACATTAAAATGCAGATTCTGCAGGGACAATATTCTAAATACGTTTGGGTTCTATCTATAGTTAATACATCACATAAACTACAATAAGCTAGTAGTCCTTTCCCTTCTCAAGTTAAGGAACCGAAAGGACTTTATTCCTCCTGCTGAGAGGAATACAGTAGTGCTTTCTTGGGCAATGTAAGAGCATTACAAAAATACTGCACCTGAGCTCAGTAAATGCATATACCCACCCCCCACATCCCTTAGCTAGTTTTCATGGTTACAACATGGCTTTTCCCTAGGAAATTTTTAAAAAAAAGTTATGCGGCAGCCACCGCAAAGGGGTGAATTTCAGCACAGCTTCCAAAATTTCAGACCCAAAGCTCGGCTCTATTGTTTCAATATGAAATAGAGAAAGTTATGACTGTTGCAGAAAAACAGTCTCCCGAGAAAACAGCCCTTTTAATGAAACAGTGGATTCCAAGATACCATCCCCCCCCCCCTTTGGAATGTTGCAATTATTAATAGAAGAATTAAGCACAGTCCGTAGTAAGACTGACTTTGTAGGAAAGCCAAAGCACCAATATAATTTTAACTTTTAAAAAGGCTTTTTGAAGTTGGCCATTAACTCCTGGGTCTTCCAGGAAGCGGCCTGCATGGCCACCTGGCCAAATGAAGAATCACCCTCTCTGGGAAGCGACAGCGCACTGCAGTGGTGAGAGCGCCCAGCCAAAAAGAGTGTATGCGGTACCGTTGCGCGGGGAGATCAAGCCTTCTCAGAGCACTGTGGAAAACTTCCAAGAATCGCTGTTTGCACAACAGACGCCAGTTGCTATATAAGAAGAGAGGCCCTTCGCCGCGAGGTCTCACCGCCAAATAATTTTTGAGTGCCAGAACGGGACAAAGCCACGGTTCCTCGGTGGATCTCAACCAGTACGTGATGCGCCCTGCACCCATCTCAGGAGCTGTTATATTAAGGCCGACGCGGTCTTCCTCCATTTCGATATCATCCAAGCAAAGCAGTTCCGGATGGAAAGTTGTGCAGGTCTTAGCCACTATCTCTTTAGGCCGCAGGGCTGCGTGGAAAGACAGTAAAAACACCGCCCGGAACATAAGGCATTCGTAGAAACAGCCGCAGACTCTTTCGAGGGCTCCCAGCAACGATTCCAGGGTATCCATGTTCAGCGGGATCGGAGGTTCTCGCTGCCACTGCATGCAGATGATCATGTGGGACGTGAACAAGTCCTGAAGCGGATCCTGGAAATTGAAAGTCTGGGATAGGTAGGAAAGGCCAGACAGGTAGGTCAGTATTTTGGCTGCGGTGACACCCTCCGAATCCAGAGACAGGAGAAAGCCTCTGAGCTGGTGTCCTGGGATGGGCCAAGCCGAGGGGAACCGGACAGTTGCTCGATAGGCGATGAACAGCATCAAGCCCCAGTTGTACGCTTTCCAAATCATGGGGTGCCCCGACCGCTCGAGGAGGCGCAAGGCCTGTATAGACCACTGGCCTACAGGATGGGGTGTAAAGCCACCAGGGACTTGGTCTCCAGTACTCCATTCCCCTAGAAAGAAGAAAAAAGGAAACCATCAGCAACTATTCACAAGTAGCAACATTTTTTTTTTTTTTACAAATGTCCATAAACACTTTGTAATACAGTTTTAAATGAGAGCAAGGCCTCTAATAGATACTCTTTATTGTCAGGAAGCTTTGCCAGCCATGCCCCCAATCGCTCCTTACCAATTGCTAACCTAGGAAGAATTTTTTTGTCTAAATAAAGCAATACAATAGCCCTTAGGCTTATATACCACTTCCCAATACTTTACAGCCCTCTCTAAGCAGTTTACAGAGTCAGCCTCTTGCCCCCAACAATCCGGCTCCTCATTTTACCCACCTTGGAAGGACAGAGGGCAGAGTCAAGCTATTAAAAGAAATATTTCCTGCATCTCCTAAAATTAGAACTCAACTCTTCCTCTGCTGCACCTCAGTTGCAAAGCCATTTTTTTATTTTATCTTGTCAAGCGTATATAAGATTACATATAAAAGTATAAACGTGAAACCACAAAGTCAGGTAGTGCATTCCAGGCATTGACCACTACTCTGTTGCTGAAGTCGTATTTTCTGCAATCGAGTTTGGAGCGGTTTACTTTAAGTTTGTCCAATTATGTAGGGGTCCGGAGATGCCATAGGATTTTAGTTTTAGAAGTAGTTTGTCATGTACCACTGAATCAAAGGCTTTGCAGAAGTCTATGTAAATTGCATCTATTGCTTTGCCCTGATCGAGATTTGTAGTCCATATAGTTTTGCAGTGTAGAAGTTGTAGATTACAGGATAATTTTTTTCTGAATGTTTATATGAACATGAACATATGCCTGCAATTACTGAGAATTCAATTCTCACCAGGCTCAAGGTCGACTCAGCCTTCCATCCTTTCTAAGGTGGGTAAAATGAGGACCCGGTTTGTGGGGGCAATAAGCTGACTTTGTATAAAATATACAAAAGTATGATGGCTATTGCTTAACGCATTATAAGCTGCCCTGAGTCTCCAGAGAAGGGCGGCATATAAATAAAATTTAAAAAACCAACAACATATGAATATGAATATTTATATGAATATGAACAGATGCATGTTCATGTTTTCGTCTCCAGACTAAATCTTTATTGCTCTTTCCTGCATTCTTTCCAAGGTCTCAACATCTTTTAAGTTTGTATCTATTTTTATTTATTTATATGCCGCCCTTCTCCGAAGACTCAGGGCAGCTTACAATGCGTTAAGCAATAGCCATCATACTTTTGTATATTTTATACAAAATCAGCTTATTGCCCCCACAATCCAGGTCCTCATTTTACCTACCTTAGAAAGGCTGAGTCAACCTTGAGCCTGGTGAGATTTGAACTTGGGAGTAATTGCAGGCAGCTGATGTTAATTAACAGTGCTTTAGTCTGCCGCGCCACCAGGCTCTTTGTGTAATCGTGGTGGTGCTGTTGTTGTGGTTGAAGCTAAATGGGCCATTAACGGGCCATTTCCAAATAACATTCCCATGCAATGCAGCACAGCAAACGCAGGGCGTGCTTTAAAGCTTACTGTGCAGTACGAACAATTGCTCCCAAGCAAGCAATCATCTCAAAAAGCAGCCAAGACCCGCCAATAGCTTTTAAATTGCTTAAGAGAATTTATATACCGCCCAGAGTCGCCTTGTAAACGAGAGGGGACGGCGTATTATAGAATTTATCACCCTACTGGCGCAGAGAGAGAGAGAGAGAAATGCACTTTACATAAAGTTTATATATATATAAACTTTTATTATATAAACTTTATAAAGTTTATATAAAGTGCATTCTTTCAATAAGGACCAGGTAACGGGCAGGGGGGGATCGAATAATTTAAAAAGAGGGTTTTAATTGCGACAAATTGCGTTATCTTCACATATACACGAACACAACACCACCAGATCACAAACGGCACATTCAGACAAGCAAAAGAATCCCCGCGATCTTCCAGGGGCGTGGGAAAGCGCAAGCAGCAGAAAAGCCACGTGCGTTTTCCTCCAGCCCTCGGTGCGCAAGCGCAGAAGAGGGGAGGGAGGGGAAAAAGGCAAATCGCTTCGCGCATGCGTCCGGTTTTAAAAAAAACACCCCTCCTCGTTCGCCCTCAGCACGCATGCTCGTAACTTTTTGGAAAAAAAAAAACGAGGGAAAATGGTCCCTTCCCCTCGGCACGCGCCGCTTTCTGCGCATGCCCAAAAGAGAACCGAACCGGTTTTTTTTCCCGCGACTTACCGGCGTCGGAGAAACCTCTCGTTTCCTCAGCGTGAGGTAAATCCTCATCCTCTTCTAAGCCGCCTTCCGACGTCTCCGCGAAGGAAGAAGCAAGGGCTCGGGGAAGCGAGTCAACGGACGAAGCCTCGTCCGGCGCGCCCGGAGGAGCGGAGAGCGCTTCCCGCAGGAATCCGAAGGCCGGCTCCCCGGCGAGGAGTAGCAATATGTCCCAGAAGCAGCAATTGAAGTCTTCGGGCCTGGAAACGAAGGGGCTGAAGCGGTTCATTTTCAGACCGGGCGACTCCGAACCGAACGGCAATCTCGACTCCGACTGAGGTGATTTGCGAGGCGCGAGTGCGGCCTTTTTATAGGCAAGAGGGAGGGGGGCTCTCCCGGGAGCAGCCAATGAGCGACCGGGCGTATCCTTTGCGCGTTCTGATTGGCTCCTCTTTTAAATGGACATGCCACGTGCTTTGGCTTCGGTTTAGAGGCGCGAAATTCAAAACAGTTCAAGGCTAATTTGCGGTTTTAGATAAGAGGCTGACCTCCGGCCATCTAATTAAAGATTAGGGATGCTGATAGCACAACTGTTGAAACAACAACTCTGCTTGGCAGGGTTGCACGGAGAGCTCTTGCTTAAAAAGTCAAGAAGATTCCCAGCTGAACAAAATGGTTAAAAGCAAGCAGACAAATGTTATTTAAAACATTTTTAATGTTTTTTTTTAAAAGCATCACCAAAGTCCCTTGTGGAAAAAAAATGGAGCCCAAGTTAACTTGGTTATAGGCCTCTAAAGGTATTTTCTCCTCCAAATTTTGCTTGGGTGAGAAATTGGAGAATCCATTTGTACAGTTCATTCTTCAGAGCTTGAAGAAGCTTCTTGGATGAGGAGCAAAGAAAAACCAGAAAGTCCAGTTGCTTCCTGAAAAACCACCTTTGAGGCAACCATGACCTGGATGGCTGAGAACCTCCATAGAAAGTCCATCAGTACCCTGTTTCCCCCAAAATAAGACATCCCCTGATAATAAGCCTGGATGACTGAGAATCTCCATGGACATTTAGCTATATCTACAGAGCTGAAGAACCTTCTTGGATGAGAAGAGAACTGTCTTCTCAAAGAAAAACCAGAAAGTCTTGAAAAAGCACCTTTGGGATGAACTTGTTTTTCCAACAAGCCGGGCTGGCTTAAGAAGAAATTTTAAATGTTTTAATTGGTTTGTTAGTTTTAAATTTTGGGGCCAAATTTATATATATTTTAATTGCTTTTAATATTTGTATTTCATGTTTTTAATTCTGGCTGTACACCGCCCTGAGTCCTCAGGGAGAAGGGTGGTATATAAATTGGAAATTAAATTAAATTAAATTAAATTAAACTGGACCAATGTTCAATTATATTATCTGGAGTTTTCTGGGCTTCATTTTATATAGAGATTCTTGATCATCCAGGTCATGGTTGTTCTAAAGTTGATTCCCACCCACCCCCTTTAAAAAAATAGCAACTGGATTTTATTGAATTCAAAGTCCAGTTGGAAAAGGCAGCTATGGATTTAGGCTTCAATATTAGCTTTTTAATAAAGGTTATTAACATTTTATTAGCATTTTAGCACGGTAATCTAAATTCAAGAAAACTTTTTTTTTTCTAAGCTCAGGCCATTTGTTTTTAGTATGTGAGAACTAATCTTTTCAGCAACTGAACAATAAAGAGTGTATTCTGGAAGTCCTTGAATACACATGCAAGTGTTAAGAAAGATACAAAAGGAAAATATACACTGGTAAGTTTTAAGAAAGATACAAAAGAAAAAATATACCCTGGTAAGTTTTAAGAAAGATACAAAAGAAAATACACTGGCAACTTTTAAGATAGAAATCCAGCTGGGGAAGAGTAATGTAACCCATAAATTTGCCACTTATTAACTTTAGTCAGTATTTACTGTGTTTCAATTCTATGTGTAATCAACGATTTCTCTTTGATTATTGCTTTCTGATATATCACATATACTGAATGTATCATTGGTTTCTGTACCCTCCCCTTTTAATAAACACTTTTTTGCTTTGGCTGAAATACTTGTATTTCAAGTCTATTCAAGTAGATTCGTATTGTTGGATAAGGACAAAAAAAACCTACCACTTTTGCCAAAGGTAATAAGTATTGTTTTTCTCCCAAATTCAGGGAAATAGATTTTATTAGATACCATGCAAGTCTGGGGGCCTGAATTTCTAGGGAATAATTGGACTGGATGTTATTTGAAGCTAGCCCAATGGGATCAGTTAAGCATAGTTTATGATTCACTTTAGTTAAGGCTTATGACTAAGAATGGACAAATCTTAGTTCTAAGTGTTGTTTTTGGCACAGAAATCAGTTGGGTTATTTTGGGTCTCTTTCATTTCTATTTCACTCTCTTTTAGATCTGGAAAGAAGGCAAAATCCCTTCTGCCGAACATAATTGGATGGATTTGTTAAACTAAATAAATGAAAAAATCCACTTTCCTGGAAATTAAGAACTACACACATTTTCAGGATTCAGTGACAGAGTAACTTCTGAGTAAACACAAGTAGCAATCAGCTTCATAAAAAATATGAAACTACCTGTTTTCCTCTAGAAAGCACTGTCCTACTGCTGCTGCTTTTCCTGACCATGCATTGTTTCAGTTTGGAAGAATTGCTTGAAATAAATTGCCTGGTTCAATTAAATTTAAAATATATTGATAGGAAGAAAAGTGTTTGGTTTCTCTTCAAGACAGTTTGAGTGAAGTACTTTTTTTTATTTTCTTTGGAGTGGCAGGTGTTTCCGGTATAAAAAGAAAAACATCTTTGTGGTTACCCAGTTTCCTTTAGTCTTTGTGCCATCAAGTTCACCAATCAGCTTCTTTTGCACTAGATTGCAGCACCATGTTTCATTAAACATTTATCTATTTTTTTTAAAAAATCCCTATTGTTTTATTTCTACCTGCCAGACTTTAAATTATTTGTCTTTTAACATGTTTTTTTTAATTGTAAAGTAAAACCACTCAGGTTTTATTTACAAAAACCAGTATATTGGCAAAAAGGTATATTTTACATCCATAGTTAAACACGATCAGCTGGGTTATTAAAGAGGGGGGGCACTTATTTGCAATTTGACTAGAGAACTAAGATGTACAGTTGTCCTTGACTTACAACAGTTCATTTACTGACTGTTCAAAATTATCACTGTTTCATTAACTTTAACTGCAGTAACTTTAACTTTAACTTTAACAACCGAGGCATGAAAGGTCCTGCAATGGGGCAAAATTCACTTAACAGTTGTTTTGCTTAGCAACAGAAATTTTGGACTCAATTGTGGTTGTAAGTCGAGGACTACCTGTATTTAGGTTTACCTATGGTGCCTGAAAGTGCAAGTGTTTGTGTCCAACACAGGCAAAATAACTTTTTTTATATTGGGTTAATTCAAAAATAATAGTGTTCTTAGTTTGTGAAAAGAAAGACCAGTCAAACATCAAACTTCATGTACTTAATAATGTTAATAATGATATTCCATCCTGGTTATAGGAAAAAAATAACTAATTCTCATAAAGTGAATACTTAGCCTACCACAAGAGAAAATGTTTTGGATTCTAAATTCTAAATTCTATGTTTTGGATGTACCCAGCTGTACATCTCCACCCCAGACCACCCCAATGATGCCCTTGAAGTGATGTCCTGGTGCCTGGAGGCTGTACGGATCTGGATGGGGAGGAACAGACTCAGGCTCAGCCCATCCAAGACCGAGTGGCTGTGGTTTCCGACATCCCGATATAGTCAGTTGGTGCCAACGCTGACTATTGGGGGCGAGTCATTAGCCCCCACGGAGAGGGCTCGAAACTTAGGCGTCCTTCTGGACTCACAGCTATCTTTAGAAGAACACCTGACGGCTGTGGCCAGAAGGGCTTTTTATCAGGTTCGCCTGATACGCCAGTTGCGCCCCTTTCTAAATCGGGACTCATTAAACACGGTCACTCATGCCCTCGTCACTTCCCGCCTGGACTACTGCAATGCTCTCTACATGGGGCTCCCCTTGAAGAGCACCCGGAGGCTCCAGTTGGTCCAGAATGCAGCCGCGCGGGTAGTTATGGGAGCGATGTGGCGCTCCCATGTGACACCCCTCCTGCGCGAGCTGCACTGGCTTCCTGTGTTCTTCCGGGTGCACTTCAAGGTTTTGGTTACCACCTTTAGAACGCTCCATGGCTTAGGACCGGGCTATCTTCGAGACCGCCTTCTGCCACCAGTACCCTCTCACCGACCAGTACGTTCCCATAGAGAGGGGCTTCTCAGGGTGCCGTCGGTCAAACAGTGTCGACTGACGGCCCCCAGGGGGAGAGCCTTCTCTGTGGGGGCACCCACCATGTGGAACAAGCTCCCCCCGGAGATACGGACAATCCCAGATCTCCGCGCTTTCCGCCGTGCCCTCAAGACGTTTCTATTCCAGCAGGCTGGCCTGGACTAACCTCTTCTAAAATTGCTCTTATATTTTTAAATCTTAATCTCATAAATTCAGAGTTTTAATTTTAGGTTTAAGACCAAATTATTTAATTGTATTTTAATCAATTCTTTAAAATATTTGTATTATATGTATTTTATCATTTGTCTGTACACCGCCCTGAGTCCCCCGGGAGTAGAGCGGTATATAAATATAATATAATAATAATAATAATAATAATAATAATAATAATAAAATGAAATGTAAATATCTCAGTTTGACTAGACTAAAATAATAAAATAGGAAAACAATACCAGATCTATAAAAATATCACAGAATCAAGATTAAGTTCCCATATTCTCTGGAACTCTTCAGTCTAGTTATTAAATGATAGGAGAATGTAGACCTAATATTAAAGGCTAAAGTTTTAAGATAATTAGAAAGATGTAATTTTAACATAAATCTCTGGGAGCACAGGATGAAATTGAGTAGGAACCTTTTGACTAGGCCATGTGATAGGCTGTAATTAGGAAGAGAATTAAGAAACTAATGTTTGGGCCAAATAGACTTAGATTAACTTCTGCTAATTACTAAACTGTTAAGATTGCCATTAAGAGCTATAGCCTATTAATTCCTGTTTATTGTACAATAGAATAAAGTTCAGTCTTATTTAAATGATGGCAATTCAATTTACTGTATCCTTTAATAAAATGCTCACAAGTCAACTCTTTTCCTAGTTCTGGAGGCATAAGGTAGCTATATTTCCTTCATTTTTGTGGTGCATTGTATAAAAACAATTTGAATTTGCTTGGGGATGATTGAGGCAAGGGCACAAACAGAAGAGAAGAATTAAGCTGTTTGCAATTTACAAATGGGTCATGAGGCTAATTCCATTGATGAGATTAGGCTGATTTCTGTTGATAAGATTGCCTGTTAACAGTGTAACTGACTAGGTGTAAAGGTATGTGATTACAAGCATCAATCATCATTATAAATTAGCATTGAATTAGCAAGGGCATATCTTCACCAAACTGTTAAGTGTTTTCATTTCCTAAATGTTTTTATCTGCAAGATGATTCAGGATTCATGTTTTTGTGCATTCAGGACCTTGGGTGATTTTTTTTGGTTAAATACAGATGAACTAATAATAAGCATCAAACACAGCAGAACCTACCTACTTCTAAGTAAACATGCGTGGGATTTTGCTGTAGGTAGATGATAGTAAACCAGTTGTGCATTTTTCTTCATATAATGTCAGTGAGTAAACATTGGCTTAAAAACATAGTTAATACTAACAGAAACAAAACAGCAAAAAGATTAATGTAGCGTCCTCTTATGTTTGTTATTTCTAGAATAGAAAATCTATTAGCTGTGGTATTGACTGGATTTTTTTTTGTATTTTGTATTTTTTTAAGTAACTTTTCAAGTGATAAATTGTTTAAATTCTTTGAAGTAAGATGCAGTTTTAAATTACTTTATAGTATTCCTGCAGAAGCCTTCATGTTGGATTATAATAAACATAAAATCTACCCTGAACAGAATGTTTACATCTGTTGTTATTGAGGCTCAAAAGAGTCATTTTTTAAAAAATAAAGATTCATTACATCACATTCCTGTGTAGAAAATTTATAAAACCAAGCCTATTGAAACCTTGTTTTAGGAACCAAGCCAATGCTTATTCATTGTGGAATGAAATTATTACATTCAGAACTTAATAAAAACAAATCATACTTTAAGACTTCTAAATTATTTTTGTTCATTATCTGAAATGGATTGGGAAATGAATAGAAAATCATTTCTGTTACTTTTGAAATTTGAAAGTAGGCTTATAGTTCAATTATAAAATCAGACCTGCCTACTTTGGTGTCTCCTGTCTTAGTAGCATCATTTATATAAATCAGCAGATAAATGTTCCTGAAACATCTTGCTGCTGTTGGATTTTTTATTTTTATTTTTATTTATTTTTATTTTTATTTTGTCCCTTTGAATTAATATTGGCTTCTGACAACTGCATGAACAAATCCCTATAGTTTGGTGGAGGTTTTTTTTTTTTTTTGGCAAGATTTCAGAAGAGGTTTGCCGTTGCCTGTTTCCCAGGGCTAACAGAGAATGACTGGCCCAAGGACACCCCGCTGGTTTTGAACCTAAGACAGAACTAGAACATGCAGTCTCCCAGTTTCTAGCCTGATGCCTTAAACACAGGGACAAGACCACCATTGTTGTTGAAGGCTATCCTGTCCTTTACAGCATTATTGGAAGAGCATTTTTTTTTTGAACATTCAGGCTGCATCTGTTTTCTTTTAACAATTTCAACAGAAAACAGTTCAGCTTGCTTTTGCACCATCATATTTCCCCTTAGCTTTGTCTTTGCAAGATAAACATTCCCAGCGTTTAACTGTTACCCATATGGCACATCTATGAAACAACACACTAGACTATGAAAGTTTTCCTTTCCTTTATCTATCTTGTGTAGCACCGAGAGATCCTTTGTGCTCTCTGTGCTTTGCTGTTTTCTTGCTGACATTTTATTACCCAAACTAGGTAACATCATCAGCACTAGTGAGGAGTGGGGCTTGCTCTCCATTTTTCCCCTAGTGGCTTGCCCTGTCAGTGTGGATGGGAATGGTCTTGGAAATTCTTTGGTCAGACTGTTTACTCTTAGTTTGTTTGCCAGTTACTTTGATGTTCCCAGATGTTAACCTTGGAATTAATCTATGCTCAGCTGGATCTTGATTGCTGATGGAGAAGTGTTTTGGTCTTTTTATTCCCTTTTTGGCTTACTAGCACTGATGATTGTACAAAAGGTGCTTTTCCAAACAGCAGCTAGAGTTTCTTGGTTTTTTTCCCCCTTGAAAACATTTTGCTTCTCATCCAAGGAGCTTCTTCAGTGCTCACTGAATGGTGGGGAATATGATAATGTTACATAGTTTGTGTAATGAAATATCTGCAAGAAAACAACCAAGCTCAGAGGACATCAAGGACATCTCACTTCAACCCTGTGCTATAAATATTCTCCTTTATTGTACGGCATTGTTTGATTTTCTTAGAAACGCAGTGAATAATTGCCAGCACGTGAAATCTGTTTTCAAATCTGATTAAGAATGGGCAATGTTGCAATTCCAGCTAACGTTAGCCTGATGTTTCTACCCTCTTTTTCTCCTAGTTGTGATTGCTAAGAGCAGAGCATCCATACATTAGGCGGCTGGGTTCACTTTTAATCATGTTAAATCGTGTTTTATATCACCATTGAATTGAATTGAATTGACCTTGCTGTAGCAAACAAACAGTAGTTGTCTAGATGCATACTATACAATTAGAGCAATGCTTAGGATTCAAAAGGGAAAAATCCCTCTGAATATGCTGAATGCCCTTATAGTAGCTGTGTTTTCTGGGGATGACATAACTAGTGTGCCTGTGTGCATTCTGATGTACCTTTTCTCCTTTTGTATCCCTAGTACTGCACAGCCTTAATATTCATACCACCAAAACTAAAGAGATGATATTTTAACTTTGGGTACTGTCCTAGATAGTTCAGCAATATATTCCAGTAAGAAGTGAAGACTGGAATAATGCGGAGATACAGGGTAGCTCACTTGCTTCCTTAGAGACTGGCCTGGTACTTTTGATATTTGCTGTTCAATGAGTCAAGAGCCTTTCTGGCTCATTCTCGTGTGTTTTTATTTTTCTTTCCTTGCATAAATTGCATCCCAACCTACCAATAAATAAATGGCAGCTGTCAGGTTTCCAAACATAAAAACACAGGGCATGATTAATTACTTCACGGACTCCTTTTTTTAAAAAAATTGGATCCAGCCATGTTCCTCTCTTCTTCATTATAGCTTTGATTGCAGTCATGAGCATGTAAGAAGACCCCTTTCTATGTTCTAAATAAATTGTACAGATTTCTGCAGACCGCTGACTCTTTCCCCTACATTTATTACAATCCTTAAAGAACTCTTTCTTAACAAATGAAAATTAGATGTTGCATAGACCTTTTTACTACAAGAAGTTAACTAGTTTCAGCAAACCTATAGTTTAGGAACATGTGTGTGATAAAACAGAGAACACACTATTTTAGTGTTTATTTAGAAATGATCAACAGTTTAGTGGAAAAAACACTGTCCAACCTGCCTACTGTTTGACCAATTAAAATGCATGTGCTATTTTAGATGGCTTAAACTTCTACTTTTTATAGGAAATGACATAGGTTTTTATTAGCACCTACATCAATGGTTCTTAATTTAAGCACAGTCTTGACAGAAAGTTTTAAAGTGGGAAGTAGTTTCCATTCGGCCTACTCAACCCGTGTCCCTTGAGAATGGCAGCCAATTAACGAGCTCTTAAAAATTAAAAACAGATCAGCTTGGCAAGGTAATTGCCAGTAGTTGAACTGAAACCACAAAAACATAGTTCAAAATAATTTTTTGACAAGAGTTCTCAGGGTCTTAACAACTCCAATAATTTCCTGCTTTCTACCTTTGTCATGCATGAAGCTAATTCAGATGAGTGAAAAACCATCAAAGCTCAAAGCTCCTTCCCTGGGAACATTTCCTTTCATGATAAGAAATGCTCATTAAGGTCTTCCTATCAAATTATCAAAGGCCCATAAGTGTGATAGTCCTCTGGTTTTGAAGAAGAAACCCAGAGGACTACCATATTTTGTGCTCTCTGAGCTTGGTTGTTTTCTGGTAGATGTTTCATTATCAAATAGAAGAGAATATTTGTAGCTCAGAGTTGAACCTAGTTGGGACATGAAATGTCTGCAGGAAAACCACCAAGTTCAGAGAGCTCCAAGGACCCCACAGCTTTCATTGCAAAATGGTAAGTACGCTTAGCTTCCTTCCTTGTATATCATCTTTCACCAAGAAGCAGAGCTTTGCATGCAATTCAGTTCACGCTTAATAATTGTTAATTCTGACAGAAGACAATATTTCACGGATGATGTTACCTAAATCAGGGGTCACCAAACTTTCAGGCCTCAGGGACACTAAATTCATAATTTTAAATCCCGCGGACCACTAATACAATCTGCCTAATGACCGGCTGAGTGGGTGTGGCTAGGTGGTCATGTGACTGGGTGGGCATGGCCAACTTGATGTCATTCGCGTCAAGGGGTGCCTTGCTGGCCCGCCTGGGCTCTTTAGGGCCCCAACAGGAAGCAGTTGTTGGAGCTAAGCAGCCACCACGAGAAAGAGTTGGCAAAACAGCTCAATTCAAATTGGATCTGGCCGGGAAGGAGGCTCAGCAGAAGCATCTCACTGAGGACTAGGAGCATAGGCTTTACAAGCAGAGGAAGACCTGCAAAGCCAGGTCTTTGACACAGACAAACCTCCAGATGCCTTCAACAATTCTCTAAAAAGAACACAAATGACCAGCTGTCTTCAAGAAGTATAAATCCTTCCATTCCCCACCATCCAGAGCGGAAGAAGCTTCTTGGATGAGAAGCAAAACGCCTTCGAAGAAAAACCAGAAAGTCCAGTTGCCTCTTGAAAAAGCACCTTTAGGATGATGGTGTCACCCGGTTTGGTAAAGAAACCTCTTTAAGAAAACCGTCACAGTCAGAGAGCATCAAGGACCTCTCAGTATTAATTCTGTTGATTTGTGAATTAAAAATGGGAGTAACGGTCAGTGGATCTCCATCCACATCCTATTAGGAACACCAGAGCTATTCAGAATCTCTGTCTTAACCCAGAGGATATAACTTAAACAGGTAGTCCTTGATTTACAACAGTTCATTTAGTGATCATTCAAAGTTACGATGACACTGGTAAAAGTGACTTTTTTCTCAGCATCCCCATGGTCACATGATCAACATTCAGATGCTTGGCAAATGGTTCATATTTATGACGGTTGAAGTGTCCCGGGGTCATGTGATCCCCTTTTGTGAACTTCTGGCAAGCAATGGGAAAGCCAGCTTTACTTAACTGTGTGATTAACTTAACCAATGCAATGATTCACTTAGCGACTGTGGCAAGGAAGGTCATAAAATGGGACAAACTCGCTTAACAAACCTTTCACTTAGCAGCCTAAGTGTTGGGCTCAATTGTGGTCGTAACAGGAGAACTACTTGTATCTTATTTTCACACTGGCAGCTTTTATTGAAAGTAGAACTATCAGGACAATAGCTCATTCTGGCAGGATGCTATAAAGTATAAATTAAACCAGGTTAAACTTAATTGGTAGGATCTCTTTTTTTTTCCTACCAGGAAATCTGATCTCTTGACATATAAAAAGTTAGAAAAGACTGATATCAGTAACAGAATGTTCAAAGTTGGTAGTAGATAACAATCTCTACAATACATTAGAGGAAAAAGACATTTAATTGACCTTATTTATTTCACATATTCCTGACCTATTCAGCTCCAAGCGTCTATTAAGACAGCCATATAAATTATCCATCCATTATCTCAGGTGTTAGAAAGCAACCCCTTTTATGAATCCAACAGAACTTGTAGTAGTAAATAAACTAACATTTCCATCCTAATAAGAAACGAGGCTCTGGCTTGCTACTCAGACTCTCCAACGTACGCCGCTGGAAATCCCATCGCAGCCTTGCTTCTCTTCGCTTTCAAAGTTCCAGACGCCAGCGTTGAACGGCCCATCCTGATGCCCACAAAAGGAGAGGCTCGCGTTTACTCCGCTACGAAACCATTCGGTGAGGCAAAGGCAGAAAACGATGCCGTGTTTAGTCCGGTTTCAAAAAACTTTGCATTCGTTCACTGAAAAAATGTTCCTCCTCGAGCGTTTTTTGGCTTGGTTCACCGCTGTCCGGACGGCACATTCGAACACTTTTTGAACTCCCCGATTGGCCAGGGAGGAGCACTCCACGTAACCCTTCGCCCGGATGTCCTTAGCCAGTTGCTTGCCGTGCACCAGGCTGATACAGCTGGCGCTGTGAGGACCTGCGTCCCTTTGGTCGGTCTGGGTAGCCACCACCAAAATGGGGATTCGGGGCAAGTGGGTCCTGACCTCCGTCACCCACTTGTTCCTTAAGCTGAGGAACGAGCTGTGATTGGCCACCGAATAGCACATCAGCACCACGTCGGCCTGTTGATAGGACAGAGGGCGGATGCTCTTGAAGGAATCGCTGCCAGCGGTATCCCAAAGGCCTAAGCTGATCTGGGTGCCATCTAGGAAGACGTCCACACCGGTGTTTTCGTAAACGGTCGGCCTGTAAGCATCCGGAAAAGTCTCCGAAATAAAGCGGAGCAGCAACGCTGTCTTCCCAACGGCAGCATCGCCTACCAGAACGCATTTGACCGAATCCATCATGTCCTCTGTGGAGGTTCTAAACACTACTCCTAGGAATGCTTCTCAGGAAACAGAAGATAATAATAATAATAAAATCACCTTGCTAAGGTGACCGGTGGCATTTCTCTCCCCCCCAAAAATCAAAACGTCCTGCCCCACGGTTCCACAATTCACCGAGTCAGAGGAGTTTCCTACAATGGAAAGAAAATAGGGTTGGCATTTTGGTTGCAAATCATCATTTCCCCATTCCATCCGGTTTAATTTTTGCGCGCGCACACACACACATCAAATTGCACACGTTTGTACAAATTAGAACAATATTGTTGTTGGTTAATACGTAACCCTCCTCCTTAACGGAGTCCACCATGGTGTACATTGTATTTAACAGTAACAGAGTTGGAAGGGACCTTGGAGATCACCTAGTCCAACCCCTTGCTTGTGCAGGAGACCTGTACTAGGGATTCGAACCGCCAAACTGCTGACCTTTCTGATCGACAAGCTCAGTGTCTTAGCCCCTGAGCCATCTAGTCAGGTGTTTTGCCACCTAGTCATGTATTTCAGCCACCAAGTCAGGTATTTTCCCTAGTCAGAGACCTACCTAGTTTACCTACCTAGTCAGGTATTTCAGCCACCAAGTCAGGTATTTTCCCTAGTCAGAGACCTACCTAATTTACCTACCTAGTCAGGTATTTTAGCCACTTAGTCAGGTGTTTTCCCAAGTCAGATACTTACCTAGTTTATCTCCCTAGCCAGGTATTTAGCTACCAGTAGATAATAAGTTAAAAGATCTGGTTTCCTTGACTTAACACAAATGCTAAATATTCAGAGGACTTAAAATGGAAACAGATAAGCCTAAACCAATGAACAACTAACAATCTGAAACCTAGAGCAGTGCAAATCTAAGAGTTAAGGCTAAGGATGGGAAGGTTAGATTCCAAAGCACAATTAGCGATGGAAGCAGACTAGGTGCTCTCTCTCAATTCTACCTGCTTTGCAGAGTTGTATTTCCCCGAAGAATTCCAAGTTATATGCTCTTTTGAATTCCTTTTGAGGAAAAGCAGAGTACAAATCTATCAAACTGGGATCCAATTACCAACCAAAATGATATGAATCTCTATTAAAAAAATCAAATGACAGGCTTCGGCGATTGACAATAGAGAGAATTCTTGGTCAACCTGTGTGCAGTAGTTTTGATAGCGACGTAGCGACCAGATTAATATCACCAAATAAATTTGTGAGTGAGATCTGAAGATGACCTGTATCCAACATTATCTCCTATGTCACATTATTTTTTTTTTGCGGACTTGCAGAGAGAGAGAGAGAGAAAAAAAAAAGCCAGATTTTTTATTTCAAAAGCTCAGCCATGCTTCTAATGAGGAAACAATAACATTCCTCTGCTAGCGATCAGGTCTAGCTGAGAGCCGTGAAACTGCAACGAAAGCAGTTGACAGTAAAAGAGCAATGAACCTACCCGTTTTATTTTATTTTTCCATAGCTCCCCAGGGTCTGTTCCTTGTAGCTAAAAACGGGGCCTCGGGGTGTTAAGCAAGCCGCTTCCCTTCTCTTGCTTAAGGTGCCTTAAAATTCAGATAAAATCAAAGACACCAACCAAACCACAGAGCAGATCAACTGTCAACTGAAGTAGAAACACGGCTTGTACCACTCTGTACCACTCCATAAACGGTGCTTAGTTGCCCCCATGTTGTGTCTTTTGGTAAACTCTCCCCCCTCCCACAAATTCCTTAACAGAACCCGTCATAATCTACCGTATATTTCGTACAATCGATAAGCCTGAAACCCAGTTTATGTCTTTCTCAGTCAACTTGTTTGCTATTTTGCTTTCCAGTCTCAGGATTTTAAACCTGAGCATGTACATATTTCTAACTTTGAGTGTAAGGCAGCATCAGCTGGATTTAGCATACCATTATTTTGTTCACTTTGGAAGGAGGAAGTTGCATCTTACCTACAGTACAATTGCCTTATTTTGTGGAGAATTTTTTTTTTTAATAAGGCCAAGCTGAGAAAAAGAAGCAAAAGTTTAAATTCATTTTGTTTTCTCCGTTCAGCTAATGAAATAAGGAGCTTCTTACCCGAGGAGCTCTCAGTCCCAGTACGATGCCGCTGAGATTTTTTTCTTCTTCTTCTGTTGCTGCTGTTTCTTTTGAGGACAGATTTTCAACATCTCCTAGACAGCTTCCAATCTGTGGCTTTGCCCCTGACTTCTGCTTGATGGTATTTATGAGGTCATCTTTGCAACAGAAGGCATTTCCTGGTTTGTGAGAAATCCAGACAACGCAAATGGTTCAGAATACTTAGAAAAAAGCCAACACTCCTTAAATCTCAAATTTGTGCATAGTTTGTATTTCGCCAGAGCTGAATCACACAATTGGTGGTGGTTGTTTTCGATCTCAGGTACTTAAAAATAAATAGTTTGGAGCCAATTGTGGGGGGCGGGGGGGCACTTCCCCATTTGTGACTGAGTTGTAATTTTTAAAGTAACAGAAAGAGAAAAATGTTCTTAAAAACTAGATGATAATGTGTATATTTAATTAATCACTGAATTAAAAAGAAGGTGACCAGATGTTTGTCCTGGTTTGTCCTTCTTTTTTTCCTCTAATCGGACCTTTAAGAAGTGGCTCGCAGAACTCAAGAGCCAAGTCTTCCTCGTTGTCTGAAATAGTTAAAGTGGGTGTCCTTTTTTAAAAGAATCTTAGTTGTTTTAAAATATGCAGAAATTATGTCAAATGCAGATAAAGAAAAAAACCTTAAAAAGGAAAAAAGGACAAAAACTCCATCCATCCATCTATCTACAGTTTTTTTCCTTTTTCCTTTTGAATTTTACACACACACACACACACACACACACACACACATATATATATAATTCAACCAAATATTATTCCTTTCATTTCCCAAACCGCATGAATAAATATGTATATTCAATCAAATGAGGACAGCGATAAGCAAGCCTAGATCCAACGGGTAAGTGTCCCTATCGTTATTTTATTTTTATCATTCTCCAATATTACCATTATTTCTTTATTAATTTGTACACCATCCATCTCGCAGTTTGAGGCATCTCTCAGTGGGCTTTTATTTATTGAGTTTATATGCTCGCCGTCTCACATTTCAAGGCAAACAAAATATGCCTATGTGAAATTAATCTCATCTTAAATTCATAAAAGAAATACCTAATGCTCCTTAAGACTTGTCGGAATGGGGGCTTTCCAATTCTTATTCAAAAGTTCACGGAAATGACCAATATTCACTTTAGCAATACTCTTAAGGTATCTCTAAAAAACACTGTAGATTTGGAATAATCCCAGATACTTTTCACTGCTATTACAGGAGTTATTATCTTGCAGAGCTAATTCAGAAGTTGCATTGAGCTTAGAAGTTTTGACTAAATTATTGCCATTTCAAAGTTTTAGACAAACCAAATTCCTCAGATGATGAAAACTTGAATTTCAATAAGCTGATCCGAAGTATCACGAAATATCAATGCTCTTATTAGCTTATGAAGGGATTTAATTGCAATTTTTGAATTGGAATTATTCTACAGGAATAATATAATGTAACTTGATTAACAAAGGTCAACATTTAAGAATGATTTACATCCAATAATGCTGGAATTACAAATGAATTTTGACTGAAAAAGAAACCAAACTTCTGCCAAAATTCCAAAGGCTCACATTATAGATTTCCACTTGGACCCATAATGGTTGTTGAATTTGATCACTGGATTCCATAAGTAAATATAAATCAAAATACGTTCCCGCCAAGTTAAAACTCCCAGCATCGTATGAAAGCCATAGTTTAGATAAAATCTGGAGGGTTCGTCCTTGCTGTAAAAATATAATAATTGATCATTTCCCAAAATAGTTCCACGCTCCAGCCAGAGCTGATTGAAGATTGAGAAAGTGACAGTGATAAGGGTGAAATTGGGTTATCAGAGACAGGCTTCAATTTCCTGGGAGAGAACATATTGCACTGAACAACACTAGGCAAAGAAGAACATTTGGGAGGAGAAATTAGAATCTCTGCGTTTGGCTTCTTAGGCAGGTGGGAAGAAAAGATCAAAGAGAAACTGATGAATAAAACAAGAAAAGGAGGCTATTAATGAAGAAACTGAACAGCTACTCATCCAGAAACAGTTCCGGCCAATGCAACTCTCAAAATCATCACCTGTTGCCATCTTCCATTAGTGGCTGCTGACTTTGTTAACTGCCAAACTACCCATTGTGTCTTACTCTGTATGTGAGTGTTAATGTGACCAGCTCTTGCTGGCTTATTAATATAACTCTGTTCATCTTCCTTGTCCCCAGCTGCCTCTCCAAAGTGCCGAGACCCTACCCAACTCCATCCAGTTTTGCTAATTAATATTTTTAATATAGCAGCCGGGCTACAGGAAGCGTGAAGACAACATTCGGAGTTGCTGCTATTTAAGAAGAAGAAAATTGGTCTTTATACAGGTAGTCCTCGACTTAACAACAGTTCATTTAGTGACCGTTTGAAGTTACGACGACACTGAAAAAAGTGACTCATGACCATTTTTTACACTTCCGACCGTGGTAGCATCTTCATAGTCTTGTGTATTTTACATTCAGATGCTTGAAAGCTGACTCACATTTATGACGGTTTCAGTGTCCCGGAGTCACAGAATCCCCTTTTGCGACCTTCCGAGGAGCAAAGTCAACGGGGAAGCCAGATTCACTTAACGACGGGGTGACTAATTTAACCACGGCAGCGATCCGCTTAACAAACGTGGCAGGAAAAGTTGTAAAATGGGGGCAAAATTCACTTAACGAATTTCTCACTTAAGAAGATGAATTTTGGTCTCAATTATGGCCATGCGTTGAGGACTACAAGTATTGTCTTTCGGGTGGTGATTAATGTTTGAATGGTTCGCCAAGCGTGGTGCTCCTAAAGTAAAATCTTTCAGAGGCTTGCTTGTAAGTCTTATCTTGTAAGTCTCAACAATGATTGAAATTTTACTTTTTAGTTGCTTTTTGAAGTGGCTACTCTATGCATTTCATATAAGCAACAGGGGCTGTGTTTTGGCCATCCCCTTGTTAGATCCAGTCTTTCTAAGAACTTTTACTGTTGAGTAAACAACCTTGCCATGAAATTAGCTGTATCCCTTGTGTTGGAAGGGACCAATACAACACCATCCTTTCTTTCAACACCAACATTGTAGTGTTGGAAGAAGGGAAAGAACACAGCTAAATTGTTGAATTTAAGGCCATTCTGACCCCTGGGTGGTAGATGAGCAAAAGCCAGGAGACAAGGGAGAAATTTTCTCCCAGGATATGATGGTGTATGAATAGGTGCAGACGAGAGATATAACTTTGGACTGGTTGGATTTTACTGTAACCACTAAGATTTCTTGATTTCTGTTCCATTCAGACTAATTTTAACTCGAGCTATTTTTTTCCGCGCGCAGAACCACCTTTCTCTTTGTCTCTCTGACAAACTGACCACTTTTCTGGGATTCCCAAAGCAGTTCCAATAAGAACAATTGTGTCATACTTTCTGCTGAGTGGTCACTGAGTGGAGGATATCAAATATATTCGTTGGTCTTAATATGTCTCAATATCGTAGACACTCGGTTTGAGAATGAACTATCATTGCTGCAGTAGCCCGAGATACATTGTGGCTTGAAACAAGAGTGCGCATACTGGCAAACCTTGAGTCTTGCTGCATGTGTGGCTCCTGAGCACAGACTGCAAATGTAAGTTGGTGTACGGTCAAGCAGCCAGATGGATTATCTTATTTATATATTTGGGGTTATTTGCATGCCACTTCTTTTAATCCAGGCATAACAAATACAGGTAGTCCTTGACTTACAACAGTTTATTTATTTTATTTAATGGTTTGATTTATATGCCGCCCTTCTCCGGAGACTCAGGGCGGCTTACAATGCGTTAAGCAATAGCCTTCATACTTTTTGTATATACCTGCTTAGTAGGGCTTTCGGGCCCCCCTAAGCGGTGTTCTTTTTTTATACAAAGTCAGCTTATTGCCCCCACAATCCGGGTCCTCATTTTATCTACCTCGGAAGGATGGAAGGCTGAGTCAACCTTGAGCCTGGTGAGATTCGAACTCGCAGTAATTGCAGGCAGCTGGTGCTAGTTAACAGCACTGCTGCACCACCAAGGCTCTTGGTGTTCATTTAGTGACCATTCAAAGTTAACAAGGGCACTGAAAAAAGGGACCTATGACCCTTTTTTTTCACGCTTCCACGACCTTTGCAGCATCGCCATGATCACGTGACCAAAATTCAGGTGCTTGGCAACTGGCTCATACTTAACGACTATTTATTTAGAAAATTTATATTGCTGCCTATTTGCGCATGGTGACTCAAGGCAGCTTACAAGGACATAAAAACACAATATTAAAAAAAAAAGAAAAAGAATGAAATAATAACCCCCCCACCCCAGCGACAGCGCACATTCATACTAGCCAGTGGTAGAATCCAATTTTTTTTTAACTACCGGTTGTGTGGGCATCGCTTGGTGGGCGTGGCAGGGGAAGGATATTGCAAAATCTCCCTTCCCACCCCACTCTGGGGCCAGCCAGAGGTGGTACTTGCCGGTTCTCTGAACTATTCAAAATTTCCGCTACCGGTTCTCCAGAACCTGTTAGAACCTGCTGGATTTCACCCCTGATACTAGCCATTTAATGAGCTCCATCCCGCTCCGGGTTCCCCAGGCCCGCTGGCAGAATTATGTCCTCAGGGCCTTCCAAAAGAGTGTTAAGAGTGGGGGCCAGTTTAAACTCCAGGGAGTGGGGGGATGATGTTCCAGAGAGAGGGAGCCACCATGGAGAAGGCCCTGCTGCTGTGTGCCAAGGTGATATGATCCCTCTTTGTGACCCTCTGACAAGCAAAGTCAATGGGGAAGCCAGATTCGCTTAACAACCAGGTTACTGGAGGAATTCACTTAACAAGTGTGGCAAGAAAAGTGTTACCATGGGACAAAGCTCACTTAACAACCGTTCTCACTTAGCAGCAGAAATGTGGGGCTCAATTGTGATCATAAGCAGAGGACTACTACCCGTATACTCTCCTATTTAAAACACGACAACCGCTCTTTTAGGCTTCTAAATGGAATGGGAAACATTCTGATCATAGCTTGTGTAAAATCCCTTAACAAAACCTGATCAAGACCTGTTAACATCTAAGAAAGCCTCTTGTGGCACATCCCTTTGTTCGTGAAGGTCATCAGAGGATATTTGATTAGACAGGACCTCACCTCCGCCACCGATACCTTTTACTCCCTTTCCCTCCATCTTGGTCAATTTGATTTTGACTGAATTTTCAATTGAGGGTCTCTAATGCTTCAATGTTTTACACATAGAGTACTTGCATTGAATGATTACAAGCCACCTAGAGTCACTTTTGGCATAAAAAAGCTTAACTAAATAAAAGTCCAATTTCTATTGTTCTGTTATCGTTTTGTGGCAATTCAGAGTTGGATGCCTCCTCAGCTGCACTTAAGGAAAAGCTTTTCTGCTGGGATAGGACTAACTTCTTTAAGTCTCTTTCAAGATTCTGGCAGTGATCTAATTCTGGAATAATTTTTAAAATCAAATTCAAAACCGGCCAGTTTGTTAGCCTTGTCATTCAAGTAAAGAACTTGGTAAATTTGTACTTAATCCTTCATGAGGCCAATCCATCTAATTATCACCGAATCATCTTATTAAGTATAATAAACATTAAAACCAAGGCATCGTTATGTCAAGATGAAGGAATATCTAACTCAAGGAAAGAGCTTAGCAGTGGAACAAACTGCCTTGAAGTTTTCAATTTTTGATCCAGCGTCATCCTTCAGCATTTGACAGAAAAATATTCTCGAACGTTCTCGAATATTCTATTCTATTCAGAATGCAGTCTTTTACTCTGTTGGATACTTTTGATGATGCTTATCATTTATAATGCTTCATAAGGATACCTTACACAAGTCAACTGGGCCCTCAGACCTCAAATTCCCACTCCAAAACCGGTTAAAATTAAGACACTATCCTTCCTTTCCTCCTATTACTTTAATAACTGCCCTCCCCCAGACACCATTTTCACCCTCTTCTGCTAATCCTCAGATGAATGTCTACCCTTCATTATGCTGAGAGCCAGCTTTTATTTCTTTGACCCAAATAAACTGTCATTGCTTCCTCCAAAATATTGAGGATTTGGAGATAAATGACTGCACTGTGTAAGTGTTCCTCTTTACTAAGAGCAATGAATGGGTTTCAAATTAATGGTGTTCAAACTGAAGAGCTCAAGGTGAAAGGATTAGAGCATACACAGAGTATAATCTAATTCATCTTTTCTTAATTGCTGCCGAGAGAAGCACCATTGTAACCTAATGTGCCAATTGCAAAGATAAAGCCTCTGGGCAAATTACCAAACTTAGCCTAGCTAAATTCTACTAACTTCTACCTAACTTCTTGTGAAATGCAAAATGTGAATTCTGCCTGTTTGCTGTAACTTAAAATGTGTATTCTCAGCAACCTAATGTGAGATGATAGCATTCCCTGAGAAGCTCTGGGTTATACGCCAGAAAAAGTATTATTTTCCTCCTTTCTAAGGGCCATTGTTTTCAAAGTGCTGAGAAAATCATGAGGTTTGCATGATATGAAATAATGTTTCTATACCAGTGACGATTTGTGCAAGCTGGGTGAATTATAAGAAGTTTGAGAAAAAGTTTTTTGCACACGCCTGCTTTTTCTCTCTCTGCCTGCTCTGTTTAGGGCGGGAGATTGGGGGTCACCCAGCTTTGCTTCCTGCAGAAATAAAAACTGATTATCAGTAGCCTCGTGTTCAGAGTTTCATTGGACTTATCGGTTTCTGAGCTGAACTCAAAAATCTTACAAAGGTATCCACATATTTAAGTATTCTTCCCGGTCCTATACTTCCTGGACACCCCAAATTCAGGAAAATTCACCAGAGAAAACTAGAAGACGGGGCTTTTTCTGCAGTGGCCCCCTACTCTGTGGAATATCCTCTTCTCAGAGCTTAGAAATGGCCCCAATCCTGTTGGTTTTTCGCAAGGTGTTAAAAAGTTGGTTGTGTACCCAGGCCTGGGGCTGAGAGTGTGTTAAGAAGCCTGTTTCTTGGCTTTACTGACGTTTGGTTGCTGTATTGATTTATATTTTAGATGTTTTTAACACTTTCAACTGTTTTATAGTTCTAGAATCATAAGCTGCCCAGACAGAGGGCAGCTATAGAAAACGAATGAATGAATGAATGAACGAACAAATGAACAAATGAACGAACGAACAAGTCCAGTGTTTAGAAAAGCAGGCCATTTTTTTGTATCGCGCTTGGGAATGTAAGTCTCACTATGAACAGCGAGGCCTACTGCTAAGAAGGAAGGCAGTGGATTGCAAGCTTAACCACAATATGCCTGTGGAGATTCTCCGTCATCCAGGTCATGGTTGTCCCAAAGATGCTTTTTTCAAGAGGGCAAAACTGGACTTTCTTGGCTTGTCTTTGAAGAACGTTTCGCTTCTCATCCAAGAGAGCTGAATGAAGCAGCTTCTCGGATGAAAAGCGAAACATCTTCAAAGAAAAACCAGAAAGTCCAGTTTTGCCCTCTTGTAAAAAAGCACCTTTGGGACTTAACCAGAATAGTTCCCAATTCAATTAATAGAGTGGGATCTCTCTTTGATAGGGATGTACGCTTCCTCAAAGACAAATCACACCATACTTTATGCATCCATGCAGTTGATCTAACCCTCTCAATACTTGTAGACTGGTGTACTGTCTCAACAGGAACACGGTTATTGGGATGGTGATTTGCAGCCTGATTTCAATGGAGGTTGAAACACTGGGAGTATCATTTTTGGGCGCATCATTTTATAATCAGACCTGTTCGAGCTCCAAAGCTGAGCAGGGTCAACTCGCTTCTTACGAGAAAGACTAACTGGAAATTCTAAGCCGGAAGCTAAACCGGTAAATTGGAAAAAGGAGGGGGAAGAAGGACAGTGGCAATCTATTTTTTTTTATTACAGCGCCAAGAAACAATACAGGTAGTCCTCAATTTTCAACAGTTCACTTAGTGACCGTTCAAAGTTACAACAACACCGGAAAAAGTGACTTATGACCATTTTTCACCCTTACGCCCGTTGCAGCATCCCCATGGTCACGTGATTTACATTCAGATGCTTGACAGCCGACTCACATTTATGACGGTTGCAAGTGTCCCTGGGTCATGTGATCCCCTTTTGCGACCTTCTGACAAGCAAAATCAATGATGATTAGGGGACGGGAGGCTAAAACCTATGAAGAACGGATGCTGGAATTGGGTATGTCTAGTTTAATGAAAAGGAGGACTAGGGGAGACATGATAGCAGTCTTACAATATCTCAGGGGCTGCCACAAAGAAGAGGGAGTCAAGCTATTCTCCAAAGCCCCTGAGGGTAGAACAAGAAGCAACGGATGGAAACTAATCAAGGAGAGAAGCAACTTAGAACTAAGGAGAAATTTCCTGACAGTTAGAACAATTAATCAGTGGAACAACTTGCCTCCAGAAGTTGTAAATGCTCCAACACTGGACATTTTTAAGATGATGTTGGATAACCATTTGTCTGAAGTGCTGTAGGGTTTCCTGCCTGAGCAGGGGGTTGGACTAGAAGACCTCCAAAGTCCCTTCCAACTCTGTTATTCTATTCTGTTCTAATGAGGAAGCCAGATTCACTTAACAACTGTGACAAGAAAAGTTGTAAAGTGGGTGCAAACAAATGTCTCACCTAGCAACATTCATTTTGGGTTCAATTGTGGTCGTAAATTGAGGACTACCTCTATGGTTGAATTACCCTTGAGGGTATCTTGACCTTAAATGGATAGCAAGTTTTGGTTGTGTGTGTGTTACTGATTTAAATACATTTTTAAGGGTAAGGAGAAAGTGTAGAGTACAATGCAACGTATTTATACCCTGCCTTTCAGCGTTGGGTTCAGAAAGCAGCTCAAAAACATCAATGTTATAAGAATCTGAATGATTAAGAACTTGTTTCCTGGACAAACGTTTACCATTTGTGACCCAAATGCATTTTCACTGTGCCTTAAAAAAAAACAAACCAGAAAGAAAATACAAAAGAAAAAGCAAAATGGTGCACAATATCACTTCATTAGTAATGGAACCAGGACTCCTTAATCTAAAAGCAACTTCAACTGACCGGTCGTAAACCTTGAATAAATAAATAAAAACCTGCTTTTTTCCCCCCAACACTTTGAACGTTCATTGAACGAGGCAGTCAGTAAGCAAAGACTACCTCTACTGCGCAAAAAGATTCTTTGCCTGTTACTACAAGGCCATGAACACACACCTTACACACAGGTTGTTGGTTTTTTTTAAGTTCAACTCCCTCGGGGTGTTTTCCACCAGTTCTTGAGGCTCAGATTAATACAGGAGCAGTACTTCCGCAGAAGGAGGCTCAAGTCGATCTGAATCACTTCTCGGTCTTATCACTTCCACTAGAAGGAAATATCTACAGATTTCCTCTGGTTAAATTATACAATTGTTCGATGTCTATGGAGATTCTCAGTCATCCGGATCATGGTTGTCCCAAAGGTGCTTTTTCAAGAAGCAACTGGACTTTCTGGTTTTTCTTTGAAGACGTTTCGCTTCTCATCCGAGAAGCTTCCTTAGCTCTGACTGGATGGTGGGGGAATGGAAGGATTGATAGTCCTTGCAGACAGCTGGTCATCTGCATTCTTTTAGAGAGTTGTTGAGGCCACTTGGGAGTTTATCTGTGTCCTCAGGGTCAACCGTTCACTCAGGGGAGACCAAGGAGTCCCCATCAAACATTCCAAAGAACAGATGCCACCGGAGAGAAGGCCTCTCTGGAAATGGTTACAAGATGATGGGCCATGGTGTCTTGGCAACCCCAGTAAGAGCTCTCAGATGATCTGAGGGAATGAGCAGGTTTAAAGTAACTACTAGCCAGTCTACTAGGTCTTCTGCTCCCAGGTTGCTCATGGCTTGATGTCCCAATGACTTTGCCTCTCACCCAGCAGCAAATCGGAAACCATCGCAGTTTCTATCGGCCAACTAATCCACTCAGCAATTTGGACACCGGATTCTCCGCCTTGTAGCTTCTGAATCAGAAGTCCCCTGTAGAAACTACAGCTAGTCCTCAACCTATGACCATAACTGAGCCAAAAAATGTATGTTGTTAAGTGAGGTTTGCCCCCATTTTATGCCTCTTTTTTGGGGGGGGCACATTTGTTAAGCGAACCACTTCAGCTGTTAAATTAATCACACGGTTGTGACTAATTGAATCTTGTTCCCCCCATCGACTTTGCTTGTCAGGAGGTTGCCAAAGGGGATCGCACGGCTGCGGGACACTGCAACCGTCGTTAAGTGTGAACCAGTTGCCAAGCGCCTCAATTTTGAACGCGCGACCATGAGGATGCTACAATAGTCATGTGTGTGAAAAATGGCCATAAGTCACATTTATTATTGCCGTTGTAACTTCGAATGGTCACTAAACCAACTGTTGTAAGTTACAAGGACCAAGGACTATCAGAATTTGGCTGCGGGGAGAAAAAAACCCCACCAGCTGATAACTAGGATGGCAACTGAGGTCTATAGAAAACTCTTTGCTGCCCTCTAGCGATTGTCTGGATTTTTTCCTCACTCAGATCTGGAACTCCTGCTGTCATCCTCCAAATGTGAGGTCAGCAATGTATAAAGCTGGCTTCGATTTCCCCGTCCTCCAGGATGTAGCCTACATCCAGCCGAAGTTCACGAAGCCACTCGTGGTCACAGAGGTGACTTGATAAAGACTCTTAAGAGGCTCGGGGGAAACTCTTTCATCTGGTCCTTTGCGGCATTAAATAACGTTAAACAACCAACCGATGCTTCAACAGTCCATGTCTCCTTTCCGAATTTGGTTTCAGAGTGTGGTTTCACATTCAGCCTGAGTTTTGATGCTAATTTGGTTAGGGTTTTCCGCTACGTTCCACCCCGATGTGTCAGAAGAATTTGAATACTGTCGAAACAGCGCTGTCCTAGGCTTTTTGCAAAGAAGCTGAATAATTGTCTTCCAAGCCTCTCTGCTAGATATGAGCGGCAGCACATTTGTTCTCTTTTGAAGCAGAAATCCATAAAGGGACCATTTCTGAATATTGCTTCTGTTCTGATTAACAACACTTTCCCACTTTCTGCCTTTGTTCTCATGTGCGTCTACCACCAGCGATTCCAAAATCACTGTCCCCAAATTGGGTGTCTACCTGGATAGAAATCCTAGCAATCAATCCCATTTCATCTGGAAATACCTGGAAAAGGACTTAAAGCTAATGTAAATTACATCATGTGTTTCATTTCCACCAGACCTGGTTAACAATCTGTTAGGAAGTTATCAGAGTTTCTGGATCATTTTCACCAACGTCTACTCCTGTAACTCAGCCATAATTCAGACTAAAAATCTAATTATTGTTTTGTCTTCCTTTGGGGAATCTAGGCTTAATTTTAGCTAGAATTAACCCATAATCTAGTCTGATTAATTTGGATTCTGTGTCTCTGGTTCAATGGACGTATTTTCTATATGAATAAATTTAGATTCATTAACTGTAATCAATGTCAATGAATCTGCTGCAAGATTAGATGCAAAACCTGGCCCAGGTTTGCATTATCCATTTGAAATAAAGCCACCATTTCAAATGGAAAGGTAAGATGATAACAGAGAAATTCTTGTGGCAGAATTACATCATATATGTTGCTGTGTGTGGTTTCATAAATGGGTTCAAATAATTGTTGGCTAATGTTTGCTTAAGAACCAATGCTTCTCAATTTTTTAAACACGTTCATAAACAGTAATAAAATATGTGCACTTTACATTAAAAAATATGTATAAGATTTGTTATTGCTATCTGTGACTTTTTCCCTTTAATTCTAGCTTTTATAAACCTTTGAAGGTTCATTCCTTCAAAAGATTGCACTCTTTCCGCTCTCTGGTTAGAGCCTATCAGATCTGGTCTGCAACTCTGAATGACCGTCAGGTGATAGCAAAGACCTGTAGAAGAAAATATTTGTAGCTCAGGGTTAAACGGCGGGGCCCTTGGTGGTCTCTGAGCTTGGCAGTCTTCTTGCAGACATTTCATGACCCAACTAGGTAACATCTTCAGTCCCTAGAAGGGAGAGGCTTTGCTCTCTGATGATGTCCAATAGCTCGCCCTGTCAGTTTTGGTGGGGATAACTCCTTGGTAGTTTCTTGATTGTTCCTATCGTTTACTGTTTGATTGTTCATCTGAGTTGGTAGTTCATTAATTAGAGTCCTGTTGGTATTGATTATTTATCAGGTATTAATCCCTGTTTATCTGGTTGTTGATGCTGGCCAGGAGATGCTCTGGTCTTTTTGTTTCCTTTTAGTTTTTCCACTGCTGTTCTGAATCAAGTCTAAAGGTTGTTTATCTTTATGTGCCTGTTGGTGGCTGATTTGTTGGACTGCCAGGCTTCCAGGTATTCTCTACCATTTTTATTTTTTTATTTTTTTTTATTTTTTAATTTTTTTTATTTATGTGCCGCCCTTCTCCGGAGACTCAGGGCGGCTTACAATGCGTTAAGCAATAGCCTTCATACTTTTGTATATTTTATACAAAGTCAGCTTATTGCCCCCACAATCTGGGTCCTCATTTTACCTACCTTAGAAAGGATGGAAGGCTGAGTCGACCTTGAGCCTGGTGAGAATTGAACTCGCAGTAATTGCAGGCAGCTGGATGTTAAATGCTGCCTTAGTAGGAGGCATTAGCCTCCTACGCCACTCAGGCTCTTAAATTTTGGGATTTAACTTGGTCTAGGATGCTCACAGGTTACCAGTTGAAACTATGGTTAAATCCGACCACATGTATTATGCAAAGAAGTAGAGATTTCCGTTTCTCTTAGCTGTTATCTAGTATTTGTCCAGATTTCTTAGCCAAGATATGGTATTGCTACTGGCAATCTGTATGATCACCTCTCTTCCTGCCTTCATAGGGTTTTTTTTTGTGTGTGTCAAAATCTTCTTTTCCTACGAATAAACCAACCTGCTGATTGTGTAGGTGTGTTAACATAAAATAACATGATTTTCCTGTGGATAAGGGGGACAGACTTCCTGTGTCAAGCAAAGGATTGGGCTAGTTGACCCAGTCTTGGGGTTAAGATTGGGTTAAGCTAGAACTTTCTCTACCCCACACATTTTGTGATTCTATGATTTTTGTCCTCAAGGTCTTCTCCACATGGAAATATGGAAATATGGAAATAAGAACATCCCTTGCCAAACTATATTTCTGTCTTATGAGCTTCAGGGCCCTCAACTAATGGTTGGGCGGCTTCTCTGCTGAGAAGTAATTACAACGAATTGTAAGAAAAACAACACTGGAACACACCTCGTCTCTTTCATGCCTCATTGATTTCAGCAGGAGCACTGAAGCTTGTCATTAACTAACCCAATATCCAAACAAGAAAGAAAGAAAGAAAGAAAGAAAGAAAGAAAGAAAGAAAGAAAGAA
>WNWU01000062.1:2580604-2637999 GCA_012654045.1 Ptyas mucosa | reverse complement strand
AAGAGAAGGGAAGGGAAGTAAAGAAAAAGAAAGAAAGAAAAAGGAAAGAAAGGGAAGAAAAGAAAGAAAGAAAGAAAAAGGAGAAAGAAAAAGGAAGGAAGGAAGAAAAAGAAGGAAAGAAAAAGAAAGGGAAGAAAAGAAAGAAAGAAAGAAAAAGAAAGAGAAAGAAAGAAAGAAAGAAAGCAAACTTACCAGATCGAGGCTGCTGAACACGGTTCCTTGCAAATGTTGCTAGCCGTCTATTTTGATGAGAAGGCAATTGAGGAAAAACATGGTGTCCTTTCTTCCTAAATCTAGTGGGTGACAATCTTTAACCTCCCAGAGCAAAGAAACTCCAACCAAGGGAGCTAGTTTTCAAAAAGCACCCCTGGAGCCCAGGAGCTTCCACTATGTCCATGGTCAAAGCAGCAGCAGCAGCAGCAGCAGCAACAGCAGCAATAGCTGATGCAAAAAGACCCCAAAAAAAAGAAAAAAGAAAAGAAAAAAGGCGTCAGCTTGAGTCAGTTTCCTGGGGCGTTCCAGCTCTGCCCGTGTGGGTTTCCCTGTGGTGCGTTTATGCATAGGCTCAGGAGGATGAAGAAAACAAGAGCACGGCTGCCCACACTCTGCCCACACTCCTTAGCCTGTCGCGAGGCGGAACGAAAGAGCCGGGTTTCAAACAAATTGTGGAACAAACCACCAACGATCCCTTTCATTTATTCATTTCGGTTTTCCGTGGTTTAACATTTTTTATTGAGTTATAGAATAAAATGAGAGACAAAATACAAAAGTAAATAGGGGAGCGGTGGGGAGGAAGGTGGGGGGAGAAGAGAAGTGAGGAACGGTAAGAAAAAAAAAAAGAAAAGAAAAAGAAGCCTTGACTTCCGACTCTCCCTGTGGCAGTAAAATAAAGCATTAGCATCAAATCACAACTTTTTGCTTTTTCATAATAATAATACGAACAAGCCATTTCTGTAAAGGTCTCTCAGTCTAATCGGTGAAACCCAAAATCAAAGTTTCATTCTTTTCCACTTCAAGCACAATATACCGTGTTTCCCCCCAAATAAGACCCTGTCTTGTATTTTTTTGAACCCAGAAATAAGCGCTTGGCCTTCTTGCCATGCGCTCAAAAGCCCGATTGGGCTTATTATCAGGGGAGGTCTTATTTTGGGGGAAACACGGTATATATTGGAGCCTTGGTGGTGCAGTGGACTAAAGTGCTGCTAAGTAGCACTTAGCTGCCAGCTGCCTGCAATTACTGCGAGTTCAAATCTCACCAGGCTCAAGGTTGACTCAGCCTTCCATCCTTTCGAGGTAGGTAAAATGAGGATCCGGATTGTGGGGGCAATAAGCTGACTTTGTATAAAAAAGAACACCGCTTGGGAGCCTCCCAAAAAAGCCCTACTAAGCAGGTATATACAAAAGTATGAAGGTTATTGCTTAATGTATTGTAAGCCGCCCTGAGTCTCCAGAGAAGGGCGGCATATAAATCGAACCAATCAATCAATCAATACTTATATATGTATTGTATATACTGTATATACAAGGTATATACACACAATATACACTGTATACCAGACATTTACACGATTGAGTGGGTTCAGAGGTACTTCACAAGAAGAGTACTCCACTCCTCTACTCACAATAGAACCCCTTATGCCACCTGATTTGAAATTTTGGGCTTGGACAATCTAGAACTGCGCTGCCTGGGGTATGATCTAAGCACAGTACACAAAATTATCTGCTACAACATCTTACCTGTCAACGACTTCTTCAGCTTCAGCCACAGTAATACACGGGCAAATGATCAATACAAACTCCAGGTAAACCGCTCCAAACTCGATTGCAGAAAATACGACTTCAGCAACAGGGTGGTCAATGCCTGGAATGCTCTACCTGACATCTGTTGTTACTGTTGCGACCCAGGCCCAAGTAGTTAGTATTAAATGTTAGTATCGAAAACAAACAGACTTTATTAGAACAGCTGAGAATTAACTCATTCTCAGCGTAGTCCAACCTAAATGAAAGCAAATTCTTCAAAACACCATTCCTCAGTTTATCACCGACCTTGGGATAATTAGGCAATCTGCCAAAGGCTTTTCTTGGCAACAGTTCAGGAACAGAAGAAATAACTACAGCCAAACAAGAAGCAATTCTCTCAACAGTTGTTTTCCGGCAAAGAAACCAAGAGCCATTGCTGGTCTTTTAAGCCTTATGGGAGGAGCCAATCATCTCTTGGCCTTACTCCTGAGTCCTCTCTGCTTTAGCTGCTCCTGCTTTCTGGCAGCTCTTCTCATATGTGCATTAGGAACAGGCTCTTCCTGTTCCTCTGCCTCTCTACTGTCAGCCTCTGGAGGCTCCGAAGTCCGTGCATCACTCCCCGATGGCCCTGGCCCCATCTTTGCCTCCGACGCAGAGCCCTCATCTGGCCCTTCCCCAGCCTCCAGGACTGGCCCACGTTCTTCCTCAGCCTCATCGCTGTCCGACTCCGCTGCCAGCTTCGCAGGCTGCTGGTGGACCACAACAGTTACATCCTCAAACCCTCACAGCTTCAACCTCAAACTGTCTACCGTGGACCTCACCCCATTCCTAAGAGGTCTATAAGGGGCATGTATAAGCCTCCCAGCAGTTACCTCTTGCAAGCAAACAGCAAGAAAACCAGCCCCATTCAGCTTCAGCATAGGCTAATTAGCACAAGTTGATTAGATCGGCCTCCTGACTCTCAGCTGATTTGCTCTCAGCTGTTTTGCACAGGCTCTTTTGCAAGCTCTTGTTTTGCAAGCTCTTTGCTTTCTGCAAAGAGTGCTGGAGCAGATTCCCCCCCCCCCAGCTAAAATGAAGATTAACCAATGTGAGGATGGATATAAAAATAGATGACAAAGGGAAGGGGTATAATATAGAATAGAAGGGAAAAATTGAATTTGATTAAGATTAGAGAGGAGGATGAAGGGTAATATTGGTTTTTTTAAAAAAATAGATGAGGAATAAATATGGCAAAAAGGAAATATAGAAATTGTAAATTTAATTGAAATGACTAAACACTGTTTAAATTTGTGAACCAGCCAAATACTCTGTTCAAAGAAAATACATTGTATGTTTGTATGTGTGCTTGTCTAAAAAATAAAAAAAAAACTTAAGAAAAAACAACAACCAAAAAAGGTAGGTGTGTCTTATACTCCGAAAAATACGGTAGTCAGTTTTGCCATTTCAGCCAACTCCCTCAACTTCTGCGGCCGTTCGTCCATGGTAGGAGTCGAAGTGTCCATTTCCATTTTTGTGCATACAATAGTCTTGCTTCCGTCAACATATATATAGTGGCAAAAGTTCCAATTTTTTTTCTCCAGGTCTTTTTCCAGAACTTTTCCTTTTGGGCCTAATGTATTCATTTTGGTTCTAACTGCCACTCCGTTGATGAAAATAGGATTCTTTACTGGCCAAGCGCAATTGGACACACAAGGGATTTGTCTCCGATGCTCTCTGTTGTACATGCAAGCAACGAGTAACAAATCACACATTGGGGAGTTGGGAAAAAAGGACAGCGAATGAGACGTTTGGCCCTCTCTGTAGTCCATATAACCTCACCTTATTTAAAAATGGGAATTTATATTTTTTTTAAAAAAATGATTTATATCTTGCCTTCACTATGTATACAAATAACTCAAGGGGACGAATATATGCAATAGACCAGGGTTGGGTTCTAAATTTTTTTACTACCGGTTCTGTGGGCGTGGCTTATTTTGTGGGCGTGGCTTGATGGTCATGTGACAATTCTTTAGGATTTAGCAGAGGTACTGGTCTACCAGGCTTTTAACTGCTTGCAGAGCTGTACCGATCTACCCATTTATTTTCGCAGGCACTGATCTACTGATATATTTTTGCAGGCACTGGTCTACTCATGTATTTTTGCAGGCACTGGTCTACTCATTTGTTTTTGCAGGCACCGGTCTACTCACATATTTTTGCAGGCACTGGTCTACTCATTTGTTTTTGGAGGCACTGGTCTACCACCAAACTGCCTTTTACCACTGATCAGCTGTAGGGCGGCCCTTTGAAGCCCCCCCAGCATGAGTTTAAACATTTTTTTTTCCTTATAGCCCATCAGCTGGGACTCAGGAGGCAGCAATAGATTGGGGGTGGAGCGAAATAAAAGGTAAGAATAACGTGGGGGGGTAAGGGAGCGGGGGGCGGGGGGGCGCAGAACTGGTTCGGTGACGTCATATCGTCACCGCTACCGGCTCGGTGGAACCGGGCAGAACCGGGAGGAACCCACCACTGCAACAGACCTTCCTCCTTCTGTTTTCTCCCCAACAACAATCCTGTGAGGTGGATTAGGCTGAGAGAGAGAGAGAGGGACTGGTCCAAAATTACCCAGCCAGCTTTCATAGCTAAGACGGGGCTAGAATTCACCATCTCCTGGTGGTTGGCCCAAAGTCAATTCCCAAATCTAGTCCCAAAGATGAGACTAGAACTCACATTCTCCACCTGGATTCTAGCTTGTTGCCTTAACCACTAAACCAAGCTGACTGCCTGACTTCTGCCTGTATAGTGTTGGGAACAAACCTGTGACTTTCTCACTGTTGCTGAACTACGGATCTCAGGATCTCTCACCACTGGCCATATTAACTCGATCTGTTAGGAATTGTCAAAAACATCTGGATGGTTACAGCTTAGTCCCTGTTATAATCACATCCCTCCGACTGCTTAAAGACACCCCGTTTTTCCACGGAATCGGCAAGGAGGTGTATTCTTTCAGCGAGCACTTGTGGTCCAAAAACCTTTTTATCAGATTTACGAAAATGAGCCATTCATGATTATTAAAGCCGTCCGTGCTCCTTGTGGCTAATTTGGGTCATGGCTTACGCGCACCGGCTGACAACAATTTTCCAGAGTCCTAGGTTGATGTTTCCATGTGATTAAGCCAAGTATCCTGCAGCCCCATTGGGTCATTTTCCTGCAAACATGAATCCGGAAAATTGTACCACAATATTGTATTTGCATTGTTGTTGGTCTGTCTCCTACTTGGGCTGTTATGATTCAGCAAAGGTTTTGATATCTTTCGGTTTAGAAGAAGAACATATATAAAGATTGAAGGTCAAGGAAGAAAACGGTGAGGGACTTTGGGCCATACGTCTGTTTATTAATGTATTTATTTGCGGCCCATCATAACCATTAAAAAAAAAGCTCCTAACATTCACAGAAGGTTGTGAGAAGCCTTTGGAACAAATGTTAGGTCACGGCCCCTGAGTAACACAGCACTTCCTGTGATTTTATTTAATTAATTTTGCATTACAGGCAGCAAAGGAAAACGTCTGGTTTAAATGAGTGTATTTAACATAAACAGTTAAGATAAAAATATTTGGATGTTTTTTACATCAAAAACTGGAACGTAGCGACGGTTATCGAAACGAATGATTTGCCAGCATCTGGAGTGGCAAGACAGCTGTCAATCTTCCACTGAACATCAGTTACCCTGCTTCCCCCCCAAATAAGACCATCCCCTGATAATAAGCCCAATCGGGCTTTTGAGCGCATGGCAATAAGGCCAAGCGCTTATTTCAGGGTTCAAAAATATATAAGACAGGGTCTTATTTTCAGGGAAACATGGTAGCAATTGGTGAAGGAAAACAAACTCTGGGATCCATGGTGCCCTCTGAACTTGGTTGTTTTCTTGCAGACATTTCGTGACCCAAGTAGGTAACATCATCACTGCTACGTAGTTCATACCAGGGGTGAAATCCAGCAGGTTCTGACAGGTTCCAGAGAACCGGTAGTGGAAATTTTGAGTAGTTCGGAGAACTGGCAAATACCACCTGTGGATGGCCCCCGAGTGGGGTGGGAATGGAGATTTCACAGTATCTTTCCCCTGCCATGCCCATCAAGCCACGCCCACAGAACCGGTAGGGAAAATTTTTGAATTTCACCCCTGGTTCGTACCTACCTACATCCAGCACTGATGATGTTCCTTAGCTGGGTCATGAAACGTCTGCAAGAAAATAGCCAAGCTCAGAGAATCTCTTCATTAAAAACAAAGTGTGTCTTCTATGAACTGCAGGAGCCAGATAGAAGCCTGTAGCTTCTAATCTTATTTATTTATTTATTGGTTCGATTTATATGCCGCCCTTCTCCGGAGACTCAGGGCGGCTTACAATGCATTAAGCAATAGCCTTCATACTTTTTGTATCTACCTGCTTAATAGAGCTTTTGCCCCCCACCCCCAAGCGGTGTTCTTTTTTATACAAAGTCAGCTTATTGCCCCCACAATCCGGATCCTCATTTTACCTACCTCGAAAGGATAGAAAGCTGAGTCAACCTTGAGCCTGGTGAGATTCGAACTTGCAGTAATTGCAGGCAGCTGGTGTTACTTAACAGTACTTTAGTCTGCTGCGCCACCAAGGCTCTTTTATACATCTTATTGCTGGAAGAAGCAGAATGTTAGGTATTTACATGGCTAAATGAATGTACTTGATTCTTACGTGTTATATGGGTGAAACACAGCTGTGTGCACGAATACGAAACTGTAAGTGATATACAATATTCTGTGCTTAGTGGAAAGATACAAACTTCTCTGTATGTAGCATGTAAGATGTGACAAAGTTGTGGATGAATGTCAGTCTTCTTTCACTTCTGGCTATATTGGCAAGAACTGTGTAAATTGTAGGCAAAATAACTAAGCACGAACATAACAAAATATGGCAAAATATGATCAAAAAAATATTGACTTCTAAGGCCACAATAATGTCCCTGTCTAAAGCAGGTCTAAGACTTCCCATGTAAATACAAGGGGAGATGAGTTTTGCATAACTTGTTTATTTTTTCTTTGTTGAGGGGGTCTAAAAGTGTACCAGCAATAACTTGTGCTTGAACTGAATTTGTCAGTGTTATGAAAGACAATACAATACGATACTACAGTATATTTTCTTGAACTTTTGGGTTGCAGGCAATACGAAGCAATGCCTCGTTCTTTTATATTTCTAGTACAAGTAATCAATACTATAGCTATCTCCAGATTATAGGCATGTAAAGCAAATAAAAAAAGAATCATGTAATAGCTTAGCAATAGCATATTGTATAAAAATTGTACACACACATACACAAACAAACACAGTTCTTACATTGTTCAGGCATTTAAGATTTAAAAATCACCTGCCCAGGTGAAAAAAGAGATGAGCCCCAAAATGTCCCTTTTAGATGGCATTTGCTCGACAAGTCCACAGAACCACCAAGGGATTCTCATTCGTGGCCACCTACTTAACTTTGTTTAGTGAACACATGTAAAGAAAGGCCTGTAAAGATGATTCAAGGGTTCAGACAAATATATATATATATATGGGAAGGGATGATTTTAAGGCGTCCATCTTTGACAACTTTACGACTTGTGGACATGCTGGCTGGGGAATTCTAAGAGTTGGTGTCCACAGGTCTTTAAGTTGCCAAGGTTGGACCTTCCTGTCCTAAATTATTCTGAGCTTTGCCCCAAGTTTATTTAATGCTTGGAAGTTCACTTGAACTGATTTTAAAACGGGATCGGAAGACACAACCCCAGGAAGCAGTGGCATCCTTAATCATATTACACCATCGGCAAAACCTTCAGTTCTTCGCCTTGGCTGAAGTTCCTGAAACGTTTTCGAAACTAGCTTACCAAGAAATCGAAAGACGGCGATGAATGAAACATGAGTAGACCGAATGCTCATTACCGACTGGAATATACGGGAGCATGAATCACCAAGCTGACGCAACCTCCACTCTGCCAGTCTCTAAGCTATTTACAGGACACTCAAAAACACTCTCAGACTGTGCTTGCGTTTTCTAACGACACGTCTCCAAATGATGTAATTGAAGTTTCAAAGAAAGCAGAACATGCAGAGTGCTCTTCTTCTAGAAAAATACAACACCACCACCTGTGAATTATTTACGGTGCCAATCCGCAAACTCAGATAATCCTCGCCAGTACTTTATATAGATAGTAAACAAAATGTGGATTTCATTGAAACCCTAAGAAACAACGTACAATAATGTAATTATCGCAGGACAATACAATATTCTCCTAGCACCACCTTCTGGTAATGGCAGCCTAAACGTGTACAGAATTCATTACGAAAGATTGCCTCCCCTAGGATTTCACGTTCAATACATCAAAGGTTGGTGAGACACTGAAGAGCACTGTAAGGTATGTTCTTTTCCTGCGAAAATCCGTCTGCATAGCGCCTAATGCTGTAACTACTCTAGGAAGATTGAATGGATTTAGAAAATCAGCTCGGTCTAAGAACGCATTGAGTTTGGCAGTTTCTGCCCCTTGTGGCGTCTTTAGTGCTCTCTGAGCTGGGTTGTTTTCTTGAAGACATTTCATGACCCAACTAGATAACATCATCAGTGCTAGAAGCAACCTCACTCCCTTCTAGTACTGATGATGCTATCTAGTTGGGTCATGAAACGTCTGCAAGAAAACAACAAAGCTCAGAGAGCACCAAGGACCTCACAGTTCGCCACCTCCTCCCTTCTCGCACTGATGATGTTACCTCCTGAGTCATGAAATGTCTGCAAGAAAACCACCAAGGTCCGAGAGCACCAAGGACCCCACAGTTGTCACCCTCCTCCTCCTCCCTTCTAGCATTGATGATGTTCCCTAGTTGGGTCATGAAACCTCTGCAAGAAAACAATCCATCTCAAAGCATCAAGGTCCCCACAGTTCAACCCAGGAGCTTCATCACTTGAGACTTTCAAGAAAAGATTGGACTACCATTTATCAGAAATGGTATAGGGTCGGGTTGGACTGGATGACTTATAACAGTGATGGCTAACCCTTTTGCCGTTGCGTGCCAAAAGCGGGGGGAGTTGGGGGGATTGCGTGCACGTGTGCCCACATCCATAATTCAATGTGCCCCATCCCCCCATGCATGTGCACGGGACCTCCCTCCCGCTTTTGGCACGCGATGGCATGGTGGGCCCAGTTGGCCCATTTTTTGCCCACCCCAGGCTCCAGAGGCTTTCTAGGAGCCTGGGGAGGGCGAAAATGGCCTTCCCCACCTCCCTGGAGGCCCTCCAGAGGCCTGGAAACAGCCCGTTTCCTGACTTCCAGTGGGCCCGGAAGGCCCGAAAATCAGCTGGCCAGCGTGCTGGACTGAGGTAGGGCAACCCTTGCGTGCCCACAGATATGGCTCCGTGTGCCACCTGTAGCATCCGTGCCATAGGTTCGCCATCACGGACTTATAAGGTCCCTTCAAATATATATATATATTCTTCTATTGGTAACTTCCCCTAGAAGACTGTTGTGGCCCACAAGCGGCCTGCGCGGATTGTGGCTGACACCAACAACGAGGAGGCTGGTGTGGTGTCGCGCTAGCAGCCTGTGCTCGAGTCGGACAGTGAGGAGGCTGAAGAGGATGTGGTGCCAGAGGCAAAGACTCAGCCAGGGCCTTCAGAACCTCCAGAGGCTCCTTCAAGTGACGAGAGCGAAGTGGAGGAGCCTCTTCTCAATGCTCGAGCACGCAGGGCTGCCAAAAGGCAGGAGTGGCTACTCAGGAGGAGGTCTCCTCGAGAGTAAGGTTTGAGGATAATTGGCCACTCCCTTAGCCTATTTAAGTTCGCACACAGATAGCAAACGTTGCTGGAAACAACGTTTGGTCCCACGCAGAGCATTTTGAGAGTGAGTTTTTTGTTACAACTTGGTTTCTGGGCTGATTGCCAACCCTTGTCGGACTTTGTTTAATCGCTGTAATTCATAGCAGGCTGATAAGGACATTGGTGGTTAAAGCCTGCATTTTGAAAGGGGTCTGTTTGTATTAAACGGAGTTTTTGGAGCTGTGTGTGTGTGCTACACTTCTTGGGGCCCGTAGCTGGGGCAGAACAAAGACAGAATCAAAGAAGCACGGATGCAGGGAGGATAACCATGACAACTGCATCACCCAAACGCCACAACTTAGGACTCGCACCACATATCGGAATGTGAGTTTGTTGTAAGAGTGCCATTGATGAGCTATCTTTGGGCATTCAGTTTCACTTCATTGGCTCCCAGATATACCAGCTGGCTTTTTTTATATCTGTGGTTTACCATAGATGTCATCCTAAGGAGAATTTGTGTAGTTAACACGGTGTCATTTTAAAAAAGTTATTATTCAGGGAGACGTGTGAACCTGCCATACAAGGACATAAGGTGAACGTGGCTTGGTTAACAATGCCGGCTAAGCAGAACCTTAAAGTCGATGACATTTAGACTATAGAGTTGTTGTTTTTTCCAAAGCAAAACTGATTTTGAAATACCGAATGCATATTTTCTCATGAACTGGATGTGATGTAATACATAAGGGGTCACAACTGGTTCAGTGTTGGGTACCCATGAAAGCTGTGTCGGAAAGATTTTCTTAGCGGCCTCAGCGTCAACTTTATAAGGAAGTTGCACAGTTGGGACCATCGTATTTCCCTGCCATCTTTCCGCGAAATGCAATTACTGTAAGTTCGAATCTCACCAGGCTCAAGGTTGACTCAGCCTTCCATCCTTTCTAAGGTGGGTAAAATGAGGACCCGGTTTGTGGGGGCAATAAGCTGACTTTGTATAAAATATACAAAAGTATGAAGGCTATTAACGCATTGTAAGCCACCCCAAGTCTCCGGAGAAGGGCGGCATATAAATAAGAATAAGAATAATAAAAAAAGTCAATCGTAAACTCTTCTTGATACATTTTGCATCTCATGATCGCACCTCTTTTCTGCCCCATATAATCCCCCAATAACCCGAGATTCTGCTGGAGTGAGAAAAAAAAGAAGAATTTGGGGAAACATGAAAGCGGGGAGCTTTGGGAAGGAGAGTTTCGGGAAAAATTGGGAAGAAAATTCGGGAAGAAAAGTTTCGGGAGAGCTTCGGGAAAAATCGTCACATTTGGAAGTGTATCTTAGGTTTTGGGAGGGGGATCCCAAAACCTAAGATACACTTCCAAATGTGACGATTTTCTGCTGGTGAATTTCAGTTGCACGATTTTGGGGTGAGCTTGGAGAGTTTTGAAAGGTAAATATGGAAGCTCCTCAGCAAGAGAACATAACAGGCAGTCCTTGACTTACGACCGCAGTTGAGCCCAACGTTTCTGTTAAGTGAGACATCTGTTAAGGGAGTTGTCCCATTTTACGACCTACCTTGCTGCAGCTGTTAAGTGAGCCACTGCAGCTGAGAAGTTACTAACCCAGTTGTTTAAGTGAACCTGGCTGAACCCCATTGATTTTGCTCGTCCGATGGTCGCAAAAAAGGGATCGCGTGACCTAGGGACACACAACAACGGTCGTTAAATACGAAATCAGTTGCCAAGCATTGGAATTTTGATCAGACGATCGTGGGGATGCTGCAAAGGTTGTTAACTTTAAAAGAGCCGTTGTCTCTTTTTTCAGTGCCGTTGTAACCGTGAATGGTCAGTAAAAGAACTGTCGTAAGTGGAGGATTATCTGGATTTCTGAGTTTGGGGTCATGGACGGCTGTTTTCGGGTGGGGGTGAATTTGTGTCGCTTTCGAACCCAGTTTTGGAACAGACCCAGAGGCCAGAGTTTCTGCTTCTTGTATCGTCCGCCGAGCTTGTCTTGTGGTTTTTGTGTTGCCTTTGTCGTTTTGTGCAAGGCTGCAACTGAAATTATGGAAGTTGCTTGGGAAACCCTGCAAGGAGCTCAGCCCACGTTGTCAGTACTGTAGTGGTTTCTATATATATAGAATATATATTTATATATATATATATATATAAATACATTTCCCCGGCTGGTGATGATACAAAGAGAACAGGCAGCCAAGATGGAGGACTGGACACGGAGGTTCCTTTGCTCGTCATGCGCTGCAGGCCTATAATCAAAACACAGGAAGTCCTCGACTTGCGACCACAATTGAGCCCCAAATGCCCGTTGCTAAGTGAGACATTTGTGAAGGGAGTTTTGCCCCGTGTTAACGACCTTTCTTGCCACAGTTGTTACTTAGCGGTTGTTAAGCAAACCTGGCTTTCCAGTTGCACTTTGCTTGTCAGAAGGTCGCAAAAGGGGATCGGTACACACACACACAGACACACACACGGGATGCTGCCCCCGCCACTTGCCTAGTGCCTGAATTTTGAACAAGTGACCACAAGGATAGTGGTCGTAAGTGTGAAAAACGATCACGAGTCACTGTTTTTCAATGGCGTAACTTCAAACGGTCACTAAATAAATAGCTGTAATGCCATTCTGGCAGTGATTTGCCATGCATTAGATCAACGATGGCGAACCTTTTGGGCTCTGTGTGTCAAAAAATTGGAAAACGCCTAACTTTGCTTCTCTCTTTCACACACACACACACACACACACACACACACACAAATGCATCCCCCCATCCCCTCCCGCAACATGTAGGCCACTGATCAGTTCGGACCGGATCTCCCAATCCGGTAGCGATGGGAGGCGGGTGGTTCGGAGAACCGGTAGCAAAAATCCCTGCCCCTCCCTCCCCCCCATGCCCAGCTGAGCCGCACAATCATCAGAGGCTTTTTTTTTTTAAAACTTTTAAAAGCATTTTTTCTACAACCTCTTTGGCTGAAAAAATGCTTTTAAAAGTAAAAAAAAAAAAGCCTCTGATGATCGCGCGGCTCAGCTGGGATCGTCAGAGGCTTTTCAAAGCATTTTTTCTACCACCTCTTCGGCCGAAGTTGGCCACGCCCACTCAGTCGTATTACCCCCCCAAGCCACGCCCACAGAACCGGCAGTAACATTTCACCACTGCCTTGGGACCATTCCAGAAACTACAGCTGGCCCTCATCAACTTCAACCCTAACGGCTCGAAACAGGGCGCCTGGCACTAATTCCCCAAGGCGCAAAAGAACTATTAAAAGGACCGTTATACAGGCAATCCCCCTTGACTTACAACCATTGGTTTAGAGGCCACCCAAAGTCACAACTGCACCGGGGGGGGGGGAAGCGACTTACAGCCAGTCCTCACACTTATGACCACTGCCACATCGCCACTACGATGTGTTCAAAATGCGGGCACCTGGCAGCCAGAATGCATTTCACAGCAGGGGTCACGTGGTCCCCATTTGCAACCTTTCCCACCCCACTTCCGACAAGCCATCAATGGCGAAGCCAGATTCACTTAAGAACCATGTGATTTATTAAACAACTGCAGTGATTCACTTAAGAACCGTAGTAAAAAAAGTGTCATAAAATTGGGCACAACTCGCTTAATGACCGCCTTGCTTGGCAACAAATACTCCCATCCCAATTGTGGTAGTGAGTCAAGGACTACCTTTATAGACTTCTATGTTTATGGGACGTGTGCACTAATTTCTGCACAATCTTATTTTTCTTTATCTATAGAAAGCTTACTCCTCTAAAGCAAATAGGCCTTTTGTTTCATTGAAGATTGAAAAATGAGAAAAATGTTTAAATAAACGACCTGTAACTTCTTGATTAAGGTATTTATTTGAAATTCTTTATTAAAAAATCCATGTGCTAACAACCAAGCAATATATATATATAAAAAATAAGGAATTACATAAGATTTTTACGCTTAACAAAAACAAGAGGAATTCACACACACACACATATATATCCCATAATATGACAGTGAGTACTGCAATACTGGATGTTTCATTAATGTACATTTTGCACCATTAATGCAAAATTATTTCCTGTTCAGTACTTGGGACTCCCAACGTTCTTCTTTTGAGAGGATTGGTAATATTTTCATCACTTTGAAAATTCACTTGCAATTTAAGGCCAAATGAATAAATATTAGTAAGTAATCACATATGTCTGTGTTTCCAAAATTGGCAGTCATGTCAAAAGTTGTTGTGATTGCAAGTATCATTGAAACTATTTATGTGGTCACTTATTCATACCAATCCATGGGAAAAGCTGCATGACGTAAATTAATATTTATATTTCACACTGTAGTTTTTATTTAGTATTATAATTTAAATTCATCTGAATGAAGGCAATTAACAAACATTTTTGTGAAATTTAACAGCACACATTTCATGCTAATAATATTTATTCACAATTATATCTGTTGAAGGAAAAAAGGGCTGGGAAGGCTTTATTTTCCTTAGGCACTTCTCATAGAAACTGCTACCCTGAGAAACGTTTTCCCCCAATAACAGAGCCCCTATTGCAAATCTTGCGTCCTAACCAAAATTCCTACCTCATTAAAGTTTTTGGAGGTTAATCTAAATAAGTTTGATAATGAAAAAAAGGGTACAGGAAATGTCATTTTCTTCCCCTTAATTTAAGACTAAGGAAAATCTTAAATTTTAATAAATTTTAATGCTGCTTTTACTGAAGCCCAGTAAAGTAATAATATAATTATGGAAATGCTGGCAACCTATTTAAGAGGAGACTTCCCTTAATATCTTTGCAGATTTCAATGACTGTAGCATTCATTTTTCTTAAGGTTTTAAATCCCGGTTTTATTTGTGTAATCGTCTTCTAAATTTTTTGCAAACTACTTGAACAATATAGAACATCCTGTCTAGCTCCCATCGAAGGATTTGCATGAAGGGACATTATAAATGATTAAAATCCCTCAATCTCCAGGAAAAAAAAATTCTGCCATACATTTTGGCATATTAAAAGATAAGAATTTCCCCCATTTTTAGTTTTCTGTTACAAATGTTACTTCTGGGCATGTTGCAATGTTGCAATCAATGTTATTCAGACTACAAAATGTAGTTTTTCATTAGAAACATGTAAGTCCTGATTATTGTAGAGGCATTGTTTCAACAACTACGTTAATGAAGTAAGCAGATACCTAAATATTTGTTTTGTTGAACACACACATAACAAAGATTTACAGATAAGTGTCCCATTTCTCAATGAACACAGGTAGAGCTGAAGCAATAAATTATCTTAATCAGATATTTCCCCCTACTTAATATGCTCTTACAGCCAGTTATCCTGCTTTTCAAACCTGGAAAATAGTTGATCTGTAAAATTATTTATCTCTCGTTCTCCCTACCCCCAGTAATTCCATATATTCCTAAAACAAAAGGCAATTGGGAGTCTTATTGTGATTGAGAGAGGGTGGAGAATGTTCTGACATTGTCCTCTGCTACTTCCTGGGACAAGGTGGGGGCACCTACGATCTGGAACAAGCTCCCCCCGGAGATACGGACGATCCCGGATCTGCACACCTTCCGTCCCGCACTTAAGATTTTTCTATTTCATCAAGCTGGCCTGGCCTAAATCTTTTCCCCTGTTAAATGTAAATTTTAATTTGTTTTAAATTATCGGGTATTTTAAATTTGTCTCAGCCAAATTATTTAATTCGTTTTTATTCTATCTTAAATTTTTGTATGTACGCATTTTTTATTCTGTGGCTGTTCACCGCCCTGAGTCCTTCGGGAGAAGGGCGGTATATAAATTTAATAAAAACAAAAACAAAAACAAGAAAAGTTACAAAAAGGCTCCTTTCCCAAACTACAATAATAGAAGCAAGCAAACTGCAACTAAAGGGAGAAAAAATGTACAATAAAAACATAATACTCTCTGGAAGAGTAAGACGGTTCTTAATCCGATCCAATTCATGAAGAGTCCACCTTCTCTATAAGCACCTTGAGTGAAATAATTTGAAAGAAGACGTTACCTGGGCCTTCAATGATAACAATGGACTCTGGTCACTTTAGAGAACCATTACATTCAGAACGTATCCACCAGGAAAACTAAGTCCCAAGAGAAATGGTTATTCACACACTTCTTTCCCTTTTCTTTCTTCCCGGGGAGCCAAACAGTGGTAAGACAGGCCCAGACGCATAGTCATGTCGTCCGAAAGATTAGGGCAGTTTTCAGATAATCTATTTCAACGGTGAGTTGGATGGGATAACACTGATTGCAGTAGCTTTTACTGGGCATGCTTGCAATTTATTCCCTCCTCGTTCTTTAGTTCCAGTTTTTACTGAAATGCCGTTTTAAAAGGATCTGAAAAATGTCTGAAACTCACAATGCGGGCTTGCATAAAATCTGCATTTTTTTTTTAAAAAAAGGAAAAAGCTTACTGAAAAGAGAAAAGTATTTGGAGGGAAAAAAACTGCTGCTCTATTTTGAAAGGAGAAACGTAAAATTGTACATTCGTTTTTTCTCAAGAAAGTAATAAATGATCTTAAAACATTTCCATTTGTCTTAATTGGTTCCTCGGTAGAGAGGAACTGAATACCATGGCAGAAATTCAGCTCGGGAATCACCCTATATATATTCCGGCTCAGAAATGTGTTTTTAAAAACACCATAAACAGTCACATATTCCCTTCAGCAATTTCATCTTTTTTTAAAAACAACAACAACAACATATCAAATGTACAATTACATTATGTCTTAAGGAAAGATTTTAAAAACCAGGTCACAAAGATTCCACCAAGACTTGCATGGATGCACTATAATGCTTTGGCTTCCCAGATGCTAGTTTGACAAAACCATTGTAAATTCGTGGCAAAATGACGAGGGGGGGGGGGGTGGGACACAAAATATCAGTCGATGCAGAATAATTGGAATAGCTGCCATAGGAGTCTTCTATTCTACTTAATGACGTGAGTATGTGCTCAGAACTGGTCATCTTTTATACGCAGTCATAAGACGGATGCTGGTGTTTTCTTTAAGAGAACCTGCGTCATTTTTATGGCGTTAAGGTGGGGTCTCCTTATATTTCTTTTCCAGAAGTATTGGCAATAACCATTGCAGGCTGGAATTTTGCTCACATCTCTAGAAGCCACAATGCAAAGATATACCTGAATGTACACTTCTGTATTTGTTGTTCAGTGCTCGTTGCACTTAATGGCAGATCTTAATATTGATAGGCTCGGCTTGCTCACACCGAGTTCTGTGGGAGCATCAAAAGCTCCCAAGTCGTGAATTATCCTTGCAATAACAGGGGCCAATTCTTAGCAAATGACACTCGCCCAAATAAGCAGTTGAGGCCAAACCTCTAAGTGAATAGGCTCTGCCTGTTCTTTCTCGTAACATTTTTACTGTCCCCATCAGGCAGCCTGTCAACGCATCAGGAGAGATAAACAGGAGGAAAAGAGATCTGAAAAGCTGAGATACAAGCTACTACATTTCGTTTTTTGCCCTGAAAATAAATGCAACCAATTCTCCCCACCCTCTTTTCGGAAGTGAGCCAAAGATTTTTGTGAAAAACACACAGGAGGCAAATAACCATTAGCATTTATAACCCGAAACCTCGTAGAGTCCGTCGAAGCATCCCGATGTAAGCTCAGCCGTAATTTCAAGAATTGCTTTAAAATGGAATAGAGACCATTTTTTTTTAAAAAAAAGCACTATATTCCAGTTGTTTATGGATATTTGTTAATAGTCTGGAAAGGGCAGAGGCGTTTCCGATTGGAACCCCTGCTTCTCTTTGAAAAAACGTATTTCCTGGGTGTACTTCTTGATAAGCAGGAGGCTTATAAAAATACTTCTCATTAAAACACACACACACACACAAAGATTTGGTAGAGAAAAACACATTGACACAAAACACCTGCTGACGGTTGAGCCCTTTTCACCGAAACCTTGTTTAGGACAAGTTGCACATTTCTCCCATTAAAACGTGAAGTTGTTTCTGCTTTGGTGTAACCTCAGCTTTTCCGATCCTCTTGGGGACTTCCTTTTTATTCCAACAAGATCTTAAAACAGCCTGATTTTATTTCTGTGAACCTGCCGAACAGGAAGAAGATTTAACTTAAATACTGTTCTGAATCATGAATTCAAACAACAGGGAATAGAAGGAACAAAGCTATTCTTCCTTCTCTTTCAATTACGACGTTATAACAAAACTTCTCTGGTTTGCGTGAGGGAGAAGCTGTGCAGGCAGAAACATAATCTTTGGATTAAGTTTCATTATTTGGATTGTGGTATTTTTGTGTGTGTGTGACCATGGATATAGTTGGCGCAGTGGTGAAATCAATTTTTTTTTTACTACCAGTTCGGTGGGTGTGGCTTGGTGGGCGTGGCAGGGAAGGATACTGCAAAATCTCCATTCCCACTCCACTCCAGGGGAAGGATACTGCAAAATCCCCATTCCCTCCCGACTCCTGGAGGAAGGATATTGCAAAATCCCCATTCCCTTCCCACTCCTAGAGGAAGGATATTGCAAAATCCCCATTCCCACCCCACTCCAGGGGAAGGATACTGCAAAATCCCCATTCCCTCCCCACTCCTGGAGGAAGGATATTGCAAAATCCCCATTCCCTTCCCACTCCTAGAGGACGGATATTGCAAAATCCCCATTCCCACCCCACTCCAGGGGAAGGATACTACAAAATCCCCATTCCCTCCCCACTCCTGGAGGAAGGATACTGCAAAATCCCCATTCCTACTCCACTCTGGAGCCAGCCAGAGGTGGTATTTGCCGGTTCTCTGAATTACTCAAAATTTCCGCTACTGGTTCTCTAGAACCTGTCAGAACCTGCTGGATTTCACCCCTGAGTTGGCGCTTTAAAAAGTATAATAGGTGCAATGTTGTCAGTGTATGAGAGTTCATGAATTGGAATACACATAGTGACAGGTCAGCCAATGGGGACCGTTTGGTGACTCAGATGGCTCGGAGCCTGGGCATGGCTTAGTATATAAGCCATGCCCAGGTATATATAGTGATTTGTATATATGAGTTGCTTTGTCCTTGCAATATAGTCTCTGTATTATACAGCCTCTTTGATTATATTGATTCTGTGCCTCTGTGATTTCTGGTTCTGGCTTCTGCTGCATGGGTATTGTATACATACATCATGATTTATATTACTGTATATAGAGAAGTTTCTTTTATACATGAATCCTGCTGAATTATTTACTTGTGTGCTGGTTGGATTGCTGCAAACTCTTAACAAATGGCTCTTGCGCAGAGAGAGACCAGATCGTGAAAAGGTTGCCGTAAACACTTGACACTATTATCCAAATGTTGATACAGGCAGCCCTCGACTTACAACCACAATTGAGCCCAACATTTCTGTTGTTAAGTGAGACATTTGTTAAGTGAGTTTTCTTGCCACGGCTCTTAAGGGAATCACTGCAGTTGTTAAATTAGTAACACAGTTGTTAAGTGAATCTGGCTCCCCCATTGACTTGGGCTTGTCAGAAGGTCAACAAAAGGAGTTCATGTGATCCCGGGACGCTGCAGCCATCATAAGTAAGAGTTAGTTGTCAAGCGTCTGAATTTTGTGATCACATGATCACGGGGATGCTGTCACAGTTGCCAAGTGCAAAAAAAGGGTCATCAGTCACTTTTTCAGTGATGTTGTAACTTGAAATGGTCACTAAACGAACATGTCCCACGGGTCATGTGACCCTCCCCCTCCTTTTTGCGACCTTCTGACAAGCAAAGTCAACAGGGAAGCCAGATTCACTTAACAACTGTGTTACTAACTTAACCAACTGCAATGATTCCCTTAACAACAGCGGCAAGAAAGGTTGTAAAGCGGGGCACTGAACAACTGTCTCGCTTAGCAACAAGAAATTTGGGGCTCAATTGGGGTCGTAAGTCGAGGACTACCTGCAGAGAATCACGACCAGACTATCAATTTAGCCTTTCTAGAAAACAAGAGCGCCAGTCCTGAAGCGGTTAAAATGTAGCCTGCAAACGTTTGGTTACCAGATGTTGAGAACTCACCTGAATTTGTGGCTGGTGAGGTATTTTGTAACTGCTGGCTTGATCCGAGCAACTCCTCCCTGGCTATGGTTTCCCCTTCCGGTGATCACGTAGAGATACGGTATACCGCCTGCCAGGCTGTACTCTGTTTCGCAAGAATGATAAACGTTCTCTCTTCAGAGATTCAGCATTTTGAACTTGCAGATTAACAGAATTGGAAGGGACCTTGTAGGTCATTTAGTCTAAACACACACACACACACACCCAAGCAGGAGACCCTAAACCAGGAGTCGGCAACCTTAAACAGTCAAAGAGCCATTTGGACCCGTTTCCCAAAGAAAAGAAAACACCGGGAGCCACAAAATCCTTCCCGTGCCTGACTATTTCCTAAGCGGCCACAAAACTAAGCATATGTAGTTGAATTAAACATTCTGTTTTCTTCTGAAACTTTTCTTTTCTTGGATTTATCCATGGTTGGCCTACTGGGGGTTGAAAAGCTCAATAAATCATGTGGCGGCGTGTGTCGCATATTGGTGGTTGTGACTCATCTTTTGAGCGACAGGGAGCCGCAGCAAAGGGGTGAAAGAGCCACATGCGGCTCCAGAGCCGCGGTTGCTGACTCCTGCCCTAAACCAACAAACACAAGTTTCGACCACGCTAATGTTGAAAAGAGCCCTGACTGATGCATGAAATGAAAAGGCTGCATGGGTAGTCCCCAACTTACAACAGTTCATTTAGTGACCGTTCAAAGTTACGACGGCACTGAAAAAAGGGACTCACAACTGTTTTTTTCCACGTTTACGACCTTTGTAGCAGCCCCACGGTCATGCAATCAAAATCCGGATGCTTGGCAATTGGTTCAACCTTATGACCGTTGCTTTGTCCCAAGGTCACGTGATCCCCTTTTGCGACCTTCGGGCAAGCAAAGCCAATGGGGGAAGGCGGATTCGCTTAACACCCGGGCTACTAACTTGTCAACGACAGTGATTCACTTAACAGCTGTGGCAAGAAAGGTCGTAAAATGGAGCAAAACTCACTTAACAACAGAAATTTCAGGCTCCATTGTGGTCGTAAATCGAGGACCACCTGTAGGCAACAAACCGGCTTCCAGCCTGCTTCTACCTATTCTGATCAGAATGTTGCTTCAGTTCAGCTCCTTAATAACCTTTGAACAAGAGGGCAAGAATGAAAAGCCAGATGTTTCCCACCCCAGACCACAACTGTGGCACCGCAGTTAATTCCAACGGTACTTAATGACCTCATTTCCGTGCTTGTTCTCCGGAAGGATTGATCTGTTTACTGTCAGCGTTCCAGAAAAAACCCCCAACTCCAAGTAAAGACGCAGAAGTAAACATTTCTCCAAAGTTTTCTTTACTAGAATAGGCAAACTGGCACATCTGGGAAAAGCCGAATCTGAAAAGCCCGGGGTTTTCCTTCAGTAAGTCAAAGCTCCCAAAACCATCTCCTTTCCCCCCAGTCGATCACATGCTCCAATCGGCGTCCGTTCCATCTCGATCCAGCCCCCTGACCACTCCTTCTCCAGATGCTGGATCGCCCTGACCTTGACCGACAGGAAGAATGCTATTATGTCTACTCACAACCTCTCTCCCCCCCCCCCCCCCCCCCACATGAGAAGGTGGCAGCATTGAAGCTTCCGGCCTAATATGGCTTCCAAAGCTGACATTTACATCCAAAGACGACTCTTACCTTTGGTTTTCTCTTGCAGGACTCTAGCGAGGTGGCCCAAAGCTTCATCCACGTGAAGTCCATGCAGGTCCAAAAGGTTGATAGGCAGCTTTGAAGCGTTGACTTTCTCAAAGATTTGCTGAGCCGCGTCTTGATTGGCTTCTTTCATCTTCTGCTCATGAAGTTGACCCTTCAGGCAAACAACAGCAACTTAAGAAGCCTGAGTGGCATAGCAGGCTAATGCCTCCTACTAAGGCAGCATTTAACATCCAGCTGTCTGCAATTACTGCAAGTTCGAATCTCACCAGGCTCAAGGTTGACTCAGCCTTCCATCCTTTCTAAGGTGGGTGAAATGAGGACCCAGATTGTGGGGGCAATAAGCTGGCTTTGTATAAATATACAAAAGTATGAAGGCGATTGCTTAACGCATTGTAAGCCACCCTGAGTCTCCGGAGAAGGGCGGCATATAAATAAAATTAAAAAAAAAAAGTTGCAATAGCGGCTACGGGAGCACCGTGCCACCACGAGCAAAGAGCTGAACCCTTCTCAGCGTCTCACAAACAAGGAGCTGAGTCTTTTGACTGCACTGGTCACTTACATCTGTTTCAGGTAGCTGCAGTTCAACTGAACGTAGGTATGAAGCAGGAACAGGAAGAAGGAATGAATGAAAAATAGAGGGAATTAAAAACATTATAGGGCAGTGGTGAAATCCTCCGCAGGTCGCCACTGGTTCGTTGCATGCGTAATGTGTACCAAATGCGCGCTTTGCGTGGACAAAGGAGCCGTTTGAAGGTAAGTAGAACAGTGAATGCGGGGACAGGTGTGTCGCGCGATTCAGATTCACTAGAAAGCAGAATATAAATCGTGCGGCACAGCTGATCATTGGAAATACTGGTTTGGACCAACCGGTAGCTTTTTTTTTTTTTAACTACCGGTTTATTTATTTATTTATTTTGTTGCATTTCTATGTGTCCCACTCCCAAGGGACTCTGGGTGGCTTACCGAACCGGTAATTTTATCACTACCGGTTCTCCTGAACCGGTACGAACCAGTAGGATTTCACCACTATTACAGGTTATTTATCCGTGACTGACTACAAAAAGCAACTGATCACAAATATGGGTAGTTCTCAACTTAGAGGCCACAATTGAGGCCCTAAATTTCAGTTGCAAAGTGAAAAATTTGTTAAGTGAACTTTGCCCCCGTGTTGTGATTTTTCTCGCCAGATTTCTTAAGCGAGTCAGGATGACAGCTAGTTGTCGACTTACCACCATTCCTTTAGTGACTGAAAAAAAGTGACCTTTGACCGTTTTTCACGCTTACAACCGTTGCTGCATCCCCATGGTCATGTGATCCAAATTCGGATGCTCGGCAAGAGTCTCACATTTATGACGGCTGCAGTGTCCTGGGACCATGCAATCTTCTTTTGTGACCTCCTGACCAGCGAAGTCAATGGGGGAAGCCAGATTCATTTAACAACCGTGTTACTAACTTAACAATTGCAGGGATTCACTTAACAGCCGTGGCAAGAAAAGTCACAAAATGGGGCAAAGCTCGCTTAACCACAATGTCTCATCTAGCAACAGAAATGTTGGGTTCAATTGTGGCTGTAAGTAGAGGACTGCCTGTATTCATTTGATCCTCGATTCCTGCCTCCAGGAAATCACGGCAATGAAGGGAGGACATTCTCCATTCTAAAATGAAAAACAGAATTATACCATCTGAGAAACCACGTCCTGCTTCCTCTTGTTCCCGTGCAGTTTGTGGCTTTCCGGAACGGGTGTCTTTGTGCTAAAATGCTGCTTCATCACTGGTTAAAATAAAATTTACCTGTTGTACATAAAACGCCGCTACTGGCTTCATCCCCATGCGATAGGCTTCTCCGGCTTTCCTTAGGCATTCTTGCCTTTGCTGCTGGTGAAGAAACGCCTCGGCCCTGAAGTCCTCGTAGCCTGGATATTGAGTGTCTTGGAATCCCTTCTCGCTCAGAATGTCTTCCAGTTCTTTCGTCTTCTTCGCCTGGGATTGAAAAGTGAGGCGTTTATGGACACAATCCAAGGCAAAGCTCATTGGCTTAGCTCAAGGAGAACCGAGAAAAAGCCGTACTGTGAAAAAGTGAGCTTCACTTAGTGCCAATAGAACAGGGGTCAGCAACCTTAAACACTCAAAGAGCCATTTGGACCCGTTTCCCACAGAAAAGAAAACACTGGGAGCCACAAATCCCTTCCCGTGCCTGACTATTTCTTGAGCGGCCGCAAAACTAGCATATGTAGTTGAATTAAATGCTGTTTTCTTCTGAAACTTTTCTTTTCTTGGATTTATCCATGGTTGGCCTGCCGGGGATTGAAAAGCTCAATAAATTGCGTGCCGACTGGTGTCGCACATTGGCAATTGTGATGCATATTTTGAGTGAAAAGGAGCCGCAGCAGAGGGGTGAAAGAGCCACATGCGGCTCCAGAGCTGCAGGTTGCTGATCCCTGCAATAGAAGAATGTATTTGTACAAATATATTTGTACGAATGAAGACAAGGATACGCGTACCAGGATAATGTTGCAGGATCCCAATCTATTTGTAGCTCAGGGTGGAACTGCGCTCTCTGAGCTTGGTGGTTTTCTTGCAGACATTTCATGACCCAACTAGGTAGCATCATCAATACTAGAAAGGGTTTGCGCAGGGGGAGAAGGAAAGGAGGAGGAGGAAGAGAAGGAAGAAGAGGGGAAAGAGGAAGAAGGAGAAGACGACTATGGAATCCTTCAAGCTCTCTTGAGTTTTCTTGGGGAAGTTTCATGAACCAACTAGGGAACATCAGCAGTGTTTGAAGAGAATGGAATTTATGGAGGAGAAAGCGGTGGAAGAGAAAGGCTGTGGGGTAGGGGTGGGTTCTACTTACCTTTACTACCGGTTTGCAAGAGGATCGCTTCTGCGCATGCGCAGATCGCCGATGACGACATCTGAGGCCTCCCGCCAGTTTTACTACCGGTTCTTGTGAACCGGTCCGAACCGGGGGCAACCCACCACTGTTGTAGGGTCCTTGGTGCACTCTGAGATCGGTGGTTTTCTCATGGACATTTCACAACCCTATTAAGTAACATCATCAGTGCTGGAAGGGAGCAGGGTTTGCTCTCTGTTTCTATTCAAGTGGCTTGCCCTGTCAATATTGTGGGGGTGTTCCTGGTGGTGTCTTGATTAAGGTATTGTTTGCTGAATTTGTAGTTCCATGATTGGGGTACTGTTTACCACTCGATGTTAATCTCTGCTTATCCGGCTGTTGATTGCTGGTCAGGAGGTGTTGTGATCTTTCTGGCTTTTTGACTCTCTCTTTTGAACGGTACGTACGTCTTGTTCCCCTACTTGCCTAACGAAACGTCTGCGAGAAAACCAACCAAGCTCAAGAGAGCATCAAGGCTCAAGAGCCTTGGATAGTACAGTGGTCTAAAGCCCTGTTATTAACATCAGCTGCCTGCAATTATTGCAGGTTCGAATCTCACCAAGGCTCAAGGTTGACTCAGCCTTCCATCCTTTCTAAGGTAGGTTAAATGAGGACCCAGTTTGTGGGGGCAATAAGCTGACTTTGTATAAATATACAAAAGTATGAAGGCTATTGCTTAGCGCATTGTAAGCCGCCCTGAGTCTCCGGAGAAGGGCGGCATATAAATCAAATTAAAATAAAAAAATAAAAAAATAAAAGGCCCTCACTTCACTTAAGTGTTTGTCAAAGCCCCTTTCAGAAAACAGATTTGCAACGCTCACGCAAGAGTCTTTACCTTTTTCTCTCGGGTCTTTGAAGTGTTGCTAGGAGAACGCCTGGCATTCTGAGCAGGCTCTTTAGCGATCACGGTTTTTATGGGATCTGCCTCTAGGACGCTATTGAGAAACTGGACGGTTGGTTCCAAGGAATAACTGACAAATTAAAAACAACAACAACAACGCCACAAGGAGTTACTTCAGGCAGTGTAACTTTCACGTAACTGATGCGCATCGTATTACGAAAGAAAGCCTCACTTGTAATCCCTGAAGATGTCCATCAAAAAGTTTGCGTTGATGGTCGGGAATAACTCCAAAAGTTGTTTTTCCTTCAGTTTTGCAGCACAGTCTTTTTTAGCAATGCAAGGGAAAGGTTTCTAGCCCGCAATAAAAAAAAAAAAGAGAGAGAGAGAGAAACAATTATATCTCTAAAGTATTCCTACCATGATACAGTGCAAATATTAAATCACGGCACCATTTTTCGTGTTTTTGCATTAGTTATTACCATAAGTAGTGGCCAAAATTGTGGAAACCTTTTGGGAAAAGTATACTTTCTAATAGCACCACTTTTTTTTCTTTTTGGAGTAGTACCATAATATTATATATCCATGGAAAGATAATTTAATCAAGAATGTAATGCAATAACTTTTATGAAGGATTTACTATTTATTAGAATAGCAGTTACAGTATAAAGAAGAAAAGTGAAACACATAGAAACAAACGAGATATACAAAAATGATCCCCATGTCAGTTAATACTTTGTTGGGTAACTTTTAGCATGAATTACGGCCTTACAACGTCTTCCCATGGAGTGAACCAAGTTTTTGAGTTATCATGTGAAACCAAGATTGAAGGATGGCTCCTATTAACTGGGTTTTATTGCTGGATCACAGGTTTCTTTAGTCGGCTCCATAGATTTTCCATTGGGTTAAGAAGGTCTGGGCTATTCCCAGGCCATTCCAGCAGTGGAATAGGATTATCTTGAAACTCAAAAAAAAAAAAAAAAAAAAGTGGTGTCTTTAGCCATTAAACCTCAAAAATACACTTTTCCCAAAAGGTTTCCACAATTTCGGCCACTACTGAACTTGCAGGTAAGCCTACCTGCAGATGAGCCAACCCATACATTTTTAAACAAAGGATCATGAAAATGGCATTTTTCATGGTATTTTGGATTAAAAATTTGAGAATTGGCTTATCCAGATACATATGGGAAATATGGGTACTGTATTTTTAAAAAGTATCATCATATATACTGGGGCATAAGCCCAGCCATAGATAAGATGAACCCGATCTTTTGATTGCCCTTTGGCACCTAAAATTCTTGGCTTATCCTTAAATATAGAAGTAGTCCTCAGCTTGCGACTACTATTGAGCCCAAAATTTCCGTTGCTAAGCGAATTTTACCCCATTTTACGACCTTTCTTGCCACAGTTGTTCAGTGAATCCCTGTCGTCGTTAAGATAGTGACATGGTTGTTAAGTGAATCTGGCTTCCCCCATTGACTCTGCTTGTCAGAAGGTCACAAAAGGTGATACTGCAACTGTCATAAATATGAGTCAGTTGCCCGGTGTCTGTAGATGCCACAACGGTTGTGTGAAAAATAGTCATGTCACTTTTTTCAGTGCCATTATAACTTTGAATGGTCACTAAACGAACTTAAGGTCTATCTTAATCTATTACTGTACTTTAAAAAAGTATTGCCATATACAGTGCCCAGCCACACCTAGGTGAGCCCAATCTTTTGAGGCATCTAAAATTCTTGGCTTATCCATGAGTATATACAGGAGTTCTACCTCTCTGTAGAATGATATAATATTTAAGGAGCTGCCCTAAGTGCTTTAGGGACCTGGGTTCAAAACACTCTGAGCCTGCAGGGAGTCTCGGGGTGCTTTATGCCATGCAGCCCTTTGATCAATCACCCAACCCTACAGAGTTGTTTTGAGGAAAAAACAGAGCGGGAATGTTATGACTTCCACTGTGAATTCTTGGGGGGGAAAGTAGGATCTATTTGGTAATAAAAAGGTAAAGGTTCCCCTCGCACATATGTGCTAGTCTTCCCTGACTCTAGGGGGCGGTGCTCATCTCCGTTTCAAAGCCGAAGAGCCAGCGCTGTCCGAAGACGTCTCTGTGGTCATGTGGCCGGCATGACTCAACGCCAAAGGTGCACCGAATGCTGTTCCCTTCCCATCAAAGGTGGTCCCTATTTTTCTACTTGCATTTTTTACCTGCTTTCGAACCGCTAGGTTGCCAGAAGCTGGGACAAGTCACGGGAGCTCACCCCGTTACGCGGCACTAGGGATTCGAACCGCTAAACTGCCGACCTTTCAACCGACAAACTCAGTGTCTTAGCCCCTGAGCCGCCGCGCCCCTTCTATTTGGCAATACACATTTCATAACCCAGAATTTTGTTCGAATGATGACATGTGCATTGTGCTGTCAGGATGCAACATACACGCATCTGATTCCATGACGCACATCCAGAAAGGACAGATTTCTTGATCAGCTGCGTCCTCTTGTAGCTGCTTATGCTTCTAAGGCTTACAGAGTGGGAAGGTGGGACTCAGGACCCTACTGGGAAGACCAGAACCGAGAGCACAATGCTGCAAAGCACTGGAAGATTGGCAGCTGGGCTGTTGGGAACCCTTATCGCAACACAGCTCAGGATGAGACTTCCAGCAAGTACACCCAGCAGAGGCAGGAGCAATAACCTACCACCGTTAGTCTTTCTTGCAGCGCAATTTCTTCTGACATGATCTCCCGAAGCGATACTCTCTGAGTGTGAACGTTCCAGTGATCCATGTAGGGGAAAACATCGGAAGCTGCCGAGGCTTCAGCCGACCCAGCGGTAGGTAAACTTTCCTGCTCTTGAAAATCAGCAGCGTACTGGGAAAGCACGTCATCCACTTCGCCTGGGTGCAGCCGCTCAAATAGCAAGGGATCTTTAGAACAAATAACAATGGAAGATGAAGTGGCGTTTTATTTACCGTATTTTTCGGAGTATAAGACGCACCTTCTTCCCCCCCTAAAAGGGGGTGAAAATTTGGGTGCGTCTTATATACTGAATGTAGCCCCGCCCATCCACTGTCCCCCACCCTTCGGCCTCTGCCTCCCAGCAGTTTACCTCCTTGCAGCAAGCAGCAAGAAGAAACGGCTCCTTTCAGCTTCAGCACAGCCTAATTAGCACAAGTTGACTGGCTCGGCCTCCCGACTCTCAGCTGTTTTGCTCTCAGCAGTTTTGTGGGGGGGCCTCTGCTGCTTGCTGCAAGGAGGTAAATTGCTGGGAGCAGATTTTTTTTCTTTCCTTGTGCTAATCAAGCTAGGCTGAAAACAAAAACGAAAGTAAAGCAGGCTGTTTGCTGCAATGAGACAAAATTGCTGGGAGGCAGAGGCAGATTTTGTTTTCTTGTTTCTTCACCAAAAAAAGTAGCTGCGTCTTATAGTCCGGAGCATCTTATACTCTGAAAAATACAATAATTTCTTTTTTTAAAAAAAAGACGGTCTTAAAGAAAATAAGGGGAGGGACCCGAATGCAAAGGTTTTCTTCTGTACTTAAAGGTCAACTGAAATTATGAAATGCAAAATTAGAATCAGACTGTTGCCCCTTTGAAGGTGGACAGGGAAATATACATTTATTATATTACACCCCAAAATACATCATGTCTATCAATTCTATTTTAGCGTTCTTGACTAAAATAGTTGCTATTATTTAAAAACTGCTTGCTTAGTTCTATTTAGTGTATCTCCATTGATGAGACTGTCCCCCAACAATCTGGGTCCTCATTTTACCTGACCTCGGAAAGATGGAAGGCTGAGTCAACCTCGGGCCGGTGAGATGCTGCCCTTTTTAAAAATTGCCAAACATAAAAAAATAGCCGGCTATAAACCACACTGACTTATACACAAAGAGAACAAAGTCACAAAAGGGATACATTTCTGCTAAAAAAAAAAAGCAATCTTGAAACGCGTTGCTGTTTGTAAGCTGAGCCTACTTACATCCCATCAACCATAGCAACTTATGAGATGTGTGGACTTGAACTCTCAGAATTCCCCAATCAGCCATGGGAGTTGAAGTCCGCATATTAAGAAATACCGGGAGTGGGAATGGGCATAGAAGGAAGAAAGAGCTTTGCAATCGTAGATTTTACAAGCAGAAGAACCGTGATAATTGAAGATGGCACTTACTTTCTTCAAGGAGTTTGTGCAATTCTTCTTCTCTCCTCTTCTAAATCAAAACATTGATAATATTAGTACATTGTAAGAACTAACAGGACACTTAGGTAAAGGTTCCCCTTGCAAATACGTGCTAGTCGTTTCCGGCTTTAGGGGGCAGTGCTCATCTCCGTTTCAAAGCTGAAGAGCCAGCGCTGTCCGAAGACGTCTCCGTGGTCATATGGCCGGCATGACTCAACGCAGAAGGCTCACGGAATGCTGTTACCTTCCCACCAAAGGTGATCCCTATTTTTCTACTTGCATTTTTAACCTGCTTTCAAACTGCTAGGTTGGCAGAAGCTGGGACAAGTAACGGGAGCTCACCCCGTTACGCAGCACTAGGGATTCGAACCGCTGAACTGCTGACCTTTCGATCGACAAGCTCAGTGTCTTAGCCACTGAGCCACCACGTCCTTAAAATTAAAATTAAATCTACAGATAGGTTTGTTGTTGTTCGTGACTGAATATTACATGGCACGCATTATATTACAGAATATAATATAATATAACAAGGAGAAAAAGGTGCATCTTATACTCCGAAAAATACGGTAACTTAGAAGGATGACCAACAGACTGAAGCTGGGAGATCTATAGCTCTCCTTGTATGTTTCCCACCTATAGTCCTTGCCTGGAGAAACAAAGTACAATGGAAATTCCGCACTCCATTATGCCTGTAAGTCAAGAACTAGCTGTACATATTTTTAAAGAAATGTGTTTGCAACATAATTGTTCTACAAATTATCGAAATGTCAATAATTTATAGAACAAGTAAAAAAAAATTCTGTAATATAATGCGTGCCATGTAATTTTCAGTCATGAACAACAATAAACCTATCTGTAGATTTAATTTTAATTTTAGGGACATGGTGGCTCAATGGCTAAGACGCTGAGCTTGTCAATCGAAAGGTCGGCAGTTCAGCGGTTCGAATCCCTAGTGCCACGTAACGGGGTGAGCTCCTGTGACTTGTCCCGGCTTCTGCCAACCTAGCAGTTCGAAAGCACATAAAAATGTAAGTAGAAAAACAGGGACCACCTTTGGTAGGAAGGTAACAGCGTTCCGTGCACCTTTGGCATTTAGTCATGCCGGCCACATGACCACGGAGACGTCTTCGGACAGCGCTGGCTCTTCGGCTTTGAAACAGAGATAAGCACCGCCCCCTAGAGTCGGGAAGGACTAGCACATATGTGCGAGGGGAACTTTACCTTTAGATTTATTTTAAGCTGACTAACCATAATAGATGCTTTCCATTTGTCATGAATTTCTCTGGCCAAATTCAGGTCAATATGAACCACATAGTCATCAGGAGTTAGTGATCCTTATGGAAGGAGGGGAAAAAAACGAGAGATAAAAGTCACATACAAATTTAAAGAGAATCTTATTCTATTGTATGGTATTTAGTTAATGTTTTTTTTATAAGACACAGTGGAGCTTCCATTGCTTTTTTTTTTTTAATGTTCCATCTAAGTAATGTGCAAGCATCGAAATGTTATCATCTGGGGGTGTCCAATCTGGACAACTTTTAAGATCTGTGGACTTCTACTCCCAGAATTCCCCAACCAATCAGCCAAGACCAAAATCATATTTACTCGTTTTTCAAATTTCTCTCTGCTGCAATCTCTTGGCAGCTTGTGTAGAAATGTTGATTTAGGTGATTAAAAGATGAAGTCACAAATATTTGGGTAGCATTAGATCACCTACACACTCTAGATTCTGGGCCCGTAATTGGAACAGATTTTGCCGTTATAAAATAAAATAACATTAAAGGTTTTACTACAACTGAGTAATTAGATGTAGTAAAATGATTTACTACAATCTCCCCATAAATTAGTAGCTAGCTAGCCACAGAACACAGAATGTCAAACCCATGTAGCAGGCCAAAAATAAACTATGAATTATGAACAATGAACAGTGGCTTAATTCAAAATAAAGGCTTGGAATACATATATATTATTGCCTAATCTATACCAACCTCTATTATTTAACCTGCTCAGTTCTTTTAAATCTTAAGGTCTGTTAGGTATATACAATCATCAGTTCCCAGTTCAGAATCAATTTACTATTTTATTTAAGTGAAATAGTCACTGATGCTCTTACCTGCATCAACTCCAACCGGTCCAAATATTTCACTTAACTGCATGGCTAATTCTGGAGCTAAGACCAGCTCGAGACAATCAATGGTCACGGACCTTGAGTGAGATATAGAGTTCTGCAACTCGATTGTCCCATTGTCTTGATCAGGGACGTTTTTTCCTCTTTGTGTCGGAACCACAACGCTGGACTTACAATCCATTTTTCTGCACAGCTCAAATTTGTGGCTTCCTGCACTGCTCGAATCGGTTGCTTCCATTAGCTTCAAATCTGAGGTCTCCTCTGGAAACGGACCCTCCTGAAAGTCTGCTCCAAGCTGATCCTCTCCCACATCACAGGTGGCTTTCAAAGGGCCGTCACCTTCGTCGGGAACAGTGGCATCCATTTCATGAACCGAGGACGTCCTTCGCGGCTCATTCTCTGATAGCGCTCTAGAAATTCTCTGTTTTGTTTGCATGTCCAAAGGACCTACCTCCAGATCTGATGGGTCTACGACGGGTTCTCCTGCAGCAGGTAACGGATGAATTTCGTTTTCTCCGGAAGAAGAATGTACGCCGTGTCCTGCAGGATGGCCAGAAATGTTTTCACTGTCATCGCCAAGGGGGACTTTCGTTATTTCGGATTTGTGAATAATCCTAGAAATCGCAGTCGCTTGAGTGACTGCCACAGGACCAGCAAATCTGTCTTCAGGCGCAGCGTGTCTCTTCGAAGGAAGAGACACGTCAGGGAGCCGAACCTCTGCTTCCTGCAGATCTCCGACGTCGTCTTCTTTGCAGAGCTTCTCGGCGGAGTCTAACAGGAGCCCCGTGGCCCAGTCCATATCTCGGTTACATCGTTCATACAGATCTTTGATGGCATCGAACGAAAGAGACCCAAAGAGTTTACACAAAATATTGAGGTTCTCCGATTCATCGACCCTCACCAGCTCCCTTTCTTCTACATAGGTGCTTCTCTCGTAGGTTACTTTGTAGGGTATTTTTTCCGGGCAATCTGGAATGGCTTCAACCCTTTTGGGTACGAATCCGTCGAGTCTGCCGTGCAGTACTTTTGTATCTTCTGAAAAGACAATCTCTCTCTCCAGTCTCCACAGAAGGGCAAAGTCTCGCGGCTCGGTCTGTGAAGATTTGGTAGCCTGGGACACCACACATTGGTTGGGTTTTTCTTCTGTCCAAGGGCAAAGAGACAGGGGTTCCCCTGGTTTGTTGAAGGCCGAATTGTTGGTAAATGTTAACGCTAATTTATGATGCTTCCGTGTTCTTTTATTCAGCACTGGCTTTTTCTCACTAAGAGGTCCAGGAGCTGCGATTTCAGACCCTTGAAAGTGCTCCTCCTTTGAAGAGGCCCCCTGCTCTTCAACATCTGCAGATGTTTCATTCAGCTGAGGCGTTGCAGTCCCGTCACCAATGGTGACATCATCTTGACCGATTCCTAATCCATCTGACTCACGAATGTCTCGCTTGGTTATCCTTTTCATTTTGTGTTGTCTTTGCTGTAAAGTTTGAACCGGCCAATCTCCTACCATGAGCAATTCTGTCGTATGGACTTCCGCATTAACCTCGGGCATCGTAGAAGGAAAGTTACAGTTGCTTTCTTCACATTTGTCTTCACACCTATCTTCAGAAAGGGGCAGGTCCTGATGACTGTCTATCAAATCCGATGTTTTATCTTCACTTGTATTTTTTAATGGATCAAGAGTAGATGTCGGCGTACTTAAATCTCCTTTGTCCCTCCTGGCACGTTTTTCTAATCTTTTAATTCTTTTCACCCTTTGACCCAAAGTTTGTTCTATTGGCCAGTCTCCCACAAAGTTTAACATTTCAGATTTTACGGAGCTGCCAGAATTTAGGTCTCCATCTTTATTTTGTGTTTCTGTGAATTCTGGCTCCGTTATTTCATGACATGCAGTTGCTTCAATCTGAAGTTTCAACTCACTGTTATTGCACGACGGAGTATTCTCACTGGAATCCGAGATTGGTCTCAACTCCGTTTCAAGAATGGATTCCATTTTGATTCCTGCTGGTAACGGAGCAGGGTCCAAGCTATCTAGTCTACGTTCAGAAGTGGATTCTTGTAAATCATGTCCCGCTCTTCTGTTTTCATTTTGAAGGCTCTGATCATCTGCCGTAACTTCTTCCAAACTAGCTTTTTCATCTGGATTTAATTCTACGCTTTTCAAAGAGGAGGCAAAATGTTCTTTCTGTTCTTCTTTCCTACAAGGCAAATATATACATATATACATATATTAACGCATACGTCGCTGAAGTTTACTCCTGCTAAAACAATTTTAGGACGTTACCTAAAACGGCATAAGTAGACAGAAGGAAGAAGATAAAGTGTGTTAAAGGACTGGCTGCTCAAAATGCACAACTATTTTCCTTGAACAAAAGAGGACATTTGTTGAAATGAAAACTGGATGCTTAAGGAATTGCTTAATACTAAGAGAGATATATATATAGCTGGTTTTTTCTCTTAACATTTCATTAAGACTCTAAAGCCAAATGGAAGATACTGCATTTGCTTTGAGCTGGTGGACAAAAAAACCCCCCAAAGTATCAATATAATGATATAACTATTTCAGCAGAAATAGTCATATCTTTATATTATCTACTGAAATAAATAGGGAGGTCTACACAGATGAAGAAATTCACATTAGCATTATGTATTATATATATATATATATATACTTATTAAAATCTGTCACCGGGTACAGAGATGGTCAACAGCTTTTGCAATTATCTTCACAGAATAGTATACGTTTCCTACCATGCTAGTGTAGCAAACCAGCTTGAGCTCTATTCAGCTGTCAGAAAAGCGGCAAATCTCCAGGAAACACGAAATATCAAGGCAAATTATGTCCTTTCTATTTTTATTGGTTTTATTGAAACTGGAGAATGCTCCGCCTAAGGAACTCTCATAGATGTCCTCGCACAGCCTGATATTCTAGCACAGAGGTGACAAACTCAAATTTCGTTGAGGGCCACATCAGGGTTGTGTTTGACCTTGGGGGAGGGGCAGGGGTGTGGCCAGGATGGGCGTGGCCAGCTCGGACATCACTCATTATGGGGATGCCTGTTGAGACCCAAGTGCGTGGCCCTCCCGAGCTCCGTTTTTGCTGGCAGAAGGCTGCAGGAGGCCATCACAGCTGAAAACGGCGATCGGGAGGGTCACATGCGGCCCTCCCGAGCTCCATTTTCGCTAGCAGAGGCACCACGGGCTGGTCCTTTGCTGTTTCCAGGGGAGCCCCGCGGGTCAGATCTGAGCACCCCGCGGGTCACATCCGGCCTGCAGGCCTTAAATTTGACACCCCTGTTCTAGCATGAACGCTAGATGCTGCATTAGATAACTGTACCAAATACTATTCTCTTCTATCACTCTTGATGTGACCCCGTTGGATCATGAAATGTCTTCAAGAAGACTATCAAGGTCCAAGAGGACCCCACAATAAGCTTCGTACTTTAAACAGCAAGCTTAAAACATCTGTAGACAGTTTTACCCCTGCCTTTTCTCGCGAGGAAGAACTTCACCACAGAGTTCACGCGTCCTCGTGCCATCTGAGATTGAAGAATTCAAAATTGAATTAGCAGTCAGGCAATGTTCATATCGTTCCAACATTCTTTTGATCTTTTCTTTAGATACACCGTGAACATTTCGCCTAAATATCGGAAAGAACAAAACACTTGATAGGCCACCACCGCAAAACAAGGCATTGCTGCATGCAACTTTAACATACTTGAGAGAAAGTTTTTAAAAATAAACTACGAATTAAAAATGTAAAAATTTACTGTTTCACGCCGTTCTGCAGCTCGCAAGCATAACCTAATTCTTCTCATACTCTGGTCTAAACAAGGGACTTTTCCTTAGAGACTTAGGTAGATGACTTCGAAAACCCTTCCAAGATTGCAGGGAATTGTAATTCTTTTTTTTTTTTTTTACATACCATAAGGAGCCTATTTATTGACTTATTTTAAAGGTGAAAAGAAAAGGACAGCTCTAAATCACGTTTTATATCAGTGAGGAAACAATTAGTCCACAGGAAGACTAAATTTTGTTAATGTCAGCTTAAAAATATTTATATACTCTTGACACTGTTTAAATGAATGCCTTCACTCAAAGGAAGGTGGTATTTCTGAGGTAAAAGAAAGTATTCAGAAAATAAAGCTACCATTCCTAAGTATTCTATTAAATCTTATAAACACCAATAAAATCTAAAAAAAATGAAAAAAAGAATAGAGCTGCAGAAATATAGATAATTTGAAGGCAGGCTGTATAGAAGCTTTCTGCAAGCAAGTGAACTGATTCCTAACAGAGATATGTTTATTATTTATTTCTCATTGATGTTACACAGTAATGCTGTTACAGAAGTACTACTGTTGCTATTATTACCTTTCCAATTCCTTTGGTTTAAACTTCCACCATGTATCCGGCTCACGAAATACAACTTTGTATTTGTGTTGCTGTGACTGAAGGAAAACGTAAAAAAATAAATAAAATAAAAATCACCATTCTAGTTGATTTTGTAATAGCTTTGTACTATGTAGTATCAGCTTTGTTAACTCTCAAGACTTTTTCCCACTATGTATTCAATATGGACCGTGATTAATATATATGCTTATATTAATGTATAAGATCAGGGATCGCCAAATTTAGCAACTTTGAGACTTGTGGACTTCAACTCCCAGAATTCCGCAGCCAGCATGGCTGGCTGAAGAATTCTGGGAGTTGAAGTCCACAAGTCTTAAAGTTACCAAGTTTGAGGACCTCTGTATAAGATTAATATATTATACATACATAATGAATATGCATGTGTGTGTGTTTGTGTATATATCTCATATGTATATGTATGTACATGTATAGGTATGTGTACACACGTGTACTTTTGAAAGCAGGCATCAGAATTTTATTTTTTAATGTGTGCCAGTGTGTTCACAGAAAAAAGTGACAATAAAGCTTATCTCATCTCATCTTCTAACAAATGAACAGCTAAATATTACCAAACTAGGTAACATCATCAGTGCTAGAAGAGAGTGAGGTTTGTGAAATGTAGTAGTAGAACTATGGCGATGACTGTAATGTTCTTGGTGCTTTCTGACCTTGGTTATTTTCTTGCAGACGTTTCATGACCCAACTAAGTAACATCATCAGTGCTAGAAGGGACTGGGATTTGGTACAGGTATTTTAGTGTAGCATCTAGGACTGATGATGTTACCTAGTTTGGTAATGAAATGTCTGCCAGAAAACCACCAAGCTCAGAAAGCACCAAGGACTCCATAATGTTACATTATTGGTGTACACCTACAGGATATAGTAAAAAAAAATCAAAATGGCAGCCATAAAATCACAATAAAAGCTTTCTGATACTTTTTTTAATGTAGAGATTATTTGTGCAGGCCACTGATGGCTCTATTATGGCCACCATCTTGATTTTTTTAAACCGCACCCTCTGAAGCACGCTGCTATATACCACCCACCCATTTATCTACAAATAAAACAATATTCAACATAATAATACTAAAAAAAATATGGAATACTGACCAAAGCAATGTAAGGCTTCATTTCCCAAGCCTGTGTGTTTGTATTGTCTATGATTATAGGAGTGGTCCTTTTCTCAAAGGCTTCTTTGGCTGACAAATAAATTGAGAGACAAAAAAAAAACCCTAATTGTTAACTAACCAACAGCTTCTATTACCATTACTTAATAGAAAATAAAAGATGTATGATGTTCTTCTCAGATCATCTGTTTTGAATTCTCCAACTTCTCTGTTTTTGAAGTCATCGCAGTAATTTCAAATGTAGGCAAAAGGAGTAAAATAAAACCCAAATATATAACGTAATTCATAATGTGTGCAATAATGCACATGGCTATAACACACTGTACATGTTGAACTAAAACTCCAGGACATTTAAAAAGAAACTCTAGATCCCTCGAGCAACACTTCTTTTATTTATTTCGTAAATTTATGGGCTGCCTATCTCTTATACATATGAAACCAACAAAAATGACACAAAATTAGCAGCCAAGACAAGTCATAAACTGGGCTTGACGGCAAAGCCAGGTTTTTGGTGCCTTGTGAAAGGCCAGCAGGGTTAGGGCAAGTCTAATTTGGGGTAGGTTGTGGAATAATGTTCCAGAAGGCTGGTGCCATGGGGGAAAAAAAAAGAAAAACTCCTGAATTCCAACAGATGACACCCTGCAGAGTTCCTTGCACTGAGCTTGGTGATTTCCTTACAGATGTTTCTTTACTAAACTCCCGTGTTTCTCCCAAATTAGACCCCAATTGGGCTCTGAAATAAGCAGTAGGGCTTATTTTCGGGGGTGTGGGGGGGTGTTAATTTTTTTTTTTGAGCTGCCCCTTGCGCCCCACACAGGCTTACATAAGGTCCCCTGCAATCACAGCATCCACGCCCCGACACCGCCTTGTGCCCAGCAACGACATATTGCTCAGCCTCCTGCTCCGTTGCAGCCATGAGCAAGCAGAAGTGGACCGGCGGCCACATGGGCTCCTGCTGCACATGGTTGCTGGCGCCACGGCGGCGAGGCAGTACTCGCGGCGTGCATGGCCTGGCTACGGGGGCCCTGAGGTAAGCCGTTGTGCGCATGGGGCAGCTCCACCCCCCCCCTTTTTTGACTCAGCTCGTGTTAGAAGCACCGTGAGCAACCAGACGGAATGGGGAGCTGGCTGCACAGGCACTTAAGTAGGGCTTATTTTGGGGGTGGGGTAGGGTTTATATTGGGCGCACGTGCAAAAACATGCTAGGTCTTATTTTCATGGAAACATGGTAGGTAACATTGTCAGTGCTAGATGACACCCTCTTGCAGACACGACCCTCCGGTCAGATCTACCAGAATGGGTAGACACCACCTTATGGTCCCACAAGTAAGTCCCAAAGGTGTTTTTTTCAAGAGGCAGCTGTACTTTCTTTGATTTTCTTTGAAGACATTTTGCTTCTCATCCAAGAAGCTTCTTCGGCTCTGACCGGACGGTGGGGAATGGAAGGATTCACCATCCAGTCAGAGCTGAAGAAGCTTCTTGGATGAGAAGCGAAATGTCTTCAAAAGAAAAAACAAAGTCCAGTTGCCTCCTGAAAAAAGCACCTTTGGGACAACCGTGACCTGGATGGTTAAGAATCTTCACAGACGTCCCATAAGTAACCCCCCCCCCCCTCAGCAACACCTTGAATAGCTTGAATTCCACCTGGAAACATCCTGCTAACCAATGTAACTCATGTGTCATACGACTCAGCCGCCCTGAGTCTTCGGAATAAGGCGGCATATAAATTGAAATAATTAAATTAAATTAAATTAAATATGTGCTGAATGACTGGCACTCATAATTGTCTGTACCTCCATATTGGGCACCAACTGAAACTTCCAAATGCCCCTCAAGGGGCAGTTTTTCCTTACTTTAATATATTTGTTAGTTCAGTTCCATATACGATTCATCGGGGATGGGTTTTTTCAACTGATTAGGGGGGCCCAGGAAAGAAAATGTGTAATTTAGCTAAAATGGTCTAATTTTGCAGATGTTTAATAAGCGCCTACTTCAAAGACAATTAGCATCAATCCCGACGGAAATGTCCCTCTAGGACTAGCAAAACGTGTTCATTTTACCTTATTTATTTATCAAATTCATATTTGCACTTCTAAAGCAAATTCTAAAGCAATTGAACCGTCTGCTGCATTGAATTCTTACCACGTTTCCAATTCCACTCGTGCGCGTCTGCTAAACAGTCAGCATCAAACTGGTACTGCCCGTTCTTTTGATAAAAATAGTCATCTGTGCTAAGAATGATCCCACAAGGGTTATCCTCAAGCAAAACCCTGTGAAAAATGATAAACACAGCTCTCATCTTTTTTTTCCCCAACACGTTCTTCTGATCTTCTACAAATTGCTGTGAAAATAAACCTGGGTATCGTTCATCCTTGCAACACTCACTATTCAGATCTTTCAGAAAATAACTACAATAATCTGTGAGAGTCTTTTGATGTAGTAAGAGAAGCCGTATGTTCACAGGCTGTCATATACTGGGATCATATTGGCTGTAATTTATAATTTATTTTATGTATTACATTTCTACACTGCCCGTCTCATCTAAGTGATTGTGAGCGGTTTACAATAAAAACATAAAAAGTAGTCTCAAGGAATAGAGTTGGAAGGGACCCTGGAGGTCTTCTAGTCCAACTCCCTGCTTGGTCAGGAAACCCTAAACCATTTCAGACAAATCGTTGTCCAACCTCTTCTTAAAAACTTTCAGTGTTGGAGAATTCACAACTTCTGGAAGCAAGTTGTTCCACTGATTAATTGTTCTAACTATCAGGAAATTTCTCCTTAGTTCTAAGTTGCTTCTCTCCTTGATTAGTTTCCATCTGTTGCTCCTTGTTCTACCCTGAGGTGCTTTGGAGAATAAGTTGACCCTCTCTTCATTGTGTCAACCCTTGAGATATTGGAAGACTGCTATCATGTCACTCCTGGTCCTTCTTTTCGTCAAACTTGTTGTTATTTTTGTTAGTAGTGAAGTTGGGTCTGACCCATTGTGATCCCATGGACAATGTTCCTCCAGGTCTTCCTGCCCTCTACCATCCCCCGGAATCCATTTAATCTCACACCAACTGCTTCCGTGACTCTATCCAGCCACCTCATTCTCTATTGTCCCCTTCTTCTTTTGCCCTCAGTCTTTCCGAGCATTAGGCTCTTCTCCAGTGAGTCCTTCCTCCTCATTAGGTGGCCAAAGGAATTGAGTTTCATCTTCAGGATCTGGCCTTCTAAAGAGCAGTCAGGGTTGATCTCCTCTAGGACTGACCGGTTGGATCGCCTTGCAGTCCAAGGGACTCGCAGGAGTCTTCTCCAGCACCAGAGTTCAAAGGCCTCCATTCTTTGGCCTTCTCAGCCTTCCTTATGGTCCAACTTTCACAGCCAGACATTGTAACTGGGAAAACCATCGCCTTGACTATACGCACTTTAGTTGGCAGGGTGATGTCTCTGCTCTTTAGCATGCTGTCTAGATTTGCCATAGCTTTCCTCCCCAGGAGCAAGCGTCTTTTTATTTATTTGTTTATTTATAACACAACACAATATAACAAACACAAAACACAAGTGTCTTTTAATTTCTTGCCTGTAGTCCCCATCTGCAGTGATCTTTCTTCTAGCCCAGGAAAATAAAATCTGACACTACCTCCATTTCTTTCCCATATATTTGCCAGGAATTGAGAGGGCCGGGAGCCATGATCTTAGTTTTCTTAATGTTGAGTTTCAAGCCAACTTTTGCTCTCTCCTCCTTCATCTGCATCAAGAGGCTCTTTAGTTCCTCTTCACTTTCTGCCATTAGAGTGGTATCATCCGAATATCTGAGGTTGTTGATATTTCTCCCGGCAATCTTAATTCCAACTTGTGATTCATCTAGCCTCGACTTTCTCATGATGTGCTCTGCATATAAGTTAAATAGGCAGGGCGACAGCCTTGCTGGATTCCTTTCCCAATTTTGAACCAATCAGTGGTTCCGTGTCCAATTCCCACTGTTGCTTCTTGATCCACATATAGGTCTCTCAAGAGACAAATAAGATGGTCTGGTACTCCCATCTCTTTAAGAACTTGCCACAATTTGTTGTGATCCACACAATCAAAGGTTTTAGCATAGTCAATGAAGCAGAAGTAGATGTTTTTCTAGTTTTCATCAAACTAGACGTACCCAGTTCCTATAACCGTTCTTCATACGTTTTAGCCTCCAGCCCCCTAATCATCTTTGTTGCTCTTCTCTGCACTCTTTCTAGAGTCTCAACATCTTTTTTTACATCGTGGTGACGAAAACTGGATGCAGTATTCTAAGTGTGGCCTTATCAAGACATTATGAAGTGGTATTAAGACTTCACGTGATCTTTATTCTATTCCCTCTGTTAATGCACTATCCAGAGATATGCATTTGGATATCAGGAGCATATTGAGGATACCTCATGACGGATGATTGCAGCCAGCAGCTTTGTGTAAATGCTAATAAGGAGTGAGGACGGCCACACAGCACCCCCACAAAGAGGGGCCATGGGCTGAACTGACTGCTCCTTACCTGCATCGACTGGGATCGGTCCTGGACTAAAGACATACCGTATTTTTTGGAGTATAAGACGCAGCTTAGTTTTTGGGGAGGAAAATAGGGGGGAAAAAATCTGCCTACCAGGTATTCATCTGGCTAGCATCTTTTGTCTGGTCAGCTTCAGCACATTAGTTTGCTGGTTTTTTATTCCCCTGCTTGGGGATAAAAAAACAGCTTCTAAGGCACAGCTGAGAGGAAGCAGCAATGAGAAAAGCAGGCAAAGCTTTTCACTCGGCTAGCGCCTAGTTAGGGCTGAAAAAAAGCTTCTAATGAACAGCTGAGAGTCAGAGCAAAGCATGGAGATGGCTAGCGGGAGCAGGCAAAGCTGGGAAGATGCTAGCGCCTCGTTAGCATGTCACTAGGGATGAAAAAAAGCTTCAAAAAAGCTACAATCAGAGTATAAGACGCACCCAAATTTTCAGCCTCTTTTTTGGGGGAAAAAGGTGTGTCTTATAGTCCGAAAAATACGGTAAATCAGCAAAATATTGTGCCTCTCCCCCTCACTATTCAGGCGTGAAACCTGCCTGAAAGGAGCCCAGTTATGACTAGGGGTTCCTCCATCCACTCTGGTGCTGCAGATACCCTACGAACAACTCAGGGGGTCATGCCTGGCTGTCATCACGTCACAGGCAAACTAAAAGACCTCCGTCCTTACAAAAGATGGCCAGGAAATCCAGCAATAATTTTAAAATTGAACGCTTTGCGTTAACAGCCCACGCTTCTTGTTTTGAGAGTTAATCACGAGCTGAACGGGAGACCTGGCTTCTACCTCGAGTAACGGAATAGATAGAGCTATGAGTTGGCCTGCAATGCAGGTAGTTCTTGATTTGAGACCACACTTGGGCCCAACATTTCTGTTGCGAAGCGAGACATTTGTTAAGTGAGCTTTGCCCGCTTTTATGAGGCAAAACTCATAAAAACTTTCATGTTACAGTTGTTAAGTGAATCACTGTAGTTGTTAACTTATTAACAGGATTCTTAAGTGGATCTGGCTTCCCCATTGACTTTGCTTGTCGAAAGGGGATCGCATGACCCTATGACACTGCAACCATCGTAAGTACAAGTCAGTTGCCAAGTATCCAGATTTTGATAGCCATAGAGCTTGGACTTATATACCGCTTCACAGCGTTTTACAGCTCTCTCTAAGTGGCTTATAGAGTCAGCCTCTTGCTCCCAGCAATCTGGGCCCTCATTTTACTGACCTCGGAAAGATGGAAAACTGAGTCAACCTTGAGCCGGTCAGGATTGAACTGCTGGCAGTCAGCAGAATTAGCCTGCAATATTGCATTCTAACCACTGGGGGGGAGGGAGGGACGAAGGAAGGAAGAGGAGTGGAGGAGAAACGAGAAAGAAGGAGGGAGGGAGGGAAGGAAGGAAGGACAATAGCACTTAGACTTATATACCGCTTCAGTGTTTACAGTCCTCTCTATGTGGTTTACAGCCTCTTGCCCCCAACAAACTGGGTCCTCATTTTACCGACCTCGGAAGGATGGAAGGTTGAGTCAACCAGCATCGAACTGCTGGCGGTGGGCAGAATCAGCCTGCAATATTGTATTCTAACCACTGCACCATCACGGCTCTTGATCACATGACCATGGAGACACTGCAACGGTTGTGCGAAAAATGGTCATGAAGTCACTACTTTTTCAGGACTACCTGCATACGGTTGGAAGGGAATCTGGCTCACTGACAGAATGTAATGATGCGCCTGTGTGTGAGCAAGAAAAATACCGCAATGTCCTATTTCTGAATCTTTTGTACGTCGAACCTACCTTGCCAAATAGGATTTGCCCGATCCTGGAAGCCCTCGAAGGAGAACCAGAACGTGACCAGCGAAGGTCTTCCTGTTCATTATGGGACCACCGGGCAGTTGTTGGACTTGAGGAAAATGATGTCTTTGTCGCCCGTTTTTATTCCCACATCTCTTTGGCACAGGAGAGAGGTTCTCCCAGGATTTTGAAACTTCCGGAGAGCAAAATGTCTTTCCTTGACTCTTACAATCCGAAGCCGGTCTCCATTTCCCAGGACTGATTGCGATGGGAGTCACAAAGCTATGATTTTTACATTGGGATTCGAAAGCTGGATAAAAATTGAACTCCTGGGGATATTTCTGAAACAGAGAAAACGGTGAACTCCACGTTCGCCGAGAAGGATCGGTCTCCTTCGTCAAAGGTGCCGATTTCAAACCGGATCCTGCGCACAGGTCAGGAACGCAAAATTGTTGCAGGTTATTATAGAGAGTCACTACGTTTTCTTGCTCTTCAGCTGCCTGCGAAGAAGCATGAGGACTAGGAAAGGCATTTGTCTCTATTTTTGCAAAAACCTGATGGCGTTGAGCGGTCAGGGTGCTGACCGCTGTAAAGTCAAATAAAACATTGTGCATTTGATTTGGCTCAGTGTAAGCCTCTGCCTTGTCGGTGAATGTCACAATTTCCGAAACGGCACCACTGTCGAGGACCACTTCTGGCAAACTGTAATTCTCTGGGTTTGGTGTCAAAATATCCTTTGTCTCAATCTCCGACATGGATGTTGACTCGGCTGCTTCATTATAACTTGGTTTCAGTGTGGTGAACCAGTTTTCTATTGCTGTTCCATTGGAGTTTAGACATAATTCAGTGCAATTGGAATCACTGTGGTCCTGAGCCTGATCGTTTTCTGATTCCTTTGCTTCACTTTTTCGACTGCATTCCTCAAGAGAATTCCCTATCAAGAGTGCCAGTTCTTCGGATGACAAGGGCGGCCGTGATTCTTCGCCACACTTCACAACTGCGGTAGCATCGTTGCCCTCAAATTCGCGAGCACTACAGCTTGAGTTATTTTCACCAACCAGCAACGCAGACAGGGAATCAAAACCTGAGACTTTCGATGAACATACTGTATCCTTGGCTGCTGTGGACAATTCCAGTAGATAATCCATAGTCTCTTCCACTAGTAAAAACAAAGAAAGAACACGATTACTTTACTAAACTTATTCTCCGTATTCTGCACACCAACTTCAGTAGCACCGCAGAAATAAATGAGGCAGTGAATTTTCATTTTAAAGATTACCTGAGTCTCTATCTGTCTTGCAGCCACCTTTGCCTTCTCTTCAAAAAAAGACTGATTAAAGGACGCTCTTCACAGATGCAACTCCCTAGAGGCCAAAGAGCAGTGCCTTGAACTAACAGGGAGAACTGCAAGCAAGCAATTTTTTTTTTTAAAAAAATAATGCTTGATCTAAATATTGCGTCTACATTTAAACATGAATTTTGAGTTATGGGCGCAAAACCATTTGTTAGGTGCAACTTGAAAAGAAAATTGCAACTCGGGATCATATTATCATATGTGGTGGTCATGTATAGAAGCAAAAAATTATTGCATTAGAATACAAACATGATTAGAGGAAATGTTACACCAGCATATAGAATTAAAACCAGAGATTTTTCTATTGGGTATTTTACCAGAGAGATATAGTAAAGAAGATACTTATTTAATTATACACATAACAAAAGCAGCAAGAATTGTATTTGCACAAAATTGGAAGGTAGAAAAAATCCCATCAGAAGGTGAAGTAATAAAGAAGATTTTAGATTGCGCAGAAATGAACAGATTAACATTAAGAATAAAAGATAAAGAGGAATCGGTGTATTTCAAGACATGGGGACAATTTTATGTATGGTTAGAAAAGAAAGATGAATAAAAGATGACAGATGAATAAATTAGACAATGTAAAGGTAAATGAGAGAGAAGACAAAAAGAAATAAACTCATATGACACTTGTGAAAATGGACAAGGGTGGGGGGGGAAGAAAAAAATGTTACTACATAAATGTACAATCGTGATTATATATGTGTAATTGGTAAAATAGAAAAGAAATTGAAAAGAAAGCATATATTAATAGAAAAGCAGGGCTGTTTGGATACCAACAGGGAAAATATTGGACAACGAAGGAGAGAGAAAGACCCTTCTCCACAACAGACAAAAAAAGAGGAGAACAACAAATGAAGCAACGTTGTTGTTCCATACGTTGCAGGAATATCTAAAAATCTCAGGAGGATTTTCAACCAACACAACATACATACACACTTCAAACCCAAGAATACATACTAAGGCTGAAGTTTGTCCATCCCAAGGATACAACACCCAGACACAAACTCAACAATGTGGTATATGCAGTACAATGCAATGAGACACGTGCAGATCCTGTACACTGGGGAAACAAAACAACCACTTCCCAAGCACATGGCACAACATGAGAGATCAAAGCCATTAGGACAAGATTCAATGGTCCAGCTGCATTTGAAAGACAAAGGTCACTCTTTCGAAGACAGCAATAGATAGGGAGGACTACTGGTTTGAAAGAGGGGTAAAGGAGGCCATTTATGTTAACACTGAGCAGCCCCCTCTCAACAGAGGGGGATGGATAAGACACCCCCAATATCTAGTCTACAAGGAACCCTTGCAACAGTTCCAAAAAGATTCCACAAGCAATCGGGCACAAAGAAACAAAGAGTTCTCAGGGAAAAGGCTAACAACAAGATAACTGCAAAGAAATAGGATCCGTTCAACCCCACCATCCACTCTCTCAGAGCTAAAGGCATATATGTATGCCATATGCTAAATAAATAAATACAGGTAATCCTCGACTTACAACGGTTTGTTTCGTGACCGTTCGAAGTTACAACGGCACTGAAAAAAGTGACTTGTGACCATTTTTCACATTTAGGACCGTTGCAGTATGCCCCTAGTCACGTGATTTCCCCTTTGTGACCTTCTGACGAGCAAAAACAATGGGAAATCCAGATTCACTTAACCACTGTATTATTCATATAACAACTTCGCTGATTCGTTTCACAAATGCAGCAATAAAGGTCGTAAAAGGGGGGGGGGGAAGAGACTCATTTAACAAATGTCTCACTTAACAAGCGAAATTTTGGGGTCCACTGTGGTTGTAAGCCAAGGACTACCTGTAGCTGCATGGTTGGAGGCTAAACTCCCTTTCCCCATCAACAAGTTCCCGAGGTCTCCTTGGATAATGTATTGGCTTGGCTGAAAGTTCAAAAGCAGAAGGCAAAAGGCAAATCAACTGAAAAATGCAAAAATATCCTGAGAGATCTGTGGGTCGAAGAAGGTCCCAGTGACTCAGTGGAATACAGGTAGTCCTCGACTTACAACAATTCATTTAATGACCGTTCAAAGTTACAACAGCACTGAAAAAAGTGATTTACGACTGCTTTTCACAGTTACAACCTTTGCAGTATCCCCACGATCATGCGATCAAAATTTATGAGCTTGGCTACTGGTTCATACTTACGACGGTCGCAGTGTGCCTGAGGTTATGTGATCCTCTTTTGCGACCATCGGACAAGCAAAGTCAATGGAGAAGCCAGATTCGCTTAACAACTGGGTTACTAACTTATCAACTGCAGTGATTCGCTTAACAACGGCGGCAGGAAATGGGGCAAAGCTCACGTAAGAAATTCTCACTTAGCAACATAAATTTCAGGCTCAATTGTGGTTGTGAAGCCGAGGACTACCTGTATTTCCTGGGGTTGGAATTGATCCCTACAACAAGCACAAATGTCAGCAACCTTTTTTTTAGCCCATTTATAAAGTGAGCGGGCAGGGAGGGAGGGAAAGAAGCTCACTTTTAAGCCGGCTTTTGCTGTAGGAAAAGGACAAAACAGAGACGTTACCTTTGAAATCACATTCAGACAGCACCATGTAGATGACGGTCGGATCCAGGTCCGAGAACATTTCGGAAAGTCCGCTGATGAGTTTTTCTTTATTGATCCCATGTAACGAAGCTGGTGAGGACGAGGCATCGGTAGCAGAAACCGTCTCTGGGTTTGTATTTTTTCTCGATGGGCTCACGCCGAGATTTTTCTTTTTCTTTGGCATTTTCTTTTTGCAAAATGCAATTGCCTCGGAGTTATTCTACCCGCATGACGGTGCTTACGTCAAGAACGAGACACGTTATCCTTTCAGGCCACATGTTTGGGTTGAGAGTAGCAACCTAGAATGGAGAGATGGAATAAAGTATTTTAGAAGCTGCTGCTAAATCCTGAAGTCAGAACAAGCATCCCCCCCACCGTGCTTTCTAGCAGACTCAAAAAAGTGGAATTCTTTATGCTTTAAACTAAAAGAGTTTAATTTCAAATGGAGGGAAAATATACAGTATTAAAGCAAAAAAAAAAAAAGATAATGGTTGAATATTCAAGCAGCAATTTTGTTTGAACCTAAAGTACTCAAACATCTTTAAAAATCATATAACAATATGTAATGTTTAAGGTTGAAAGCAGGGTAAAGTGCTGTGTATAAGCAATCAAACAGATAAACATGATTTGACTATTTGTTCTTCAATGGTACAATGGAAGTCTTGATATTACCAATACTACATTTTTATTTATTTATTATTATATGCTGCCCATCTCCCAGTTCAGTACAACTCCGGGCAGCTTACAATGTAATACTTTTGATATTATATAATTCCATAAAAAAAATGCCTAGGTCTAAAAATCTAAATATAGCCAATACAGGAAAATAACACTAATTCAGGAATATGTTCTTACCAGCAGAACAAAAATCTATTACGTGTTGCAAAGCAAATACTGTAGGCAGTTAATTGACAACATGGTCTCTTAAGAAGGGCAGATTTATGTCAGGTGAAATATGTCACGATTGATTTCTAGGAAGAGAGGAGGAAGGGCAATTTGATGTAAAGGTAAAGATTCCCCTCGTACATATGTGCTAGTCGTTCCCAACTCTAGGGGGCGGTGCTCCTCTCCGTTTCAAAGCCGAAGAGCCAGCGCTGTCTGAAGACGTCTCCGTGGTCATGTGGCTAGCATGACTCAACGCCAAAGGCACACAGAACGCTGTTACCTTCCCACCAAAGGTGGTCCCTATTTTTTCTGTTTGCATTTTTTTATGTGCTTTCGAACTGCTAGGTTGGCAGAAGCTGGGACAAGTAATGGGAGCTCACCCCATTATGCGGCACTAGGGATTTGAACCGCTGAACTGCTGACCTTTCGATCGACAAGCTCAGCATCTTAGCCACTGAGCCACCTTGGCGCAAAAGGATTAAAAAATTAGAAAATGAAGTAATGTCACAGTGACAGCCACCATCCACCCAAATTGTAAAAGGACTCAAATCAACATAGCTGATAAGACAAGTTTAAAGATATCATAGATATCACATGTAATAACATACAATCCTTAAAGCGCATATGATGAAAAACAGTAATTCGTCCTTGTGAAAAATTAGATAGACCCAATTACAAAAGTTAAGACAACAATGTAGCAGAACAAAATAACAGCTCTTATGTTGTGCCCCTATATGGGTAGTCCTCGAATTACGACCATAATTGGCACTACAATTCCCACTAAGCAAAGTGGCTGTTGAGTCATGTCTGATTTTACAACCGTTTTTACCACGGATGTAAAGCGAGTCACTAGAGTTGTTAAGTGAATTATGAGGTCGTTAAGCAAATCTGGCTTCCCCCACTGACTTTGCTTGTCGGAAGCCGGCTGGTCACAAACAATCACATGACCTAGGCCATTGCAAGTGGCTGGATTTGATCATGTGACCAAGGGCATGCTGTCATGGTCATAAATCAGTTTTTCAATTGCCGTTGTAACTTTGAACAGTCGCTAAACAAATGGTTTTAAGTCAAGGGCACCTGTCCACTTATCCCACAGGTTCTGTTCCTTCTGTATTATAATGGGGGGGGGGGGGGGGAAAGGACTGCAGCATCAGCTTAATTAAAAGATGAAGTGAGATCAAGCGGCATCAGATAATTATGTTAAGACTCGTTTAGTTCTTGGCAAACAAACGCATCTCATTTCGCTTAATGATTTTGCAACAGGAAAATCTGCAGGTTTTTTGGGTTAAGAATGTCAGACTTCTCCGTGAATTGTCACAGGGATGGGATGGGAAAAGCTGGATTTTTAAAATCCTCATTGGGGTAGAACTAGATCTCGAAAATGATGCAACGGGCTTAATTTTGCTGTTCTCACTGAAAAATATCCACACACAGTATAAGCATTCACAAAATAACTTCCTCCTCATTTATTTCCCTTCCTATTTTTATTGAAATCACATCAACATTCATTCATAATCAGCACTTGTGAATTTCCTTCAACAACAACAACAACAACAAAAGGTATATTCACACCTGCAATGTTGTACTTTGCTCATTTTATGCTCCATGTTCACTAGTTGTGGTTCCGTGTTTCTATTCACTCTTATGTTCCAATGATTTATTTCATGTATTCACAGTTGAAATGCATAGATCAGAATTGCTTCTCCCTAACAAATGATTTGGTGTATCTTTGTTTTTAGCTGTATTTGTTCATTTTTATGATGGATTGGTGTGCAGTAAGAAAAATCAATGTAGTCAAAAATCGGAGCGTTCCTGGAATTATAAAAATAACAAATCCATTAGGGTTTGATGGGAGGCACATGCCAATTTTTGATAACATTAAAAAAATAATACAAGTAGTCCTTGACTTACAACAGCTCATTCAGTGATCGTTCGAAGTTACGACATTGAAAAAAATGATCTATGACCATTTTTCACACTTATGATCGTTGCAGCATCCCCATGGTCATATGATTTACATTTGGATGCTTGGCAACTGGTTCATATTTATGACGGTTGCAGTGTCCCGAGCTCATGTGATTCCCTTTTGCGACCTCCTTAGAAGCAAAGTCAACGGGGAAGCCAGATTTCACTTAGCAACCGTGTTACTAATTTAACAACTGCAGTGACTGACTTAACAATGGTGGCAAGAAAGGTCGTAAAATGGGGCAAAACTCATTTGACTAATTTCTAACTTAGCAACATGAGTTCAATTGTGATCCTAAGTCGAGGATTACCTGTAAAGGGATTTCAAGTGCTATTACAAAAGTATTTTTTTTAATAATGTTCAATATGTTTCAGAAAAATTGCTCTAGTTTCTTTTCTTCATCAAATATAGATCCAAAAGGACTGTCTTTCTGTCTCCCTTGAATTCGGTGTGATTGTTTAAAGGATTTCAAAAAAGAGTTGGTATTATAGCTCCCAAATATATGCCATTTGCCTAATAGGAAGGCAAACTTTTTCTTCAAATAAGGTTAACTCTAGAGGCACTTACAATTCCTAGATAAACATGAATGGATAATTAAAGATTTATATATCATTTTTATTTTGGGTATTTGCTAAAGAAACCTCAAAGAAAGAAGAAATTCAGGAAAATTTGCTGGGCGTAAAAAGTTTCTTTAAAGAAAATATTTTATCTCTAAATATGTTGTACATATATCCCTTTGAACAAGACTCATATTCCAACTGCCGTAATATATTAAACAGGCAGGGGCAGTGTGAATTAATGAGAAACGCCCATATTGCTTGTTACATCAATGTAACCTTTAATTAACTCTTATACACTGTTAATTTGCTCAATAGCCTTTGAGGCATTTGGGAACCAGGAAGAACAGAATTACTGAGAAGAAATTAGTCATAGTCTAATTTTAAAAACAATGAGAAAAGCTCTTGTGTTTTTTACACAATGCCCAGTTCTTTCTCATCATTTTCCAGGTTGACAGTAAGAAACAGGACAAAGTTTCTGATACTGAAAGTTTAAGCATGCAGAGTACATTGGAACAATTGCGGACATCTCCCTGAAGCTGTTTTATTTGATATTGACTTAAAATACATATTTTGAGTGGGTTTTCTCTCTCTCTCTCTCTCTCTCTCTTGGATGATAGAAAAGTATTAAGCAGTAGGGACCGAACACAGTTATGTCTTTTTAACAGGGTTAAAGTTACATCACAATCTATTATCACAAAAGGGTTAATTAATTGCAAATAGAATAGAATAGAATAGAATAGAGAAAATAGAATAGAATAGACTAGAATAAAATAGAATAGAATAGAGAAAATGGAATAGAATAGAATAGAATAGAATTCTTTATTGGCCAAGTGTGATCGGACACACAAGGAATTTGTCTTGGTGCATGCTTTTAAAAAAGAACAGAGCTAAAGATAACACATTGTTAAACTTTCATTTATTTAATAATATTTATGTAGTTGCTTTAATCTTCACAGCTGTAATCACCAATTTATAAAATAAATAAATATAATAAATAACAAATCACATTTATCAGCAAAAGCTGGCTGGGGGATTCTGGGAGTTGAGGTCCGCCAGGCTTAACACGGCCAAGGTTGGGGACCCCTGCACTAAATGAAACTGTTGTAAGTCGAGGGCCTCCTGTACCTTGGTTTTTCTTACTGTGCGCACACCAGTCACTAAACGAACGGCTGTAAACCGAGGACTAATCACCGCGGGGTGGGGAGGGACGCAGATCTACCTTTCCCACAAAAGGGGGGGGGGAGAAAGGAGACGGGTCAAAACCGGGGATGGATCCATTAAAAAAGAAAGAAAATAAAAATAAAAACGGGCAGGGCGGCCTTGGGGCCAGTGAAGTTGGTTAATCCTGAGGGGAGACGGGACCTCCCCCACCTCGAGGGGCTTTCGGGGGGTTGAGGAGGGGGTGTCTCGGCCTTTCCTTTTATGAGGAGGGTCGCCGTTTCGGGGCCGCCGCGGGGATTGGGAAAAGCCAGGCAAAGCGCCCTCCGTTTTTTTTTTTGGCGGGAAAAAGGCGCCGCCATTGCGGGGCGCTTTCTTCCCTCCCTCCCTCAGCCCCTCCGGCCTTCTCTGAGGGCCGCGGCCTCCCCTTACCTCGCCGCCAGATCCGCCTCCTTCCGCAAGGGCGGGCCCGGCCTCGACGGCGGCGGCGGCAGCAGTCTCAGCGGCGCTTCCCGGCTGAGGAGGAGGAGCAGCCAGGGAGGCCCCAAGCGCGCCGGCGAAGGAGGAGCTGCCGCCGCCCTCGCCGCCTCTCCCTCCCGGGCCCTCGGCTCGCTCCTGAGCAGGCAGGCCTGGCGGAGTCCACGAGGAGGCAGGCCCCGGCGAGGAGGGAAGGCGCCTCCGGGGATTCGCCGTCCGGGCTTCCCGCGAAGGGCGGGAGGAGGCCTGTGGGAGGGCGGCAGAGAGTTTGCCTCTCTTTTCGGTTGCCTTCTCGGGAGTTTTGCAGGGAGCCCGTCAGGGAGAGTAGGAAATAGGTGGGATTTGGGGAGAGGAAGAGGAGGAGGAGGAGGAAGAAACAACAACAACAACAGGAGGAGGAACAGGAGAAGAGGAAGAGGAGGAGGAGAAGAAGAGGAAGAGGAGGAAAGGGTGGGAGGAGACAGAGGGGAGAAGAAAGGAGAAGAGGGGGAGGAGGAGAAGAGGAGGAAGAGAAAAAGGGAGGAGAAGAAGAAGAAAAGGAGATGAAGGAAGAGAAGAAGAGGAAAGGGTCGGAGAAGAAAAGGAAGAGAAGAAGAGAGAGAAGAAGGAGGAGAGGAGGCAGAGGAGAAGAAGAGGAAGAGAAGGGAGGAGAAGAGGAGAAGAAAAGAAGGAGAAGAAGAGGAAGAGAAGGAGGAGGAAGAGGAGGAGAAGGGAGGAGAAGGCAGAGAAGAAGAGGAAGAGGAGAAGGGAGGAGGAGAAGAGGAGGAGGAAGAAGGAGGACAGACTGTGGAGTCCTTAGTGGTCTCTGAGCTTGGTGATTTGCTTGTGGACATTACCCAAACTAGGCAACATCATGAAGTGCTAGGAGGGAGTAGGGTTTGGAGAGAGGAGGTGGAGAAGGCGAAGAACTGGGGAAGAAAAGGAGGAGAAGAAGAGGGGGAGGATGACTGTGGAGTCCTTGATGGTCTCTGGGCTTGGTGCTTTGCTTGAGGACATTACCCAAACTAGTCAACGTCATGGGTGCTAGGTGGGAATGGGGTTTGGGAGAGGAAGAAAGATCCCATCCACCACCTCCAAACTTGGAAGGAAAAGTGGAATATCAATCTAACCAAGTTATTTTGAACGTGCAACTGAGGACTGATACAAATCCAGAGATCCCCGATTTGGGTCCTTGGTGCTCTCTGAGCTTGGTGGCTTTCTTGAAGGAGTTTCATTACCCAAGTAGGAAACACCATCAGTTCTAGTAAGGAGTGGGTTTGCTCTCTGTTTAAACTGAGAGCAAACCCCACTGCTTGCTAGGTATGATGTTACCTAGTTTTGTCATGAAACGTCTGCAAGAAAGCAGTTGAGCTCAGAGAGCACCAAGGACCCAGATTGGGGAGCTCTGGATTTGTAATAGACCTCAGTTGCACATCCAAAATGATTTAGTTAGATTGATATTCCACTTTTCCTTCCAAGTTTGGAGGCGGTGGATGGGATCTTTCTTCTACTTCCCCCCCCCTTCAAAATAGCAATTTTGTGGTGCGTTTTGGGTGAGAGAGAGGATTACCCCAAAGTCAAAAGTCTCTCAATGAATTTACAAGACCAAGGGTGGACTTCACTTTGGATCTGTCCTTGATGCCAGTGCAAATACCACAGTCACCGCGCCATACCCACAAGTTGCATGCATTTTCCAGTTCCTATTCTGCAACAAAGGGATAATCCAGATCGTCTTGCCAAGAGTTTGATCACAAAGTGAAGGAATTAAAAGATGGATATTTTCAGACTTGCCTCAAGTGATGATTCAAGGATGCCCCAGGCTGCCCCCAGAGATGTAAAAATAATTAAAACATTCCCTTCAGGTCAAGAAAAGGTTTACTGTTAAAAGAGCCCAGAATGTTTTTTTTAAAAAATGCACTAATCGGTTATAGACATAATAGTTCTGATACCGAGGAAGTAAATCAGGAGTGCATACAGTGTACCAGATTTCTAGTGTGATACCTTTTCATCACATTATTTCATTTTGGGAAGAGCAGTCTTACAGAGTTAGTGACAGCATGCAAAGAGATGTGTTTAATCAAAAGAAAGGAAATACTGCTTAATCTATTGTTGGTTAAAATATTATTTTAACTGCTTAGTATTACTTCTATTTTGTCTATTATACAGATAGTCCTTGATTTACAACCAGAAATGAGCCCAAAATTTCCGCTGATAAGTGAAACTTTAATAAACTTTATTCAAGCATGCCTTTCTTCAACTTTTCCTTCCTTTTGAGTTCATTCATTGAATTGACTCCAAGAAGACAGCAGGGTTTCTGAAGCAAATTGCAGAACCTGGCCAGATTAATATTAGTGCAGGCAGCAGTTCAAATTTAGGCCCAAATTCTTTTGAGACCTGCAGTTTAAACTAAGGCAGAAAAGAATGGAAACAATGTAAAACTGATATAATGTGACTCTGGTCCAAAATGACTCTCTTTCTAAATTGGTGAAAAATGACAAATATACGTACAATTGCAACCCCCTTGACATTAATTTGGAAATTAGTAAAATATCTGCAATTAGGCTTAGCAATGTTTTGGATTCTGTTGTTAACAATTTAGGGGCACACTGAGCCATGACTGTAATATCTGTTTGTAACTCATGACAGCAACTGTATCAGTTGCTGTCTGATCCTGGAAAACACAGCTGCTTTCATAAGTTGTACATAGGTTGTACACATTCACATTTCTATTGCATTTCACTAGAATGAAATCCAAAGCACCGCAGACTCTTAGGAAGGGAAGAAGATTGGTATGAGAAGAACTTGCTTATAACTCCAGCTAAACCTGTTTTTTCAGATCCAAAATGCCAAACCAGCTTTCCCTCTTTGAACTGTGTTCAAAGCTACATTTATTTGAATTCCACACAATTAAATTGAAGCCACTGAAATCTAAACCAACGTTTCCTACATATCCTTTTTACAAGCCACTTACAAGCTACTAATATAATATAGCTAGTAGTGGACATTAATACTAGACACAGCAAGTAAAATGTAGTAATATGAAATGGCTAGATGTCATCTAGATCTCAAAGCCTCAGGTAGTGATTACAGTTTTGCTTTAAAAAACATTTAATATATTTATATAGCCACCCCTTTTCCAGGTAACTCCTGAGAGGCTCCCAATCAAAAATTAAAACACATAAAATTATTATGGCAGTTCTATTCGCATTCAAATTTGCAAATATCTTTACAGTATTTGCATTTTTTCTTCTTCACGTGTGGTTAGTACACTAAGTAAAAATAAGTAATTAAGCTGTAAGCCATCCAGAGTGATTTAATAGTGAGGTGGGTGGCATATAAATTTAATTAATTAAAAAATAAAGTTACTTGATACCAGAGTGACATACATAATGCTGGCAAAGGCTAGAAACATGGCTGAAATGGCATGACAGTGACACAGGAAAACAGAACAAGTGACATGACAATAGCAGGTTCAGAATAGAGTAGGTTAGAAAAACCGTTCCCATTGACAATGAGTATAAAATCGTCATTGTCATTGACCAGTTATGAACAATCTTACTTATGAATAGTAAGCTGTATTTGCCCAGCTGTGCAATCCATTGTGTCCAAGCATCATTATCCTACCATTCAAATCATTTTACTGGGTGTTTAACTTCTTAAAGCAACAAGAAGTTCCATTAGATAAGAAATCATCAACCAGACATGTCATACACAGCGCTGGTAGGCTTAATCGTGATTATTGAAATTGATCGCTTTCACATATTTTAAAAAAAATATTTTTATCCAGTCTTTATTATTTTAATAACTCAAGGCCATACCTAATAACTCCTCAAAAAGAAAGATTTTTTGCTGCAGTGCTAAAATAGACCGAGCTACAATTGAAAACACAGCATTCAGAGAATATTCTGTACCTAAATCGGGTGTCCAACTTCGACAACTTTTTAAGACCTGTGACTTGGCCAGAATGACAGGCTAGGGAATTCTGGGAATTGAAGTCCACAAATCCTAAAAGTTGCCAAGATTGGCCATCCCAGCCCTAAATAAAGCTAGCTCACCAGGATAAGTTGCATTTCACCACACACTAAGCTAAAATTAACCAGAGAGATTGAATATATCACCCAGACACCAAGCCAGCATTCTCAGTGTCTCCTTTTGGTGTATCTAATTTCTCATAGTGGGAATTTCCCATTATTCCTCTTGAGAGCAAAATAGATACCCCTACTGGATAACTGAATAATAGAAAAATTAAAATAATAAATTTGATCAATTAAATAAATTCATAATTTTATTTCATTAATAAATTAAGATAAATTAATTTAGATAAATAATAGATAAAGTAGGTAGATAAAATACTTTATTTGGCCAAGTGTGATTAGACATACAAGGAATTTGTCTCTTGTGCAGGAGTGTACCTGCAAAGCAACGGAACGATAATCATCACTGCATAATATCAATAAGAGTGGGTAGTAAAGAAAATAATAAGAAGGATAAAACAGCCGTTAGAATTCTTTATTGGCCAAGTGTGATTGGACACACAAGGAATTTGTCTTAGGTGCATATGCTCAGTGTATATAAGGAGAATAAAATACATTAATCAAGAATAAAAAGATACAACACTTAGTCAAGGTTACTAATAAGCTATCAAATCGTACTAGGAAACGAATAAAAATATAAATTGAAACATACAAGCAACATGGTTACAGTAATAAGTGGGAAGAGATAGATACTAGTAAGGAAGAGAATATATATATATATATATATAATATACACAATAATAATAATACTGCAGGCATGCTACATGGATAAATATACACAGACATTTAAGCAACGCTGTGAGAATTAGTTGAATTAAGATGAATCATGAATTAAGATGGACGGCATATAAACTTAAATAAATAAATCTATCTGAAATATTGGAAACAGCTCATATCAAGTCCCCATATAGCCCTCCCCAACCACCACCCCAGCTTTCCTGAAAATAAGAGAGCGTATGCACCAAAGACAAATTCCTTGTGTGTCCAATCACACTTGGCCAATTAAAATTCTTTTCTGTTCTGTTCTTCATTCCATTGTTCTGTTCTGTTTTTCATTCCATTGTTCTGTTCTGTCCTGTCCTGTCCTGTCCTATCCTATCCCGATTCTGTTCTTCATTCCATTGTTCTGTTCTGTTCTGTTCAGATAACATCACCAACAACGAAGTGGTCAAACACTATCCTATCCTACCTTATTTTTTTCCAATATTCTATTCTGTCCTGTCCTGTCCTATCCTATTTTTTTCCAATATTTATCCTATCCTATCCTATCCTATCCTATCCTAT
>WNWU01000062.1:2562964-2580594 GCA_012654045.1 Ptyas mucosa | reverse complement strand
TCCTATCCTATCCTATTTTTTCCAATATTTATCCTATCCTATCCTATCCTATCCTATCCTATCCTATCCTAATCCTATCCTATTTTTTCCAATATTTATCCTATCCTATCCTGTCCTATCCTATTTTTTCCCAATATTTATCCTATCCTATCCTATCCTATCCGGTTCTATTCCTCATTCTATTGTTCTGTTCCGTTCTGTTCCATTCTAATCTTTTTATTGCAGGAACCAATCTTTTAATCAGCCTTTTTTATTACCCGGGGGAAACCCACCCAGGGCCCCCTTAAAAGAGGTTTACTCCGAAGTAAAGGCCTCCAAGGGGGACCTTTTGGAAGGAGGAAAAAAAAAACCCCACACAAAATCCCCGGAAGAAGGTCCCACGGCGGGTTCCCGGCCGGCCCACCTCTCCGTCCCTTCGGGGAAGCAAGCCAACCAGGCCCCGAGATCCCGCTCGGGAGGATGCGGCCTGCTGCCCCCGCCGCCGCCTCCTCCTCCTCCTCCTCCCCGCGGTCCCGAGCTCGGGAAGGCCTCATCCGGCTGGGCCGGCGGCCAGAAAGGCGGGCCTGCTCGCTCCCCGCCTGCGTGGAAGAAGGAAGGAAGGAAGAAGGAAGGAAGGACGGCCGCCCGGAGAGGAGAGCCGAGCCGAGCCGAGCGGCGGCCTCTCCTCCTGGCCTGTTCTTCCCCGGCAGGCCGAAGAGCGGCACTGTCTCCCCGCGGCCAGGCGCACGCTCGGCCCAGCCGTCCCCGACAGCCGCCGGGCCTGACTGAGGCGGCAAGAAGCGCGGGGCGGTTGGGGGGGGGAAGGAAAGGAAAGGGAAGGGGAAAAAAATAAAAATAAAAATAAGAAGAAGAATTAGCAGGCCGGGCATCGTGGCAGCCCCGGCGAGCTGCAGAAGCGCCGGAGATCCCGATCGCCGCCAACCGCCACCTCGATGCTGCACCTCCCGGAGCTGCATGAGGTAAAAAGGCGGGCCGGGCGCGGGGATCTCTCTCTTTTTCTGTCTGTCTGCCGGCGGCGGCTTCTTCTTCTTCTTCTTCTTCTGTTTCTTCCACTCGCCCTGTGAGGGCAGGGGCGACATCTTGGCCCGAGCCGGAGTCGCCTGAGGGGGAAATCCTGAGGTAAAAGTTGCCGAGGGAGAAGGCCCGAGTGGCCGGTGGGCTCTTCGGGCCGTGTGAGGGACACCCCTCCCCCCCCCTCCCACCGGGTCGTTTTTGCGGCCTAACTTCTAGGCCTTCGCTTGGTCGCTTGGCGGGAGGCGCCTCCCCGGCGGCCGGGCGGGACTCTCTCCTTCCCGGCTCGGACCCTTCCCGGCCACGATGAGGAAGCGACGCCCCGAGTGGGGTCTGAGTGCGGAAAGCGGCGCGAGGGAAGGGGGAAGCGGTGGGGACTTGGCCCGGCTCGGCCTCGGGGAGAGGGGTGGAGGCGGGCCAGGCGGTTGGCGTTGGGGCCCGGCTCGTCGTCGTCGTCGGGGGGGGGGGGGGGGGGGGGGCCGTTATTTCCCGCGGGAGGGGGGGAAGGGGGGGGGGGGGGGGGGGAAGGAAATCAACGGCTGTTGAGGGGGAAAAAAAAGTCTGAACTTTTGTTTTGCGACCGGCAGAGGCCGGTAGAAGCCTGCGAAGAAGGAAACTTTCTCGACGGTGGCGGCGGCGGCAGCGCCAGGATGGACTTCCCGTCCGCCCAACCCAAGCCTCCCCCCGACGGCAAGATCATCTTCTACCCGCCTGGAGTGAAGGAGATCACGGATAAGATCACCAACGACGAAGTGGTCAAACGCTTGAAGGTAAAGTCGGCAACCCACCCCTCCCCCTCCCCTCCCAGGCCTTGGCCTGGATCTCCCCCCCCCCCCCCCCCCATGTAAAGAGCAGCTCTGGGATACTCTTTGGTACCCGGCTGGGAGTTATAGTTCGGGCTGAGGCGTCAAACAGAGATTGGGTGACTCTGGGCCAATCACCAGGAGACCGGGGAGTTCTAGGGCCACCTTAAGAAATCAGGCTGGGTGACTGGACCAAGCACCAGGAGAGTGAGTTCTAGTGCTGACTTAGGCATGAAAGCCGGCTAGGTGACTGGAATTTTAGTGTTAGGTATGAAAGCCGGCTGGGTGACTGGGTCTATCACCAGGTGACTGGAGTTCTAGTGCCGATTTAGGCATAAAAGCCAGCTGGCTGACTGGGCCAATCATCAGATGACTGACTTCTAGCGCCCATGTAGGCATGAAAGCCAGCTGGGTGACTGGAGTTCTAGTGTTAGGCATGAAAGCCGGCTGGGTAATTGGGTCAAGTTCTAGTGCCAATTTGGGCATGAAAGCCGGCTGGGTGACTGGAGTTCTAGTGTTAGGCATGAAAGCCGGCTGGGTGACTGGATCAATCACCAGGACACTGAGTTCTAGTGCCGACCTAGGTATGAAAGCCAGCTGGGTGGCTGGAGTTCTAGTGCCGATTTAGGCATAAAAGCCAGCTGGGTGACTAGGTCAATAACCAGGTGACTGCTTTCTAGTGCCGACTTAGGCATGAAAGCCAGCTGGGTGACTAGAGTTCTAGTGTTAGGCATAAAAGCCGGCTGGGTGACTGGATCAATCACCAGGTGACTGCGTTCTAGTGCTGATTTAGGCATGAAAGCCAGCTGGGAGACTGGAGTTCTAGTGCCAATTTATGCATGAGAGCCAGCTGGGTGATTGAATCAATCACAGAAGACTGAGTTCTAGCGCCCATGTAGGCATGAAAGCCAGCTGGGTGACTGGACCAATCACCAGGTGACTGAGTTCTAGTGCCACCTTAGGCATGAACGCTGGCTGGGTGACTTTGAGGGCCAATTGTATCCTCTATTTGAACTTGCCTTAGGGCACTGTTGATGAACCTTTTCGGCACCAAGTGCCGAAACAGGAGTGCACCAGAAACCGGAAGACCAGCTCCCTGGCGCGCGCATGGGGGAGCACTGGAAACCAGAACATGTGCACACTGGGATGCTGAGTTTCTGGTTTCTGGTGCGCGCATATGCACCAGCTACCTGGTTTTCTAGTTTCTGGCACGCATGCGCGTGCAAAGATCAGCTGGTCCACCAGAAACCAGAAGCTCAGCTTCCCAGCGCACACATATGGTGCTCCTGTGCGCGCGAAGACCAACTGGCCGGCCACTTCCAGCACGCGTGCGATAGGTTCGCCATCACGGCCTTAGGGCGATTTCTACCGCTGTTGTTCGTAAGCCGTTTATTAATACGTAAACTATTTTTTAGTTCAGTGTAGCAGTTAAGATGCTGTGCTAGAAACCAGGAGACTGTGAATTTTAGTCCTGCCCTAGGCATGAAATTCGGCAGGGTGGGCCAATCACCAGGAGACTGACAGTTTTAGTTCCACCTTAGGGAAGAAATCTGGCTGGATGTCATTGGGCAAGTCACTAGGAGATGGTGAGTTCTAGTCCCGCCTTAGGCGTGAAAGTCAGCTGGGTCTCTTTGGACCAGTCACTCTCTCTCTCAGCCCAACTCATCTCATAGAATTGTTGTGGAGAAAATAGGAGGAGGAAGGTGGGTTGAGTATGTTTGCCACCTTGAGTTATTTATAAAAGTAATTAATGTGGGATACAAATAAATAAAATACTGTATTATGTAGGAGGGACTGGTCATTGTGTTTGACCCCAGAGTTGTTCTCTTATTTGTATAAGCCATTTCATTCTCTAGTGTCACTTTGATTCTCAAAAGCCGTGTGCCTCCTGTTTTCAGATAGGATCTCTCTCTCTCCTCCCCTCCCCAATTTTTGTGTGTATTTTATAGGGCTCCTTAGCAGCCTGGATTTCAATGACAAAAATGTCAACAGGCATTATGTGTGCTCTGCACACCTTAAACGTGCCTTTTTATGAAATTGCGCAACAGCTGCAGAAGGCAACACTAAATATAAATAACATGCTTAGATCTAATAATACTTATTAGAAAATAATAGCCGATGATAGAAAAATTCTGCAGCCACATTTAAGGCTGACAAATTACCTGTCCTCAAATTTTCATGAACTTTCAGGAACGGTGAAACAGTTACCGTAAGTATATGCTTATTGGTTGCTTGCAGAGTTTTGTTGGTTTTGGGGGGGTTTTTTGCCAAAAAGAAAACTGTGTTTTTCTTTTCTATCAAAATTAGCTTGATCTGAGCAAAATGGGGGATAGGAAGTGAATGTGAGAGACAGAGATAGAAGAGAAAAAGTGGAGATGGTCATTTACTCCAAGGTGGCAAGGAAGAACTTGGATACCCAGAGTAGTATATAACGCAGCAGCTTCTTGATACATTGAAAATCAAGTTGCTCTGGAAGCAATGAGTGATTGTGTTCACACTGCATACTGGGACCACAACTTAGACTTTTAGCCCAGTCTAATGCAAAACGTGATTTGTTTTGGGTTCAGTGTGACATACGAGCAAAGTAGCTTTGCCATTTGATCCTTTTTATGGACAGGTTGGGAAAAAAATATGTAGGTTAGGGCTCAGATGAAACGGCTATCTGCTTTACCCATATGGAGGTGACGATTTTGATTAGAAATAATTGAAAAACATGGTGTTTTTATTTTCAGAAAAGAAGCTGTTTCCCTATAGGGCATCTTTTTTTTAATGCTAAATCATGTCCTCTATTTCAGAAAGAACAGTTGGAAGAATTAGCAGTTTTGTGGACATTTATTAGTTACCCGAATGAAAGTTTAGCAAACGTGCAGTGTTGATAGGAATAATGATCCTGGATTATTAGGCTTTATTCAGTGTGAGAGACACTGAAATATACTATTTCAAGATCTTTGGCTGCCTGATAGGTAGATCTTGTTGAAATTCACACATATCAGGGATTTTTTGGTTTTGTATGTTGTGTAAAACCAGTCATATTATAAAATGCATTTTATTGATTATTAAATAATAACCATTTGTAATTTACCAGAGCAAATTGGATTACTCCAAAGTATAAACTTTGTTTCCATTAGCAGAATGTAATTTGTAACTCTTAGATATTAGAGTAGTAGTGCTATAGGCCTCAGAATGGTTTCTAACATACATATACATATGTATATGTATGTTTTGTATGTTTTGCTTAGCATGTTGTTTGAATACAGGTATCGCTGTTTTGAATGATGGCCAAGCAGGCTATGATTGAACCCAGCCAACTCATTGCTATAATGTCCGAATTCTTTCTGAAGCTTTGACTAGTATAACAACAAGCCAACATGTTAGCCTGAAAAACTATATCACTTCCTTAATTTGTGGCATGGCCATCCCGAATATCATTTGCGGAAAGTTCTACTTTAATGTTTAATTAGGAATGATGTTCTCGGTATCCCGATTTAGTGAAAGAGGGGAGATCGTTTGATAAGGAGGAATTTAGTTGTCTTGGTTTTGCATACAATTTGTTCTATATAATGTGATCTCTTGCTTGGGTTTTTTTGGCGGGGGGGCGAGGGGGAGGGAGCTGCTTCTCTTCCAACCCTCTATTCTTGGCTGCTTTGTGCTCTCTCGCCTTTTGCCGTAGAGAAAGTGAGGGGGTTCATTTCTTGTGCTAAGCCATTACGTGGCTTGCTTGGTTTTGCCTACTATTTATGTATCTTGCAGATTGTGCCATGTCTCAACCTAATCAATATAATCACAAATCGCAATAATAATAATAATAATAATAATAATAATAATAATAATAATAGCAATATTTCCGCAGACATTTGAGGTTAACTGGTCCTTTGTAGAAGGCAGGCAATAAGTGGAACTGTGATGTTTCTTATCTCCTCCTCCTGCTTTCTCCGATCCTCAAGTGTGATAGAAAGTGCATCTGGAGAAACAGAGGGGAAGTATTTTGGCTTTCCCAGGGAGAAACCCAAGATGAAGAGGCCGGACAGTCCTGAGCTGGATGGGGAAGGCAGGAAGAGGTTTAGAGTAGCCATACCCCAGAATCTCTTAGGACAGGGGTCTGCAACTTTAAACACTCAAAGAGCCATTTGGACCCGTTTCCCACAGAAAAGAAAACACCGGGAGCCACAAAACCCTTCCCGTGCCTGACTATTTCTTGAGCGGCCACAAAACTAACCTATGTAGTTGAATTAAATGTTCCGTTTTGTTCTGAAAGTTTTCTTTTCTTGGATTTATCCATGGTTGGCCTACAGAGGGTTGAAAAGCTCAATAAATTGCATGCCGGCGGGTGTCACACATTGGCAGTTGTGACGCATATTTTGAGTGACAGGGATCCGCAGCAGAGGGGTGAAAGAGCCACATGCGGCTCCAGAGCCGCAGGTTGCTGACCGCTGTCTTAGGATATATCTAGTACAAGGATCCCCACCCCCTAGTCTGTCAACTGGCACCAGTCTGTGGCATGCCAGAAACCGGTCCACGCAAACAAGCTAAGTCCCATCCGTGGGACTACCCCTTCTGGTCCCCAGAAAAACCTTTTCTCCATGGAACTGGTCCCTGGCGTCCAAAAGGTTGGGGGCTGCTGATCTAGTAAGTTGATTTTGGCAAGATTCTGTCCATTGGGGTAAACAAATAAAGGATTGAACTCGATTGGACTTTGCTATGTCCTCTCTGGCCCCAAGAAAACCTATGAAGTCATAGATCCTTCCTATCTTTTCTTTACAGCCAGTCCTCAACTCAACCACCATTCCTTTAGCAACCGTTCAAAGTTATGACATTGCTGAAAAAAGTCCAGTCCTTGCCCTTATGACCATTGCACCATCTCCCAGTTTGGGCGCTGGGCAATGTAGGTGCTTGCTTTTATGACCAGTCGCGGTGTCCCACGGTGATGGTGCATGGTGATAGTGCTTTACGTTCTTTTCTTGCCAGTTTCTGGGAAAATAACGCCTATTCAAGTGAATAGGTTTGCGGCATTTGCTTAATGACTGCAGATTTGCTTAATCACCATCATGATTTACTTGACCATGATTAAAATTGGTGGTTAAATCAGTTCTGGCTCGACTTAAGGACAGCAAAGACTAACAACAGAAATAATTGTTGTCGTATATCAAGGACTGCCTCTACTTTTTACTACAAAATTGTTTTTTGTCTTAAGATGGCCTTTGTGAGAAAGACTTTACTGAAGGTTTGCTAAGTGAACAAGGAAGATTGCATCTGTTTTGCTGGCACTATATGTCCTAGTTTGTAAGGCCAGGGCTTGACCAAAGCTCAGGACATTGAGCAAATGATTTGCAACTGAAGCCATTTCCTACATTTCTTTTCTTTGGCTACTTTCATGTTTCTTTTTAATTTCATGTATTATTTTAAATTTGTAAGTCACCCAGCATCTTCTGGAGTCAAACAGCATTGAAATCGAAGAAGTAGAATGAACCATACCAGGGGATTAAGTCTTTCAATGGAATTAGAGAAACTGCTTTATGTATTCGTTTATTACAATTATGTCGCACACTTCTCCTTTTTTGTTGCTTCTGCCTTTTCCTTCTTCATCAAACTCTTGTTTCATCTCCGTGTTTGAAAGATCACTTAAATTTTGGCACATGAAAACAAATGTTCCATAGAATTGGTGTTTTTAATGCACTGGAATTGCCTGTTCTAGGGAGGACTCAATGGCAAATCTTATATATGTAATCCACATTTTCCTCCCAGCCTCCTATAAAGTATACCTTTTCAGTATATGTTAGAATACGTGATTTATGATTAATTACTTAGCTGTTAGAAACAGTACTTTATGCGCAATAAATTTTAAAACAAACACCATTTTTCCCCCTAGAATAATAAAACTAGTGATGTTATTGGACACGTTCAAAGTAACCATCAGATATCAAATTAATGAAAAATCTGTCAGCCTGAAATATAGATAGTCCTCATTGTGGTTGTTACAATGTCCACTTTAGCCGTCAAGCCAACAAAATTTAATAGTACTAAAGAAATGATGAATATTTCTGAGATTGTAAGGATATTTGGCTCAAGCTCTGAAGGTTTTAGAAAGGCCGGAGGAAAGAAACAGAAGTTGTGCCTAAATTTGTCATAATGCAAGCTATTGCTTTTGTTCTTCGGAAACAGTTGCAGCAAGGAAAATAAACTGAAGAATGAAATGAATGACAAAGATTTTAAAACTATAATAAAGGGGAACTATGTGGAACAGAATGATCCCATAGCAGGGGAAAAGGTTAATTGTGAAAAAGATAATATGACTCGGAGGTCTGAAAATGGATTATAATTTATTCGCTTTTGTAATTGAGAGAGGCTCTTGTTGCTCTTAAGAAAAGCAACGTTTTGCTTTTCTTTGCATTTTATTTTTTTATATTTATTGTTTTATCATAAAAAGTAAAAGAAAAACAAAACAAAAACATACATTCAACCCTAACAACAACAAAAAAGAAACAAATAGTGTTGGTAAGAATCCACCTAGGAGTGATGATACTATATGTGATTAACCAGCTGGTGAAAACTTTGAGATATCTTTAAATATTTAAAAAGTAAAATTTCAATACTTTCTTTCAATTATTTTTTTTTTAAATTAACATCATTTTATGTTAGGTTGTAAGTCAGTTTATATCTAGTTTAATTGCTTTTCAGATTGCAATGGCGGTGCATTGGACGATACATGCTCACTGTATATGAATGCTCACAATATAATGAAATATTTGGCGCTCCTTAATGCATGTCATTAATGTGCATCACAGCACATTACAACTACTGAAGCATTAGGTACCTTGGAAGAATGTTTCCTAGAAATTGGAGAAAATTGAACACATGTAAATCTCGATAGAACGATACGTGGTCTCATGTGGAAGAAGTAAAAATGGCTGAATGTAAGAGCGGGCTTCTGCCCAGGTCATTATACGGAAGCGAGCATTGGATATGCTAGAAGAAATATAGATAAATGCCAGCACTTCAAGTTGTTTTTGCATTCCGTTCGAAAGACACCAGCAATATCTGGGCTACGTAGTTGTTTAATTACCTTTGATCTGAAAGAGATAACATAAGTGGAGAAAACCGAGCTGGATGGAGACCAGGGTGTGGTTACAGTAATCAAATATTTGCAGTCTGGCAACTTATTGGGATTGGGGATTGAGTTTCATCAAGAAATACATAGAGGTAATCGACGTATGACCACGATTGCGCCCAAAATTTCTGTTGCTCAGCGCGACAGTTGTTAAAGGAATTTTGCCCCCATTTTACGACCTTGCTTGCCACAGTTGTTAAGTGAATCTCTGCAGTTGTTAGATGGTTGTTAAGCTTCCCTGTTGACTTTGCTTGTCAGAAGGCCGTAAAAGGAGATCACTTGACTCCAGGACCCCGCAGCCGTCATAAATATGTTCATTGCGAAGAAGTCATTCCAGCGTGTCTGAACATTTTAAAAATTTGATATAAGTTAGAGTTATCCATCTTCTTTGTCTCTTGAGAGACCTATATGCGGGTCAAGAAGCAACGGTGAGAACTGGACACAGAACCACTGATCGGTTCAAAATTGGGAAAGGAATCCAGCAAGGCTGTATACTGTCGCCCTGCCTATTTAACTTATATGCAGAGCACATCATGAGAAAGTCGAGGCTAGATGAATCACAAGTTGGAATTAAGATTGCCGGGAGAAATATCAACAACCTCAGATATGCGGATGATACCACTCTAATGGCAGAAAGTGAAGAGAAACTAAAGAGCCTTCTGATGGCGGTGAAGGAGGAGAGTGCAAAAGTTGGCTTGAAACTCAACATTAAGAAAACTAAGATCATGGCTCCCGGCCCTCTCAATTCCTGGCAAATAGATGGGAAAGAAATGGAGGTAGTGACAGATTTTATTTTCCGTGGCTCCAAGTTCACTGCAGACGGGGACTGCAGCCAAGAAATAAAAAGACGCTTGCTCCTGGGGAGGAAAGCTATGGCAAATCTAGACAGCATGCTAAAGAGCAGAGACATCACCCTGCCAACAAAAGTGTGTATAGTCAAGGCTATGGTTTTCCCAGTTGCAATGTCTAGCTGTGAAAGTTGGACCATAAGGAAGGCTGAGAAGGCCAAAGAATGGAGGCCTTTGAACTCTGGCGCTGGAGAAGACTCCTGCGAGTCCTTTGGACAGCAAGGCCATCCAACCGGTCAGTCCTAGAGGAGATCAACCCTGACTGCTCTTCAAAAGGCCAGATCCTGAAGAGGAAACTCAAATACTTTGGCCACCTAATGAGAAGGAAGGACTCACTGGAGAAGAGCCCAATGCTGGGAAAGATTGAGGGCAAAAGAAGAAGGGGACGGCAGAGAACGAGGTGGCTGGATGGAGTCACTGAAGCAGTCGGCGTGAGCTTAAATGGACTCCAGAGGATGGTAGAGGACAGGAAGGCCTGGAGGAACGTTGTCCTTGGGGTCACGATGGGTCAGACATGACTTTGCAACTAACAACAACAAAGGGTTATCCAATAGATTTTGCAACAGAGATCAAAGATTAATATGACATTAAAATTGGGACGAGTATATTCTTTTTATGGATTGAAAATGCAATAAATTCTGTAGTTTCTTCCTTCCAGTTTTTCTTGCAGTCATTTTTTTATGGGCTTCGACAGACCTGTGAACATTGTCAGAGTTGTGACTTTAGCTGTACATCCTTAGGTACTCGGTGCATATTACCAAAGGCTCAGGAATACAGTATATAATCATTGAGAGATATCTTCCATCATGTTCACAAATGTAGAGATTCTCAATCCTTGTAGAAAAGCTTTAGCTGTGTTAAAACTTTGAGGTGCAATCCATATAGCAAGAGACAGAAAAGAGCGGTTAACTTTATTCCCCAGAGCTTAAAATAAGTTTAGAATTTCCAGTGGAGGGAGAAAGGAAACCCAACTGAAAAAAAGCAAGAGGTTCTGTGGTTAAAAATACTGTTTCTGTAGAAATAGATTGTTTATGTTGCAAGTTGGATTCATACTATTTTTTTCCTTTATTTTTTCTATATTTGTATTAAAATCTTCCTACAAATTAGGACATTCTGTAACTTCAGCTTCACTTTTTATTATTCAGGCTGGCCAGAAAAATATTCATGTTATTTAAAGTCTCCATCTGTAACATCAGAATGCAATATCTCCTTTCTCGGGCAAGGAAAAGCATTCATTACTGTCAAGCCAGCCAGCACTATCTTCTAATTTGCTTGGAGCATTCTTCTTCTTTTTTAAATAATTTTCGGAGTTTGTGTATTTTATCTTTGATTTTTTTTCCCGTCTCTGGACGAAATTGGGGACAAAGGTGAAAAATTTAATCACATGCTAAAGAAATATTATTTCTATTATTTACTTTTGACCTCTTAATCATCCTAAAGGCAGGGCAGATTGTGAGAGCCTTTCCTTGTCACCATCAGATGATGAACATTCGGAGAAGACAGGTGGTAGCAGCAAGAACTGTCAATCTGTTGCTTCACACAGGAGGCAGAATGAGGATTTTAGGTTTTTTAAAAGGAGGTTTGGTGTATGGCAGGTGCCCGAATTGGGTAAGATAGGCACACAAAAAAAATTCCCACCCATTTTAATTCATTTTTAGCAGAAAAAGGAAGGGGATTAGCACGCTCAGAATTTATTTTTACTTTTGACTCCTGGGTTTGCTAGGATAAGTTGGTTCGTGTTGGCAGCCGAGTAATCCAGCACACCATTGAGAAGAAAGAGGCCATCTGGTAGAAAACAGATCAAGGAAAAAGTGTTGGGTTCCAAGAACTGGTGTGCTAGTTTAACTGAGCTCAGGAAAGTAGAAATACACACCGAGGTAGTAGGACAAAAGAATGGAACGAAGAAAGGAAAAATACTTTTAAACAAAATGGAGTTGGAGAAGAAGGAGAAAACTCTGTGATAGATAAAAATTTCCAGAACAGAGAGGACACAGATCCGAAACCCTCTATGACAATGGTGGGAATCAAATTACTACAGGTTCTGTGGGCGTGGCTTGGTGGGCATGGCAGGGAAGGATACTGCAAAATCTCCATTCCCTTCCCACTCAAAGGGAAGGTTACTGCAAAATCCCCTGATCAGCTGGGACTCGGGAGGCAGAGAATAGATGGGGCGGGGCCAGTCAGAGGTGGTATTTACCGGTTCTCCGAACTACTCAAAATTTCCGCTACCGGTTCTCCAGAACTGGTCAGAACCTGCTGAAACCCACCTTTGCTCTGTGGGCAATTTTGAACATACTGTTTTTAACTTAGGTCCTCTTTAGGACTTATCATGAGGTCCTGGCTAAGACTAACATCAGCAAGTGATAGAAAGGACTTTAATTCTTTATTTCTCTCCTGTATTAACATATGTGTATTAAACTGGTTTATTAATAACAAATATCTATAAAAACCAATAGTAGTTTTAAAGGATTTAGCAAGTTATTCTAGTATCTCGGGCATCTCAGAAGCTCAAAATGCTGCTGGTTCATACAACGTTGTTAACAAATGTTGTAGATGTAAAGATTGCAATTGGGTAACATCTGATAAATGATATTTATCTCTTAACCTTGCATATATTAAAAATTCATCTGCATCATCAAACAGTTGGTCCAAAGTCCGTATCCGCACTTCCATTCTATTTTTTCACGTCACTATCTTTTTCCCAATTTCTAAAGTCAAGTTTCCCCATAAAGTCAACTTAGCTAGTATGGGGAAAAGGACCACTTTTTTTATTTAGACATTATATTTCATAGCTTTCTAATTGGTTCAATTGTTTCTAGAGGTGCTAGAGTTTGAATGTATTTAGAACCAAATACTCCACATCCAATTGACTGGTTTCTCAATCTTTTCTTTGCCCTGGAATCCCTTTAAATACCTTTTGTGGCCGCAGAAATCAGGACTTAACTCAAGATTTAAATCGTGACATTTCAAGCCTTTACAGACCCCCTGCGACGATGACAGAGCTCCCCCAGGGGTCCATGGAACCCAGGTTGAGAATCCCCCTGCTTTAAACCACGTTCTACAGGCTATCATATATGGGGTATATTTTTATGATTGCAAATAACTATTCCAATTTTTGGTTTGGCTTATTTAGTATGAGTAATTGATCTTCAGATTGCAGTTATTCTTGCAGTCTCTGTATGCATGCATGGGTGTGTTGTATGTTTGCAATCTTTTGATACTGATTTTAGGTAGAAACGCTAGCCAGCCTTAATAATATCTTGCTGCCCTGGACCCCAGTGGATTCTGTAAATCGATAGCATGGCCTTCCGTGGACAAGTTCATTAAGAGTTGTTGAGGTGGATTGGAAATGCAAGTATTTCATCAGCCACGTACTTATCGTGAGCACAGCACTAATTAATAGCAACCACGCACAAGCAATATCATTGTGAAGGTCTCTTGGCAATCAGGGAATGTGCCAGGAGGCCCTTACAGATTAAAAATATATATCAGTCTGAAATGCAGATCGGGAGCTGTGCTTTACCTGAACTAGTTTTCTGTTTTGGTCAGAGGCTGTCTTGACTTATCTTTTTTTTTTTTTTGAAAGTACGCTACATTGAAAAGATTGTGTTTAAATAACAGTGGGATAATAAGATGATCTATTACCCATCTGCTGTTCTTCTGTGCCTCTGTTTTAATCTACTCTTATGTGGCCCAAGGATTGAGGCTGAAGTAGTGAGTAATTCCTATAGCAGCCCTGTTTTTCATTTAATAGCTTCATCTCTTTTTTCTGCATTGGGATAACTGCAAAACAGCTGATCAGCAAAAAATAGTTGAGGCCTTCTTTATCACTGACAGAGTTATAGTGTTCAAATATCAAGGTGGCACTGTTAAATTTATCATGTAAAGTTAGGTTTAGAGTAGACACATTGAAATAGGGTTGAATTAGACATAGCTAAATAATCTATTGATTTCAATTGTGTTACTCTATATAAGGTAGGGAATTTGCGGTTTTCCAGATGTTGATCTGTGATCCACAGAAGCCCCAGATAGAATGACCAATAATTTGGGGTGCTTGATGTTACAGTTCTGAAATTTGAAGAAACATAGACTCAAGGCCATCCTCTTCTGGTATGCCTCTTAAGAGTTAAACATATGGTAAAATTAGCAGGATAAAATAATGTACATATTTTGATCATAGATAGAACTAAAAAAATAAAATGGCCATATAGCTGTGGTTAGTTAGTTAGTTAGTTTCAACCAGGTTCCCTAACCTTACTGTTTTAATTTGCTTTTGGAATTATTTTAGAGCCGTGGTGGTGCAGTGGTTAGAACGCAGTATTGCAGGCTAATTCTGCCGACTGCCAGCAGTTCGATCCTGACCAGCTCAAGGTTGACTCAGCCTTCCCTCCTTCCGAGTTTGGTAAAATGAGGACCCAGATTGTTGGGGGAAAGAGGCTGACTCTGTAAACCGCTTAGACAGGGCTGTAAAGCACTGCGTAGCGGTATATAAGTCTTAAGTGCTGTGGCTATTTTAATACATGTAATAAAAGCGAATTAAGCAAGTTGCAAAGCAGCAGACTCAACCTGTTAGCTTTCATGGCATTTCTTTATAATTAAATATTTAACTGCTTATGATCTCTTCATTTTTAGTGTAAACGAAGTGACAGACGTCTGCAAAAGAAAGAGAAATAGCTATTTTAAAAAGAGAGTGTGAAACTGCACTAATGTCTGTCCTGCCTGATTCTGCCTGACAAGTTTTCTGGATCATGAGGGCATCCATAGTTTTGTAATATAATTGCTTTGTCCTTATAAGTTTTCACAAAGACTTTTTTTTTCTTGACCGCGAAGTTTGTATGGCATTAGAATTCGACAACCATGTGAAAGCACATTAGATTTTCGTACTTTCTATAGGTTCAGAGGGGACAAACAAGGTTCTTTATTTTCTTGTTGATAATAAATGTGCAAAATCTGATCATAATCGTAGTTGCCGGCATGTTTGCTGATGTTTTGGTAGGAGATTATTTTGAAGAGTCTTATTGAAACAGTATCTGAATTATTATCCAGTTTATTCACTTCAAACATTGTTTAACAATTAAAAGAAAAAATTAACCCAGCAAGATAGTTCAACAAGAATAGATCACATAGGAAAAACCCAAGGAAATACCTCATATATTGTGGTTTAAAAGCCATATTCCGTTTTGAAAAAGCTTCATAGATTCAACTGGTGATCTTAACTCTAGAAAACAAAAGCAAAATACTGGTAGATTTTTCTTTGTTCCTTGCCCAGCTTCCTCATTCACAAATAAACGGTGATGCTTTTGAAAAGTTTGCCCCAGTTAAGCATTGGTATTTCAATGATTAATGCTGACATTTATCTTCTTCACTGACTTACAACCGTTTGTTTAGTGGCTATTCAGAGTTACGACAGTGCTGAAAACAGTGACTTCCACCCGCTTGCATTTACGACAGTTGCAGTCTCCCATGGTTTGCAACATTCCCAGCCAACTTCCTACAAGCGAAATCCAACACAGGGAAGATTGCAAATTGCCCTCATGTGATGTCTTGCATAACAACCGCACCACTTGACAATGAATTTCCCAGTTTCAGTTGCAGTTGTAAGTTGAGGATTTCTCTCTCTGTGTCTGTCTGTCTGTCTGTCTCTCTCTCACACACAGTCCAGAAATTTCCCAGCTTCTTTGCAAGCTCCTTTAAAGGAAATAAATGCATTTATTTTAAATGCATTTATAATAAATGTCTTGCATTTTTTCAAGATCTGCTCTGCCCCCACATCTTTGAGAGAAAACAAGAGAAAAGGTATTAGCACTTAATTGATAAGGCCTCTGCCTTTCATATTCTTTTATTAAGCAACTTCCATTGTTTTTTAGCAAGGCTATTTTAAAGCTCTAAGATTATCTGGGTAGCATTTATGAGATCACTCAATTGAAAGGGCAGCCCCCATGCGCGGTAATCAGGTGTTAAAATAACCTCCCTTGCTGTTAGCAGAAGTTATTTTAAAGCGTAATTACAACGGATAAGCTTGAAATCCCCCCGTTGGGGGAGTATATTTTCGTGTGGTGAATTGAGCTCTCCAGAACAATGCCATGTGACTCCCAATATATTGGATTGTGGTTTCGTCAGCCCCAGTATGAAAGAGGGTTTTTACCCTAAAGTGAACAAATGACTTCCTGAGTTGTGAATTATGAACCAGCTGGGTAATATGCTAATGACATGATTTCGCATGCATCCATTTAATCGAAAGGGCATTACATTTCTGCCTGAATTAGAAAGGGGAAGGCGGATATGCATGGCAAGCGTTATCCTTTAAACGTTTGCTTGCTTATTTTTATTTATTTACCCAGCCCTAAGCATTATTCTCGAACTCTCATCCAAGTACCAATCAGAGTTATAGTTAGCTTTTTGAAATCATTGCCAGATGAGTGCTTATCCTTGGGGGCAGAAACTAACATTCAACACATTTTTGCCCATGATAGCCTTACATGTACCATGCATGTCTTCTGTAAAGTCTTTATCTCCACAGGCTGCATTTATTAATGCAGCCTGTGCATTAGCTCGGTGGCCCAACTGGAACGGGAAAGAGGAATTGGGCTGCGTGAGCAGCAGGCCAGCACGCACGCATGTGTACACCCAGCCCTTGGGCGACTGGTGGGCCAGTGCGCATGCTCGCAGCTCAATTTGTGCGAGCAGTGGTCTGTCACCCGAGCAGGCTGAGCTGCATGAGCATGAAAACTCCAGCCAGCCACTCAAAGCCCGATTCCGAATAGGCCACGATCCAGTAGCCGCGGCCCAGGGGTTGGGGAACCTGTGGATTAGGAGAAGGGTAATCGCGCCATTTAAAAACGTAGCTGAAAGATGATAAGTCAGCAGAATTCATAGGTTTGACTTCCTAGCATGCTCCTAATTACCGTATTATTAAATACCGTATTTAAGCCAGATTCGCTTTACAACAGTGTCACTGATCAGCTGCAGTGATTCACTTAACCCCTGGGGCGAGAGAAGTCGTAAAACGGGGCAAAACCGGACTTCGCAAGTGTCTCAGTGAAAACAAGCAGAAATATTTGGGCTCCGTTGTAAGTCTTTTAAGTCGAGGCCTACCTGTACCGGTGAAACTGAGAGGGAGAGGAGGCCAGAAAAGACGACTTTGCTGCTGTGGCCTCAGAAACCAACATGAAGCTAAACCAGAAAAACCGGTAAACTGGAAAGAAGATTTTTATCAAAGTGATTTAGACCATAACGTTGCATTCCCTGGGCGACAAGCCAATTTGGCAAAAGGTGGTTTTCCTCTATCCAGAGAGAAGAGGAAGGGGGGGAGAGGCAGGTAGGAGGACGAGTGAAAAGAGTGTGCATAGACTCTTGCTTCTTAAGAATTGGGTAGTGCTGGTTGGGAGATATGAATCAGGTAGGTAGGATGAGTTGACGGATTAAGTCAGGACTATTGTGTAGATGAGTGAGAAGCGATGACCAAATCAGACTTGCAGAAGGTTCTTGCGCAAGGTGGCAAAAGCTTAAGTGGTATTTGTTGGGACATGTAAGGTTGGAGACGGCAGCAAACCTTCTGGCCTTTGGAGAGAAGTGAAATGATATAAGTTTGGATTGATGATTCACAAGTTGGGGTCACTGGTACAGCAGGGTTACTGTGTGTAAACCAAGATAGGGGGAAATCTGTTCTTGTGAACGAGGTTTTTTTTTTCTGTCCTGTGCCCGGATGGCAGAATTGTTCTTGCTCTTTAGCTGCCTCTTTGTGAATGGTAAAAAAATGACGACACATGCCCATGATCAAACGCTGCAGGAAGGGAAGATCTGGTATGCCGTACAGAACAGAACAGAACAGAACAGAACAGAACAGAACAGAACAGAACAGAA
>WNWU01000062.1:2519544-2562564 GCA_012654045.1 Ptyas mucosa | reverse complement strand
GCTGTCTCAGGAATTGTGGGAGTTGAAGTCCACAGGTGGTAAAAGAGCCACCATTGCCCACCCCTGGCCTAGTGTGATTGGACACACAAGGAATTTGTCTTTGTCTTCGTACAGGTAGACTTACTTGACTTGACTTACAACAGTTCATTTAGTTCAAAGTTACAACGTCACTGAAAAAAACTGACTCGGGACCGTTTTTCACAGCGAAAACCTTTGCAGCATCCCCATGATCGTGTGATCAAGGTTCAGGTGCTCGGCAACTGGTTCACATTTATGACCGTTGCGACATGCGATTCCCCCTTTCGCGACCTTCTGACAAGCAAAGTCGGTGGCGAAGTCAGATTCACTTAACAACGGGTTGCTACCTTATCCGCCGCAGCGATTCATTTAACAGCTGAGTCAAGAAAGGTTGTAACATGGGGCAAAGCCCACTTAACAAATGTCTCCCTTTACAACAGAAATGTTGGGCTGAATTGTGGTCATAAGTTGGGGACTACCTGTAAAAAGATCTGGCTGGGCAGCATGGGAACGTTGCCATGTCAAAAAATATAACCACCCAGGATTAACATCTTTCTTTTGGGTGCCCTTATCTTCCATAGCAGCTTTTAGCGATGGACTTATTCTATTAAGAGTATTTTCTTCAGCTTATATAAATTTCCATTTTCAAATCAAGAAAATAATCTTTTCATTTTCCTGCCAGGTTTTCTTTCTTACTGTTAAGCAGTTACAGTTACCTTACTATGTCTCCTTTATATTTATTGTTTGCTGCTTTTAATTTTATTTTTTTATTTATTCCATTAGATTGCTTTTTTAAAATTTATTTTATTTGGTCTTGTCTGGAGAACATATTGAAGATGCAATACCGATATTAAAAGTTGAGCCAATTAATTATATAAACACTAGAAAAAAAGAACCTTGAAAGACGTACATTTGCCAAATAGTTTTTTTTTCCCAGCTCATTATAAATGATATTACAATTTGGATGAAAATAGGAAATGTTTACATTGTTTGTTGATTCCTAGATGGTAGTGAAAACGTTTATGGATATGGACCAGGATTCAGAAGATGAGAAACAACAATATCTCCCTTTAGCCTTGCACCTTGCGTCCGAATTCTTCCTCAGGAACCCCAACAAAGATGTCCGTCTCCTTGTAGCTTGTTGTTTGGCTGATATATTTCGAATTTATGCCCCTGAAGCACCGTATACTTCACACGACAAGCTCAAGGTAAATTAACAAATTATTTCCACCTTCTTTGGCTCTTGAGATTTTCAAAGAATGATGGTTGTCTCACTAAGTCAGAAACGGATAGTAGCATAATGCACCTGTGACAATAAACCAGGATTAATTGTTATCTGAACAAACGGAGGCAACTATTAATCTTGCAGCTTCTTCCTCCAAAGGGAGAGGAAATAGAAACATTTGCATTGTTTTTTATTGGGGGGGGGAGGGAAATCAAGCTTGTATATCTGACCCGAGGCAGATTGCATTCTGTAATTTTAGCCTCGGTTTGTTGGATAATCATGCAAACTACATGAATCCGAAATGGATGCAGAATTTAAGATAGTGCCAACTAAGGGAGAACAGTATATGGATTCAAAACATACATCGCTTTGATCATGTAAGATGGAGCCATATAGTGGTGCTTAAATACCTTCCCTAAAAGGTATTTCAATCTACGGAGGAGCTAGCATTAATAGATCTTTCTGGATTGCAAACTCATTTGCTTAATTGGGTTCGCTTTATCTAATTTCATGGTCTCCTCACGAGGAGCAACTGGGCAGAGCACTTTCCCAGGGAGGAATTAGGAACAGCCACTCTAGTTGCTAACTCTTCATTCCACCCCGGTCACTAGCTCTGGGGAAGAAATGGCTAATCAAAGCATTCACGAACCTTTAAGCGTCACTGTAGTTAATTATTACATCTGAACAAAAGCTTTTGTGAATTTTCTTTATGCTGGGAGTATCACGTAGGTTGCAGCAAACAACAACAACAACAACAAAAACAAAACAAAACAAGATAAAAATCTATAGTTAGTATAATTCAGTGTTTCTCAATCTCAGCGAGTTTAAGACCTGTGGACTTCAACTCCCAGAATTCCCCAGCCAGCTTAGCTGGCTGGGGAATTCTGGGAATTGAAGTCCACAGGTCTTAAACTCGCTGAGATTGAGAAACACTGGTATAATTCATTAAAAAAAAACCTTTCTTCTTGTTTTGCAGGATATATTTTTGTTTATTACAAGACAGTTAAAAGGATTAGAGGACACTAAAAGCCCTCAGTTTAACAGATACTTTTACTTATTAGAGGTAAGTATTTATGTCAAGTGAAATCAAAATATGTATCGGCGCTCAACAGAACTTCAGTTATGTTTATGAATGTTGCAGCTTTGTTTCTGTTGAAAAGTAACAAGGCGAAATATTTTCCCCTTTGCTCCTTTTTCACTTTAATATATCAAAGCATACAAAAATGTTATGATGCTTTTTTTCAACGAGCCAGTGTTTCCTCATTGGCAAGTTGAGGTTATGCTGACCTTCTGCCATGTACATGTACAGTTCGGATTGAAATGATAATATTCATGCTTTGTTTTTGCTACAGAACTTAGCGTGGGTGAAATCTTACAACATCTGCTTTGAGTTGGAAGATTGCAATGAAATTTTTATTCAGCTTTTTAGGACTCTCTTTTCAGTTATCAAGTAAGTTGGAGTACTCAAGCCTATTGTGCAGTTTCAGAGAGGTGCAAGTGCAAATATGCTAATTCTGTTAACGTTAATAAAGATATACTGTATTTCTGCAATGTAATTATGTTTTTATTACAACTTTATAAAACAATACTACTGTGTTTCCCCAAAAAATACAACCTGCCCAGAAAATAAGTCCTAGCTTGATTTTTACACCTGCACCCAATATAAGCCCTACCCCCCAAGAGAAGCCCTAATTAAGACCCCGCCCACTCCAGGGCGCAAGGGTAAAAATTAAGCTAGGGTGGGGATGGGGGTGGTGGAGCTGCCTTACTACTTACCTTCGGACAGTTGCAGCCAGGTCTTGCACACCTCTGCCCATTTCTTCTGCAGCCAGCAAGGCTTTCCTGAAGGCCTCTGAGCTGATAACAGAGCTCTAGATCGATCCGGAGCTCTGTTATCGGCTGCAGAGGCCTTCCTGGAAAGCCTTGCCGGCCGCAGAAGAAGTTCCTGAAGGCCTCTGACAGCGAAAAGGAGGCCGGGGTGACATGTGCAAGTAAGATGAGTCAGTGGACGATATTCCCCCCCTCCGAAAATAAGACCTGGTGTCTTTTTTTTTTTTGTGGCAAAAAAAAGGCAAGGTCTTATTTTTGGGGAAACCCGGTAACAATGTTACACATGAACCTTTAGGGTTGCAAAAATAAATTCTGTAATGGCAGAATTATCTGGCAGAGAAATACACCATGGCAACCATCGGCATGCCTAAACAGTCAAAACCAAGTTCTTTATACCTTATGAATCTAATACATCCAAGCAATGAGCCTGAATAGAGATTCATGAAGATTTTGCTTCTCCGTAGCTTCAGTTTAATTCTGTAAGTCAAGATAATTAATTGGCAAGACAGTTGAGGGAGGACAAAAATATTATCTGAAAGAATCTGGGATAATTTTTAATTGCCTGTTGACTGATTAATTGCCTGACTGCCTGCCTGATGACTGCTTGATGATGATACCTAGTTTGGTAGTGAAATGTCTGCAAGAATGTGGGCCCAAAATGGTCCACAATTAGAACATATTACTTTCCCATATAAAAATATGTGGGGTTTTTTTTCTTGCCTTTGGGTTACAGTGACATTGGCAAGAAACTAAAAATTCATCCTGAATTGCTCAACTCGTTTTGCTCTGAGAGTGAATTTCAGCGCAAAGATGTTAGAAAACTTCCTGATAAAACATGTAACCCATCTCATCCTATGCAAACGATTTTGATAAAGAGCATTGACACTTCAGTGAATTAATGGGAAAGGGATGGGGAAAACAGAAGAGCCCGAGTAACATGGTGTTTCCCAGTAAAATCAAGAGAGATATAAAGTTACAATGTCTTTCATATGACCTGGTCATTTTTATTAAAAAACAAGCGGAAAAGGTTACCGACTGAAATTTAGTAACAGGTTGTTTTCACTGAGTGCTAATGCTATTGTCACCTAATAATCTAATTTTAACGTTACATTTAGCAATAGCCACAATCAGAAGGTCCAAATGCATATGCTAGATTTGATGAGTTCTATCATCATGGAAGGCGACGGGGTGACTCAAGAACTGTTGGACTCCATTCTTATCAACCTCATTCCTGCACACAAGGTTTGCAAAGACAAAAAAAAAAGCTCTTGCGTTCATTCTTGGGATAGAAATTGAAAGTCTTCTCTTATAGCAGGGTTGGGGAAACTATGGCCCTTTTATGACCTCTGGACTTCAACTCCCAGAATTCTTGAGCCAGCATGGCTGGCTCAGGAATTCTGGAAGTTGAAATCCACAAATCATACAGGGACCGTAGTTCTCCACTTCTATCTTACACAATGTCTTGCCAAAATAATAGAAAACTTGCTGGACTTCTGCCGATCTTTCCTTTCTCTTATTTCTACTGGAACTTCACAGGGGCGATCTTATATTTAAATACAAAGATGTTCAGAAAAATTATAAGGGACATGTTTGGTAAAGAGAACAGCTGCACATATTTTAACTTATATTTTGTTGTCAGTATATAATTAGTGGATGTTATAATTTGTGAGCCTGCCAGGGCAGTTTTTTTAAAAAGTTATTTTAAAATAGAGATTTGTTAAGTTGCTAGGTGCACCATGCAGTGATGCAGTAAAACTTGAAAGATTATAGGGCTTGATAGACATGTGAGATTTAGGCCATTGTTTAAATTTTGCTAAGTTTTGGAGAACTCTTGGTAAGTTTTAAGTTGTATTGCCAACTTAAAACTTATAACTCTTCCTGTCCCCCCCAAAATAAGGTTAATTAATGGATTTAGGAAGATTTTAATAGACACATACAATGTTGACGAATCATGTTTTGCTATCTATAAAAGGACAGATTTATAGTAACATTCATGAATGTAAGATTTTTACACATCTTCCCTGACCCTGGTGGTGGGTAGTTAGGGGAGAAGTTTGTAATTTTTTCCACTTTTTCTACCTGTTTTCCACTGGTAAAAAGGCAAGATTAAAAATTGTCTGTCTGTCTGTCTGTCTATCTATCTATCTATGTATGTATCTATCTATCTATCTCTGTCTCTGTCTGTTTGTATCTATCTGTCTATCGTCTGTCTGTCTGTCTGTCTATCTATCTGTCTATCTATCTGTCTCTGTCTGTTTGTATCTGTCTGTCTGTCTGTCTATCTATCTATCTATCTATCTATCTATCTATCTATCTATCTATCTATCTGTCTCTCTCTGTCTCTGTCTCTGTCTCTGTCTCTGTCTGTTTGTCTCTGTCTGTCTGTCTACCTACCTACCTACCTACCTACCTATCTATCTATTTATCTATCTTATCGTATTCATGTGTAGATATCATACTTTAGAGTTTCCCTCATACCTTGTGTTCGAAAATGTCTAGCATGAATTGCTTGCTGACAGCTGTAATTTTGTTAAATATTTTTTTTCCTTTTTATTCTAGAACCTTAATAAACAGGCCTTCGATCTTGCAAAAATCCTGTTGAAAAGAACAGTCCAAACCATTGAGCCATGCATTGCCAATGTATGTATTGCACATTTTAACATACTAGCGATTGCTGCATTTTTTAAAAATATTTCTTTGGATTCATGATAGCAAATTTATAAAATTTGAAAATGAGCAATTGATATTTTACATGCGCCAATGAGGCCAGTTACTCAGCAATCATAATCCCACATCTATTACACATCTCTTTTCTCAGTCAGAGATAAGATAAATTCATGACAAGGCAGTCATTCTGCGTTGGCCAGGTTAGTAAGCTGACATTGTCTGCTGATAAACAGGAGAAAATACTGGGAGTAGCACGTCAAATTTTTAGACTGTCCAACATCTAGAGGTCGAAATAATTAACAGTGATGTGGGTTATAACTGTTTTGTCACTTGCTACAAATGCTTACAAAGTGCCTAACTTTAAAATCTGCAAGCCAATTATAGGGGGGGGATCGAATTTCCAAATAAAAGCTAGCTTTAAGGCTTAGTACCTACATAGGGATAATTAATTTAAATAGGATTATCTGTGAACTTGTTAATGTGTTTGTGAAGCAGAGATAGAAGTGAAAGGGTTTGTGTGTGTAAAATACAGTTAGGTAAAATTATTATGTTGCATCATGTTATTAAATAATTTAATACAAGGCCATCAATATGATCATGGTTTCAGCTGTTTCTTAAATCTAGGTAGTAACATGACTAATTCCTTTCCCAAGCTTGCTTGCTCCCAGTCTCATTTCCACGCTATCAGATTCTAATAGACTTGACTACCAGAATGTTAGTTCACAATTTGCACTGAAGTAGAATGCTAATCTTTTAACTTGTAGCGTCCTTGTGAAATACACTTGTTGCCCAAAATATATCCCACAGGATAATTTTGCTTTATGATTTCAAAGATTACCATTCCACTTTTTAAAAAAGACTCTTAGTGTCTACAGTAGTGGCCAAAATTGTGGAAACCTTTTGGGGAAAGTGTATTTTCTAAAACTAGCTAATAACACCACTTTTTGGGGGAGTAGTACCATAAAATTATATATCAATGGAAAGATAATTTAATCAAGAATGTCATGCGCTAACTTTTATGAAGGATTTGCTATTAGAATAGCAGTTATAGGATAAAGAAGAAAAGTGAAACACGTAGAAAAAAAATGAGATATACAAAAATTATCACCATAGAAAAAATGAGATATACAAAAATTATCACATCAATTAATACTTAGTTGGGTAAACTTTAGCACGAATTACGGCCTTACAACGTCTTCCCATGGAGTGAACCAAGTCTTTGAGGTCTGCAGCCATTCTAATGTGAAACCAAGATTGAAGGATGGCTTCTGTTAACTGGGTTTTATTGTTTGGTCGCTTCTGATTAACAAGTTTCTTTAATCGGCTCCATAGATTTTCAATTGGGTTAAGGTCTGGGCTCTTCTCAGGCCATTCCAGCAGTGGGTTAGGATTATCTTGAAACTCAAAAAAAAAAAAAAAGTAGTGTTATTAGCCATCAAACCTCAAAAATATACTTTTCAAAAGGTTTCCACAATTTTGTCCGCTACTGTACACTTTTTAAAATTGGTTCTACCACTCGAGACAGGAATTTTTAATGCCTTTGCTACCTTGAAAATCTTGGCATCCCGTAATCTGCTCCAACATATGTGTGAGAGTGATAGAATTTCATCTTTGATACTGTCCCTTGAATAGAAATTGGAACCACAATTCTGTTTATTTACTAATCGAATTTATACACTGCCCCATCTCATTGCTGAAGCGACTCTGGCTGGTTTACAAGCTATAAGCAATAAAATCCACATAAAAATCCATTCCGAAGTAGACGAAGTTAAGATGGAGGGAGCGCCCTCAAGCCACTAGCCATCCTTAGGGCTGTGTCCCACATTTGGGTCTCCATATTACCCTGTTTCCCTGAAAATAAGCCCTCCCCGAAAATATTTAAAGACATGCGCAGCCGGTCCCCGCTATTTCCTCTGGTTTCCTTCGCGCACCCCAAAATAATAAGACCTCCCTGAAAATAAGGCCAAGCGCTTATTTCAGGGTTCAAAAAAATATAAGACAGGGTCTTATTTTCGGGGAAACACGGTAGTTGACACAGCCGGGTCTTAACCAGAAAGCCAGCCAAGGATGATGGGCAAGAGGTCCCATTGGGCAGGAGGGATGCTTTAATACAGAACACAGTTTTGCAAAAATGTGACGGCAACGATCAGTTTAAATGTGTAGGCGCTTTGAAAATACTTACTTTTTAAAGCAAACGTTTTCTCTTTTATTAGTTTTTTAATCAGGTTTTGGTACTAGGAAAGTCTTCTGTGAGCGACTTGTCTGAGCATATATTTGATCTAATACAAGAACTTTTCGCTGTCGATCCTAATCTACTGCTGTCTGTCATGCCACAGCTGGAGTTCAAGCTGAAGGTAAGAAACCGCAAATTCTGTATGAAAGGATTGGTATGAAAGCCCTGTAGCATTTGCATACGGAAAAGTAAGTTTGGCTTTTTTTAAAATGTGTTTTTGCAAGTTGCTGAGGTGGAAGTACAAAAGGGCAGAGGGGCCGAGGTTGCATTGCAAATGCGTGTTGGCAGTTTTGACATTATGATTAAGGACAGGCAGGCATGAATCTGTGAGGTTTTCAGAACAAATTTGTTTCCATACTTGCCAATGGAAGTAACTCTATCTTGGACAACTTCCAAAGAATCGTTGCCATGCTCATGAAACAGAATACGTAATACCATCCTAGGCTGTATCGCAGAAGGATGGCATCGGGAGCTATTGGTGGCGCAGTGGTTAGAATGTAGTATTGCAGGCTAATTCTGCCGACTGCCAGCAGTTCAATCCTGACAGGCTCAAAGTTGACTCAGCCTTCCGTCCTTCCGAGGTTGGTAAAATAAGGACCCAGATTGTTGGGGGGCAATATGCTGACTCTGTACAACCGCTTAGAGAGGGCTGTAAAAGCACTATGAAGCAGTATATAAGTCTTAAGTGCTATTGCTGTCAAGATCACAGGAAGTGGTAGTACCACTCTATACTGCACTAGTGAGGCCATGTTTGGAATGCAGGCAGTCCGCAAGTTACGATCGCATTTGAGCCCAAAATTGCTATAGCTAAGTGAAACAGTTGTTCCGTCTCATTTTATGACTTTTCTTGCCACTGTTGCAGGGGTGAAATCCAGCAGGTTCTGACAGGTTCTGGAGAACCGGTAGTGGAAATTTTGAGCAGTTCGGAGAATCGGCAAATACTACCTTTGGCTGGCCCCAGAGAGGGGTGGGAATGGAGATTTTGCAATATCCTTCCCTTGGAATGGGGTGGGAATGGAGATTTTGCAATACCACGCCCACCAAGTCACCATGCCCACCAAGCCACGCCCACAGAACCAGTAGTAAAAAAAAAGGGGATTTCACCACTACACTTGTTAAATGAATCCCTGCAGTTGTTAAGTTATAACACGGTTGTTAAGTGAATCTGCTTTCCCCCTTGACTTTGCTTGTCAGAAGCTCACAAAAGGGGATCACGTGATCCGTGGCAACAGTCATAAATATGAGCTGGTTGCCAAGCATCTGAATTTTGATCATATGACGTGGGAACAGCTATGAGGGAAAAATGGTCAGAGGTCACTTTTTTCAGTGCCGCTGTAACTTTGAACTGTCCCTAAATGAACAGCTGTAAGTCGGCTGTATGTTATTCTACATATTGATTTAAAAAGGGTCACAGAAAAAGAGACATCTCTATGAAGAGATACGTCAGTTCTGGCTGGACAAAAATTGGCATACAACATAACGTGTGTGGCAATATCTCCGTGGTCATGTGATCATAAATCGGCCGCTTGCTTGGCAGTTGACTCATAGTTATGACGGTCGCAGTGTCCCGGGGTCATGGGATCACCTTTTGCAATCTTTTGACAAGCAAAGTCAATGGGGAAGCCAGTTTCACTTAACAACCCCTGCGGCTAATTTAACAGCTGCAGAGATTCACTTAACAACAGTGGCAAGTAAGGGCGTAAAACAATGCAAAGCTTACTTAACACCTATCTCACATAAAGCAACGGAAGTTTTGGGCTCAGTTGTGATCATAAGTCAAGGACTACCTGAATTGAACCTGGGAAAGGATTTTGAGAGGAGTGCGTAACTTTCAACTACATTGCTTCGATGTAACTTACTTTGTGGAATCAGAGCAAATATTCCGACTTGCTTAAATGTCTGCATCTGTACATTTCACTTTTTTCTTTTTAACTGACAGAGCAATGATGGAGAAGAACGCTTAGCTGTCGTAAGGCTTTTAGCAAAGTTATTTGGTTCCAAAGATTCGGATCTTGCAACACAAAATCGTCCGCTTTGGCAGTGTTTTCTTGGCCGGTGAGAAATGCACCTATATATATTTGGTTGGATTGATTTTAGCCATTTTTTTTCCCCGGTAATACCTTTTAAAAAAACGTTTACTTGTTTTTAAAAGCCCTATATAAAATTTGTAATGCAGTGAATACTATGTGTATTTACTGTATTATAATAAATGACATTCAGATCGGGGTGGGTTCTACTTACCTTTACTACTGGTTCACAGCGGGGCCGCATGCCTGCGCAAAAGCGTTTTGATAACATCGGGTTCGGTGGGCGGAGCCTCTATAGAACCAGTGCGAACCGGGGGCAACCCACCACTAATTCAGATAACATATTTTGAAATTGAAATGCCATCTATAATTTCCATGTTTTAGCCAAATAGATTTTTTTTCCTTGGTTTTATACATTATGCTGTCATCATTCCTTGAAATGATATGCATGTACTGTACAGTGAATATATGTTTGTATTTACATTTACCTTGAATAGTTTAATATAGTAATTACTTTTTGTTTTATTTTAAGAAATCGAGTTTGGTTTTGGGAAATTATCCATGTTAATTTTTCTGTGTTTTCTGCGTTTTAAACTGAAAATACTTTTTTTTCTATTTATTGTGTGGGATGCTCAGTATGTTGGATTATATATTTGCAGTATGTAGCATTCTGAAAGTATAATTTCATAAAAACATATTTAGTTTATTGCATTCGTCACTGAAGCCAAGTATAATTTTGGATTTATATATTCCTCTCTTTTAGATTCAATGATATTCATGTTCCTGTGAGATTAGAAAGTGTGAAATTTGCAAGTCATTGTTTAATGAACCATCCAGATTTAGCAAAAGACCTCACTGGTAAGATATCTTAATTCAGAAGAATTGAGGACAATAGGTTCAAAGAAATAACGTGGAGCTACAGCACTGGTTTAATAATAATCAAAGTATTGTTAATTATGAGGTTTAAAAGGCATGTTGGAGGTATATTTCTTCATAGAAAGAATAGGAAATGTTAATGATGCTTATACCTTGCACCACCCAACATATAAAATAAGAGGAAGTGTTTATCAATCCACCTGTGAAATGCAATCACATTAGTAACTCAATGCAACAGGCTTTGTACAAATGAGACCTTCCATTGTCATCCTTCGTTAGTTACCTGCCTACTTTTTATATGTATTTCCTGAACTTACAGTTAGAAACAGGTTTTGTTGACATCACTAATTAATGTTGACTGTCAATGTGTTCAATATTAGTTTTAATATTCCTAAAGGCTTTGCTCTTTAGTTGCAGACGTATGAATACATAGTATTTTTCAGTAGAAGTTACACACATTTCTTTTCTTTTCTTTTCTTTTTGAAATAGAATACTTAAAAGTCAGATCCCATGATCCAGAAGAAGCCATTCGCCACGATGTCATTGTCACAATCATCACTGCGGGCAAAAGAGACCTTTCTTTAGTCAATGACCAGCTCCTTGGCTTTGTCAGAGAAAGGACACTGGATAAGCGGGTAAAGTCTCTTGCATCTTACAATTTCCACATTAGAGGCTCCCTAGATGTTCTGAGCGCGTGGATGGAAAGATATTTCATGCTGTTGTGTTAAAAATGAATGGGAGTTATTGAAAGGAGAGTTCAATTGCCAGCGCCTCTTTTCATCTGAATATAAAAATTGATGAGCTGTTTTATGTCGACAAATACAAAACCGATATTTCTTGTCCGGGAGTCTGTCCTCTGTGTGTATGAGATGATTTCCTACCGTTGCTGCAGTGTTTTTCACAATAAGAGTAGTTTCCCAGAAGTTTTGGGTGCTGCATTGATTTTATCATTTAGAAGTTACGATCTCAAATGTCTACGAAGATTCTCAGTCGTCCAGGTTGTGGTTGTCCCAACGATGCTTTTTCAAAAGGCAACTGGACTTCCTTTGTTTTTCTTTGAAGAAGTTTCACTTCCCATCCAAGAAGCTTCCTCAGCTCTGGAAGAAGCTTCTTGGATGAGAAGCGAAACGTCTTCAAAGAAAACCCAAAAAAGTCCAGTGGCCTTTTGAAAAAAGCACCTTGGTACCATCTCAATCATCAGTATGGTTTTTATAACGCCTTTAACATAAAGAGTGCTGACTTTTCTGCGGTAAGTCAAGCTACAACTTTTCTGACGTGTCCTGGTCATTAATTTTGAAGCCGAAGCTGTTTGTAACATCGCCTCCCTGGACTTGTGTTTCTTCTTCTTCTTCTTCTTTTAAGTGGCGGGTAAGAAAAGAAGCGATGATGGGACTTGCTCAGCTGTACAAGAAATACTGCCTTCACGGTGAAGCTGGAAAAGATGCGGCAGAGAAAGTCAGCTGGATAAAGGATAAACTTTTGCACATATATTATCAGAATAGCATTGACGATAAGTAAGTGAATGGATCTGCTCTTTCATCATCTTTTAACGACCCCGTAATCCCTTGGAGGGGTGTGTGTGGAGTCTGGGCAACTGAAGGGAGCTAGCAGAGTGTTTACTGGCCGGATGCCCTTCCTGTCACCGATGCGGAGTTTTGTTCAGCAGATGTATTCTCATTGTGCCCAGAGAGAGAAATATTTGCCTCTACCTAGGATCGAACTCACAGCCTCCTGATTGTGAGGCGAGAGTTCCACCTCTAGGTCACCGCACCACTCCAATGGATCTGCTCTTTCCCCAGAATAAAATCACAAAGCCAGTCTGTCCCTTTCCCCCCTTCCTTTCTTTATGAGAGACCAGCTACAGGGCTGGTCACTGACATCTGACACATGCATGATCAAATATCCCGCCTTCTCATATGTATCACGGGAATGGAATCCCTCCCCTTGGCCTCTTTGCCTTGCAGAACTTGCTCTGCCATATGTACACGTGTAGGACAGTTTCCCCTTTTAAAAAAACACCTTAAGATATTAAACTCTTGAGCAGTTTAAACCATGGCTGCGTTTATCTTCCTTTGCAGATTGCTGGTGGAGAAAATCTTCGCTCAGTATCTTGTTCCTCATAATTTGGAAACCGAAGAGAGGATGAAGTGCTTATATTATTTATACGCAAGCTTAGATCCAAATGCTGTTAAGTGAGTACGGCTTTGACTGGAACAACCGCTACGTTTTTAAATCGGTTTCACCAGTAATTTTAAATATCCAGTGCGCAGGCGTTTTACGTTACGTGTCTCATAGCTCAGCGGAGTTTCTTCTCTGGTGCGATGGCCAGTGCGTTGAAGTCACTAGCTCCATTGGCTATTCGGTAGAATTCAGATCAAGGCAGCCTGCTGTTCTTCAGAACTACTTAAAAAAATTGTATTTTGCGATAGGAATTCTTAGGTCTTTTTGGTGTACGTGCATGTGGGAGTCTGAATTAAAATTAAGTAAGAAACGATAGGAACCTGGGACTCAAATATGTGCCTAAACTTTGAAAAAAAACAGGACATTACTGAGGGTAGAAGAGCTATCTCATTTTTAAAAAGCTGCTGGGTAAAGAATGCCATGGAACTCCATATGCTGTGTATGAAGTCACATCTCCCCCTTCCCCGTATTTTAATATATTTTTCATGTCTTTATGCCCAGGGCACTGAATGAAATGTGGAAGTGCCAGAACATGCTTAGGAGTCATATGCGGGAGTTGCTAGATTTGCATAAAACACCCACCGTAGGTTTCAAAATAACATAACTCTTCTACTTTGCATGCTTTGTGTTTCTTAATATTGCTGTATTTTAGAATATTAATAATTCCCTGTCTCTTCAAATTGCTGTGTTAAATAACTCTGAGTTTGTTCTTTGAACGCTGCCGTTTCTCAAAATAATTGCCTGTTAAGAGCTTTATAATGAGATATAAATATGGGAAAATGTGTGGCACAAAGAATGATACGGTATCATCTTGATGTCTTTTCTTACAAGGGCAAACTGCTACCCCGTGTTTCCCGAAAATAAGACCCTGTCTTATATTTTTTTGAAACCCGAAATAAGCACTTGGCCTTATTTTCAGGAAGGTCTTATTATTTTGGGGCGTGTGGAGCAAGATGGGGCTCCCCTTGCTGTCTTACCTGATTTCCAGCTCCGAGTTTAAATATTTTTGGGGAGGGCTTATTTTCAGGAGGAGGCTTATTTTAGCACATGCGCTCAAAAGCCCGATTGGGCTTATTATCAGGGGAGGTCTTATTTTCGGGGAAACAGGGTACTAACACTCTATGGGTACTCCTCGACTTACAACCACAATTGAGCCCGAAATTTTTGTTGCCAAGTGAGATATTTGTTAAGTGAATTTTGCCCCCATTTTATCACTTTTCTTGCCACGGTTGTTAAATGAATCACTGCCGTTGTTAAGTTAGTAACACGGTTGTTAAGTGAATCTGACTTCCCCACTGACTTTGTTTGCCAAAGGGGACCCCCATGACACTGCAACCATCGTAAATGTAAGTCAGTAGCCATGTTTCTGAATTTTAATCACATGACCACGGGGAAGCCACAACGGTCATAAGTGTGAAAAACTCATAAGTTGCTTTTTTTTTTAGTTCCGTTGTGACTTCGAACGGTCACTAAATGAACTGTTGTGAGTAGAGGACTACTTGTATATGTGCAAAATATGGATGGACTATGGGAAGAAAGAACGATCTCTTAAAACATTACAATCTGGCTTTTAGAAGCCATCTGATAACAGCTATACTCATTTATTGCCAAATCTTAAAAGTGGGTTGGGCTGAAAATTGTTCATAAATTTATGAACAAGTCAGCGAAGGGTTACATCAGCGGCCCCCAACCTTTTGGGCAGCAGGGACCGGTTCCATGGGGATGTTGTGGCCTGTCGACTGCCTGCCTCTCCAGCAGCCTCATCAGAGGAGGAGGAGGAGGCGGCGTGGGAGTCAGGGTTAGCATCAAGGCAACCTGAGAACTCTTGAGGGGAAGAGGGAATGGAGCTGGCAGAGAGAGGGAGGGAGGGAGGGAGGGAGGGAGAGAGAGGGGGGGGGGAGAGGGAGAGAGAGAGAGAGAAGGACGGAGCCTGGGTTGTCAATCAGCCCTCAGAGGGAGAGTCAACAGCCCCCAGGTCTGGAAGTAGCTGATGAGGAAGAGGAGGAACAGCTGGGTCCAGTGCCTGATGCACAGAAGGCAGAGGAGAGGAGAGCAGTGGAAATCTATGGGCCGGTCCTTGGGACGGAATACCTACCGCTGCTAGCAAAGCCCCACCCTAGCTCTGGGGATAAAAGGCAGGAGGTGAATAGGTGTGGCAGACAACTATTCATCTCCCTGCCAGACAGACTTGTTAAGAAAGAAACATTTTGCTAGCGGTCCTAATAAAGGAATCATTGGTTTAACTACAGAGGGTTTGTTGTGTTTGGGGAGCTGGGTCAGAACAGGAGAAAAGTTTTTCCGTGGACCAGAGGGGGCAAGGTTTGGCGTGCTTCCTGCATCTCACGGATGGGGCTTCACTTGTTTGCACGGCCCGGTTTCTGGCATGCCGTGGCCCGGTGCCAGTCCACGGACTGGGGGTTGGGGACCCCTGGGTTACATGACAAATCTTCTGTGTGAATTCTCATCTCAACTTCTCCTTTCAGTCAGAAGCAAACAGTGCTGCTATGTTTGGGAAGCTGATGACCATAGCAAGTAAGAGCTGTCGATTAGAATTCAATTTTATAGTGTCGCTCGGAAGCCGCCACTCGAATTGACACCTTTCCATTATAATTCCCTAGAAAATCTTCCGGATCCTGGAAAAGCCCAGGATTTTGTGAAAAAGTTCAATCAAGTCCTTGGTGATGACGAGAAACTTCGTTCTCAACTTGAAGTGCTAATCAGCCCTACGTGTTCCTGTAAACAGGCAGATATCTGTGTGGTAAGGTGGTTTTTTTTCTCTAAAGGCCGATACCAATCTTCAATTTAGAACATTCCTGAAAGATTTGTAACAACTTAGGATTCTGCCATGATAATAAATCACAGTAGATGAACCACCTAGTTGATTTTTGCTGAACTCAAAAAATCTATGTTGGAAATATCAGTGAAGTCCTCAGGAGATCGCTTGGAATCAAGAGGGACAAGAGGTAGTCCTCAGCTTACAACCACAATGGAGCCCAAAATTTACGTTGCTAAGTGAGAAATTGGTTACGCGAGTTTTCCTCCTTTTACGACTTTTCTTGCCACAGCTGTTAAGTGAATCACTGCAGTTGTTAACTTAGTGACCTGGTTGTTAAGTGAATCTGGCTTCCTTGTTGACTTTGGTTTGTCAGAAGGTCGAAAAAGGGGAGCCCCCCCCCCCCCAAGGACACTGCAACCGTCATAAATATGAGTCAGATGCCAAGGGTCTGAATTTTGATCACATGACCAGGAGGATGCTGCAAGGGTCATAAGTGTGAAAAAATGGCCGTAAGTCACTTCTTTCAGTGCCGTTGTAACTTCGAACGGTCACTTAATGAACAGTTGTAAGTTGAGGACTGCCTGTATTTTATGTTAAATTATATTCCATTTTTTTCTACAAGCTGCAGATGGCTTAAATAGGAATCTCCTTTTAATCTCTTGGTATTAATATTTATTTTCTATGTACTCTAAGAAAGCAATAGGATTTTTAAAAACTGTTCCTGTTCAGCGTATTGTGTGAGCACTTTCCTCTTATTATCAAATGATTTAAACCTTACTGTTTGCAGAGGGAAATAGCCCGGAAGCTTGCAAATCCTAAGCAACCAACCAATCCTTTCTTAGAGATGGTGAAATTTCTTTTAGAAAGAATTGCTCCTGTGCATATTGACTCAGAAGCTATCAGGTAAGCACACTGCATGTTGCAATTTTCACAGCACAACTTTATATATATATATATATATATATATATATATATATATATATATATATATATATTTGGCTGCTTTGAATACAGGTACTGTATGTTTCGGAGTATAAGATGCTCCGGACTATAGGACACACCTACTTTTTGTGGTGAGAAAAACAAGAAAAAAAAATCTGCCTCTGCCTCCCAGCAATTTTGCCTCGTTGCAGCAAACAGCAAATAGCCTGCTTTACTTTCATTTTCGTTTTCAGCATAGCTTGATTAGCACAAGAAAAAAAAATATATGCTCCCAGCAATTTTCCTCCTTGCAGTAAGCAGCAGAGGCCCACGCAAAACAGCTGAGAGCAAAACAGCTGAGAGTCAGAAGGCCGATCCAATCAACTTGTGCTAATTAGGCTGTGCTGAAGTTGAAAGGTGCTGTTTTTGCTTGCTGCTCGCTGCAAGGAGGTAACTGCTGGGAGGCAGAGGCCGAAGGGTGGGGACCAGTGGATGGGCGGGGCTACATTCAGTGTATAGGACGCACTTAAATTTTCACCCCCTTTTAGGAGGAAAAAGGTGCGTCTTATACTCCGAAAAATACGTTAGTTCTCAAGTTATGAATGGCCATTTAGCGACTGCTTGGAGTTACGGCCATCTCCCTTGTGGTCACATGACTGCATTTCGGGCGCTTGGCTCAGCTGTTTGCAGCCCAAATTACGACCATTATTTCTTACAGCCATAAGGCTCAGACTCCATGACGGTCATAAGTTGAACACTCTCCCTGATCTGGAGAATTGTGAAAATAAGCTTGTCAGATACGAATGAGAACGTCGGGTTTGCTAAATAAATGGATTAGTTGTAAAAAAAAAAAAAAGGAATAGATTGAATGTATGAAACATACAAGCAGTGATTCTTCATGTAACTGAGCATATATGTATTTTGAAATGTCTTGTTTTAGTGCATTAGTAAAGCTGATGAATAAATCAATAGAAGGGACAGCCGACGATGAAGAGGAGGGTGTAAGTCCTGACACAGCAATCCGTTCGGGACTTGAACTTCTCAAGGTACTCCGTGTTAAATCTCTCTGCTACTAGTATCCCATATGAAATAATCGGGGTCCGACCCATTCCAAAACATTTTTGGCCCAAAATCAGTGTTTTCTTGCCAGTATTTTAAAACTCTTTTTTTCCCAGCAAGACTTGGGTTACACTAGAAATCAAATTCAGCAAGTGATGCAGCTGTTTAGTGACTAACATTGGCATAGGTCAAGATAAAATCACATTTAGAATGAAAACTTAAAGATTTCAGACTCTAGAAAGTGTGCAGAGAGGAGCAACAATGATGATTAAGGGACTGGAGGATAAAACATGAAGAACGGTTGCAGGAACTAGGTGGGTCTACTTTGATGAAAAAAAGGACTAGGGGAGACATGATAGCAGTCTTCCAATCTCAGGGGTTGCCACAAAGAAGAGGGAGTCAAGTTATTCTCCAAAGCATCTAAAGGCAGGACAAGAAGCAATGGGTGGAAACTAATCAAGGAGAGAAGCAATTTAGAACTAAGGAGAAATTTCCTGACAGTGAGAACAATTAATCAGTGGAACAACTTGCCTGCAGAAGTTGTGAATGCCCCAACACTGAAAGTTTTTAAGAAGATGTTGGATTGGATAACCATTTCTCTGAAGTGGTATAGGGTTTCCTGCCTGGGTAGTGGGTTGGACTAGAAGACCTCCAAGGTCCCTTCCAACTCTGTTATTCTAGTCTAGTCTAGTCTAGTCTAGTCTAGTCTAGTCTAGTCTAGTCTACCCTACCCTGCCCTACCCTACTATTTTTTAGAAGACAGTTTCATTGACTTACACTGTTTTTTCCTCACACTTAAAATGAGCTTTTCTGAGAAAAAATTATAGCTTGCCTAGATCAGACCTGGGCATTTTACAGCCTCTGGCTCACCTGTGATCCTTTGTCTGGCCCTGGTGGATTGCTCCCCCCCCATTTACATACAGGTAGTCCTCAACTTAGAACAGTTCATTTAGTGACCACCATTCAAAGTTACAATAGCATTGAAAAAAAAGCAACATGACCGTTTTTCACACTTCTGCACGTTGCAGTATCTCCATGGTTACGTGATTTACAGTCAGATGCTTGACAACCGACTCACATTTATGACGGTTGCAGTGTTCCCCCTTTGCGACCTTCTGATAGTCAAAAGTCCATGGGGAAGCCGGTTTCACTTAACAACCATGTCACTAATTGAAGAAGTGCAGTGATTCACTTCACATAGGTGGCGAGAAGAGTCATAAAATGGGGCAAACTCACTTAACACATTTAACAACCTAAATTTTGGGGCTCACTTGTGGTCGTAAGTGGTGTTTGCATGAAGTGCATGCCTACACACAACAGTCTCAGTTTCTCCAGATGGACCCCATTGGGAAAATGAATTGCCCACCCCATTGGTCTAGACGCATATAATCCTGTGCCACTCTTTCAGATAACCAGCTTGCCTTGATTAAAATGTTTTTTGGTTTGATATGTATCCATAGGTTTTGTCTTTCACACATCCTACCTCGTTCCACTCCGCAGAGACATACGAATCTCTCCTACAGTGCCTCAGAATGGAAGACGACAAGGTGGCAGAGGCAGCCATTCAAATATTCAGGAATACTGGCCACAAAATTGAGACCGATCTGCCTCAGATACGATCGTGAGTGCATTCTGACTTGCTTTCCCTCAGGAAACATGTTGATAATGAAACATTCCACCTTCGTACAGGGCCATATACTGTATGTACAATCTCTTACTGATGCAAATGATTGCAGGTAGTCCTCGACTTAACAACAGTACGTTTAGTGACTGTTCTGTAGGTCAGTAGGTCAAAGGTCACGGTGCCAGGCTGCGAACAGCATACTGCGGTAGCTCATGCGCCGTGGGTTTTGCCTATTACTTCATTTTGACTCGGATTTGGATGATCTAACATTACCTAGAGAGGATAGCATCTTGAGAGGGGGATGAATAAGTTCTCCAATCAGAACCCTGTTACTGTGCTACCTTTTATCTGCTTGTGTAAAACTGTATAAAAATAAAGCTCTCGGGAAGACCGAGAGAGACATCTTGGAACAGAGCAAAAGCCTGGATCTCTGATTTACAACACTGTTTGAAATTACAACAGCACGGAAAAAAGCGACTTACGACTGTTTTTTCCACACTTAACGACTGTGGCAGCATCCCCACGGGGATGAGATCAAAATTTGGATGCTTGGCAACTGACAAATTTATGACAGTTGCAGTATCCCAGGGTCAAGTGATCATCTTTTGAGACCTTCTGATAAAGTCAGGAGGGGAGCCAAATTAATTAATTAATATATTAATTAAAATTATATATGTGTGTGTGCATTTTTAATAATGAAATTGTGGAAGTTTTAGTGCATTGGGAAAATTTAAAACAATTGAACAGTTTTAATTAATTATATATTACATATTTTGTAGAAGAGGTGTATAGTCTCCTCTTTCAAAAGAAGATTCCTGAATATACCCACCAATTTATTGAGGGACTTCATAAAGTTCAAGCACTTCATTTTAGTTTTTAATTCACATTTTGTCTCCAGTACAAGATAACAACTGAAAAATTATGCTAAAATAAATTTTCCATTTTTTGTTCTATATTAACTTTGCTGTTTACAGGCAGCTAATAAATCCCTCAAAAATACTTATTTTATTTCATGTAAGTATGAGTATTTATAAATACTTTTCATTGTTTTTAGTTTTTAGTTCTTTTAATTGTAGTATTTTTTTTCAAAATTGTAAGCCAATTCAGAGTCATTGACTGAGATGGGGTGCTCTAGAAATTCAATGAATGAATGAAACCTATGTGTCTTTACAGAACCCTTATTCCAATCTTGCACCAGAAAGCAAAGAGAGGAACACCTCACCAAGCCAAGCAAGCTGTCCATTGCATACACGCCATATTTTCGAATAAAGAAGTTCAGCTTGCTCAAATCTTCGAGGTAACGTTCCGCTACTGCCTTCAAAAATGCTGTCAAAAATTGGAGCCCCCTTATTAATGATTGTTACACCATGGAATTTCATAAGAAATCAAATTAACTTAATTTAATTTGGAAAAGAACCCAAACTATTTTTACTCCCATAAAAATAGCACTTAGACTTATATACCGCTCACAGTGCTTTACAGCCCTCTCTAAGCGGTTTACATAGTCAGCCTCTTGTCCCCAACAATCTGGGTCCTCATTTTACCCACCTCGGAAGGATGGAAGGCTGAGTCAACCTTGAGCTGGTCTGGGTTGAACTGTAGGCAGTTGGCAGAATTAGCCTGCAATACTGCATTCTAACCAGGGGTGGGTTTTACTTACCTTTACCACTGGTTCGTAACGGGATCGCACGCGTGATCACTTCGCTCGTGTGCCTTCTGCGCACGCGCAGATGACTGATGACAACATCCAGGATGGTAGGCGGGGCCTCCCGCCAGTTTTACTACTGGTTCTTGCGAACCGGTCCGAACCAGGGGCAACCCACCACTGATTCTAGCTACTGCGCCACCAGGGCTCTCCAAGCAGCAAGATAAATAAAATTTCATTTGACTTTCTGGTAGCTGGAAAATTAAAGGCAAAATGTTAGAGATTTTTGGAAGCTATTCTAATGTATTCTTATAACAGTATATTAAGAAACTGAGCCTCCATTGCATTGCATTGCATTGCATTGCATTGCATTTCTGGAGGTTTATATATTTAATAAACTTAAGGCAGTACAATAATTTATTTTTAAAGACTATCCTAATATGCAATCGTTAATCTTTTGTTTTCTTTCCCTTCAGCCTTTAAGTCGAAGTTTGAATGCTGACGTTCCAGAGCAGCTCATAACTCCTTTAGTTTCCTTGGGTCACATTTCCATGCTGGCCCCAGACCAGTTTGCATCCCCCATGAAATCCGTAGTTGCAAATTTCATTGTGAAAGATCTTCTTATGAACGATAGGGTAGGTTGAGTATAATTTTTCCCAAATGCGATGGGAAGGGGGGGAAAAGAACAGATGATTAGCATCAGTATTGAAATGACTGTCTTTGATAGATTTTTAATCTTTTAAAACCTTGCAGTCTACAGGTGAAAAAAATGGGAAATTGTGGTCTCCGGACGAAGAGGTCTCCCCAGAAGTCCTAGCAAAGGTATGTAGTTCCTTTAACTTGTTGTGGCCCGCCGGCAACCAGTGGAGCTGGCAGCAGAGTCGGACAACGAGGAGATTGGGGAGGAACGTGGGCAGTCCTGGGGGCTGGCGAAAGCTCGGACAAGGGCTCTACGTCGGAGGCAGAGAGGGAGTTAGACAGCAGTGAGGCAGAGGAGCAGCTGGAGCCTGTTCCCAGTGTGCGCATGCGCAGAGCTGCCAAAAGACAAGAACAGCTAAGAAAGCAGGGTCGACTTGGGGATAAAGCCACACCTTGGAGGTGATTGGCCCCTCCCATAGGAAACAAAAGAGGAGCGAATGGGGAGGGAGCTTTTGCAGGAAACAATTTGTTTGTACCGTGACTCTAAGAGACTCTGTGCCAAGTTTTGCCTTGTGCTGCGTTTGGAAACTAGCTACCTGGCAGCTTTCCAAGCGAGATAAGGTCTATGTTGATAAATACTCCTTTGAAAAACTGTTTGGATAGGCCTTGCTGACTGTGAATGAAAGGAATTCACAGTCGTGTAAATAAAAGAGGTTTTGCCAGGACCAAGACTCTGCTTCCGGCTTTTCAAGGGAGCCTAGGTCAGAACAGAACTATGAAACACTTAACAACCCATGAGAATCGATACACGTTCTGTTAGTTACACGAAAGCGACATCTTGGCTTTTGAAGAAATTCCATTTGGTGTGTCTGATTTTAAAAAAAGCTAGTTTGCTTTCTGTTCTCCTGAGAAGATTGCATTAAATGCTTTTTGAAGAGGGTCCCATCCTTCAATCCTTGACGGGCTGCCTTGAGGTCAAGAAGCAACAGGTGGAAGCTTGTCAGGAGGGAGATCCAACCTGGAACTAAGGAGGAATTTCCTGACAGTGAGAACCGTTAATCAGTGTCTCCCGAAATTGTGGATGTTTCACTGCTGGAGGTTTGCAAGAAAAGATTAGACAACCAAATTTCAAATTTTCAAACCCTTATTGTCAATGCACAACATGTGTACAATACGATTGGCTGGGACCATTTGTCCAGGATAGTATCAGGACACTTGCTTTGGGGAGGGGTAGACTAGAAGATCTCCAAGGTCCCTTCCAGCCTTAGGATTCTAGGCCAGAAGGTGTTGCAGCTTGGCACAGTCTCCCCGTACAGAACAGGGTGGCGCCTCTCTTGGTTTGGAAAGATGCTGGAAGGGCTTTGAACCATATTGGCCCATCTCTGCTTTTGTGTTACTTACCGTACTTTTTGGAGTATAAGACACACTTTTTTCCTCTCTAAAAGAGGGTGGAAATGTCGGTGCGTCTTATACACCGAGTACAGCCATTTTTGGCCGCCTTGAAACCCTGCCCCGCATGTCCCGTTTTTACGAAAAACTGGCTGGTTTTTCACAAAAATGGGATGCGCAAAAGGTTTGGGAGACCTGCAGAGTCTTCTGGGGGCCGGGGAGGGCAAAAACTATTTTTTTTTTCTTGTTTTCCTCTTTGAAATTTTGGTGTGTCTTATACTCCAAAAAATATGGTATTTTAGTTTTCTGGCAATGGCAACCCGAGAACTGATCCTCGAGGACTGGAAGTGAAACAGACTTCCTCACAGCAGTATTCATGTTTTTATAACAGGTTCAAGCCATTAAACTCCTGGTGCGTTGGCTCTTGGGGATGAAGAACAACCAGTCCAAATCTGCAAATTCAACGCTTCGGTTACTCTCAGCCATGTTGGTCAGCGAAGGAGACTTGACAGAACAGAAGAGAATTAGGCAAGGCTTTTGACATATGTCACCGCTCTGATCTTTTTCATGTGTATCGATGTCTCTCAATCAAGGCAGCCAGGGACATCTGTTCACCCAAGGGAACAAAGGTTCTCTACATCCCCTTGCTGAATTTGGAATACTGAAAAAGCACAGACGTTCAGCGTGGGTTGAGCTGTTCAAATTTCTCTTCAATACGAATGAGAAATGCAACGTTTTTGAATATTCTATGCTATATACATTTTAGTCTCTGTAGAATACAGATTAAGCAGACTTTATGGCTGCTTTAAAGGGAGGTAAAATAGGATACTTGGTAGAGTCCACATCGAGGGAAAAAAATTAGAAGGCTAATACTGAAGTATTACTTTTTAGCCTGCACGCAGCTTGATTTGGAAATATCAATCCATTTGCAGCTGAGTTGTAAAGGGTGCTGATTCAGATCTAGCAGAAATATAAGACCTGCCCATGGGTATAAATTTTCACTTGTGGACTGTAAATCAACACGGAATGTTAGCACAAAAATGCAATCTATAAAGATGAACAAAATAGCCAAAGTTGGTAATGAAAGCCTGTGTTTGTTAATTAATGTGAGATTTTTAAGAGAGGGTGATAACGGTCATCTCAACCAGAAATCCTTGTATCAGTGTGATACATTTTGTTAAACGAGTTATCAGCCGAATTGTGTGTCTTCGGATTTAAACGTATTTGTTTTAGAAATTTATTTATTTTTCCTTCTCATTTACAGCAAATCAGACATGTCGCGACTACGGTTGGCTGCTGGCAGTGCCATAATGAAGCTTGCCCAGGAGCCCTGTTACCACGAAATTATAACACCAGAACAATTCCAGCTCTGTGCACTGGTCATTAATGTAAGGAGCTCTGTTTCAAGCACTGTCTGAAGCGGGTAGCAATTCGAGTTAAAAACAGGATAAAACTTTGCGTTTGGGCTGACTTGCCTTTCTCTCTCTGCGTGTGCACCGTTCTTGCGAGGAATCATGAAATGGAAACAAAAATAAAATTAAATAGATTGTATCAATGATTTACCTATAATACCATAGATCAGTGGCCCCCAATCTTTTGGACACCAGGGACGGGTTCCAGGGAGAAAGGTTTTTCTGTGGATCGGAGCAGGCATGGTTTTGCATGCTGCCTGCATCCCGCGGATGGGGCTTCGCTTGTTTGCGTGGCCCGGTTGTTGGCATGCCACGGAATTGGGGGGGGGGGGGTTGGGGACCCCTGCCATAGATTAACAAGCTTTTAACATCTCATATGATTGTTCTGAAACTTAGTTTGCCCTCTTTTTCTTCATTGTTCCCTTGTCCCTTGTCTTCTCTTCATATAGGATGAATGTTACCAGGTGAGGCAGATATTTGCTCAGAAGCTACACAAGGCACTAGTAAAATTATTGCTCCCATTGGAGTACATGGCAATATTTGCACTGTGTGCCAAAGACCCTGTAAAAGAAAGAAGAGCTCACGCTCGGCAATGTTTGCTTAAAAATATAAGCATACGGCGAGAGTACATCAAGCAGAACCCCATGGCAAATGGTGAGTAACGTTTGCTTCAAAGGGTTTTTTTTCTCTCTCACAATATTTCTATTTCTGTTTATGGCTTTGTAAAACACATCGCCTGCATATTCCCTGCTGGCCTTGGAGCAGAAAATTCTCTGACAACTTAGTAAATGAAAGTTTGTCTGCCAGTTACTCATGTATAACCTTTAGCGTTAATGTCTTTTTTTCCTTCTTCTTCCAGAAAAACTCGTGTCTCTGCTGCCTGAATATGTGGTGCCATATATGATTCATTTGCTGGCTCACGATCCAGATTTTACAAAACAGCAAGATATCGATCAGCTTCGCGATATCAAGGAGTAGGGGTCACCCTTTATTTAAACGTCTTTAAAATGTTGGATTTCAATTGCTAAATTTCTAGACTTTTAAAATACAAAATTTAATGTCCTGATTTGTTAAGAGAAGAGAAGAATAATGGTCACCTCTGGAGCGCTTTTAATTCTCCAAACTATTCGGCTTTTTTTTGCTGCTGCTTCTTTTTTTTTTTTTTTTTTCATCTTTGCCATTTGAATATTTTTCATTTGAATTTCATGTGGGAACTCGTGATACATCAAGGGAATGAGTCTGAGAGAACAAGCAGTATCATCGTTCTTTCATTTTTTGATTTCCTAAGCATAGTAATTAAAGATTCAATGTGCCAGTGTAAAAAAGTAGGAAGGAATTAGGGAAGGTTATTTCGTTTGATAGAAGCTAATATCCCTAAATTAATTTATTAAAACAAGATTTGGAAATGAAGTTGGATTCCTTTAAAGCTTGCTTACTTTTATAATAAAATGTGACCAGTGTCAAATTATAACAAATCAACAGCCAACCACTTAACTCCTACTGATAATGTTACCTACTTGGCAATGAAATGTCTGCAAGAAAACCAAGTTCAGAATTACATCTAAATAAAGATTCAAAGGGGTTTTCATCATTAATTTACCAGTTGTTCTTACTTTTATCAGCAGAATTCACTCAGTATCTTGAGACCATTCGCTACGATTTTTTTTACTTCAAAAATTATACACAAGTGAATTTAATGCTGTGTTGTTGCAGTAGAGTTTCTGGGTTTTGTTAGATTGGAAGGATATTTTCCAAAATTTCAAAATCTTCTGATTTTATGTTACTGATCCCTATTGCCTTGAAAAGGTTCTGTTCCATGCGATATTACAGGTTGTCCTTGACTTACAACAGTTCACTTAGTTGACCGTTCAAAGTTACAAGGGCACTGAAAAAAGGGACTTATGACTATTTTTCACACGTACGACCATTGCGGCAGCCCTGTGATCATGTGATCAAAATTCAGGCGCTTGACAACTAGTTCATATTTATGACCGTTGCTATGTCCCAAGGTCACGTGATCCTTTTTTGCGACCTTCTAACTGGCAAAGCCAACGGGGAAGCCAGATTCACTTAACAGCCGTGTTACGAACTTAGCAGCTGCAGGGATTCACTTTGTAACTGCCAAGAAAAATGATAAAATGGAGCAAACCTCACTTAACAAATGTCTCACTTGGAAACAGAAAATTTTGGGCTCACTTGTGGCTGTAACTCGAGGACTACCTGTACTAACTACATTTACAGATTGTATTTTTCCGATATGAGCGCTCCTCTGAACTTCATTAATCTTACTTTATAGGTCCGAAGTCAAATTCTTTTTTACCCTCTTTTGCATGGGGGAGGGAGTCACAGAATTCTAATATATATCAGTGTCCAGGGTCAGGTCTGCTGGAGTTCCTATCACAGTGATGGCTAACTTTTTTGCCATTGCGTGCCAGGAAGGGGGGGTGGGGGAGGTTCGCATGGGTGTATGCCCACACCCATAATTCTATGCGGGCCATTTCGGACCTCCAGAGGATCTCCGAGAGGATGGGGAAGGCTGTTTTCGCCCTCCCCAGATGCATAGAGAGGAAAGAAAAATGGGCCTTCCCAGAAGGCCCGAAAATCAGCTGGCATGCGCGCCGGAGCTGAGCTGGGGTGCCCACTGATACGGCCACGCGTGCCACAGGTTCACCATCACGGTCCTATCAGGTTAAAGTGTGCCTTTTATCTAGAGAAAAGTGTTTTGATATCTTTCTGGCATTTGGGTCTTTAGGTGCCTGTGGTTCATGCTGGAAGTTTTAATGACCAAGAATGAAAACAACAGTCACGCCTTCATGAAAAAGATGACCGAAAGCATCAAGCTTACCCAGGATGCCCAATCTCCAGATGAGCCAAAGGCCAGCGAAGTAAGAAATGTGAAGAAAGAGAAAAAAAGGGTTTAAAGTCAGTTTTTGAACGAATGGACAAAACGCTTCAGGCAGTCCCTCATTTCTCTCCAGAGAAATTTTAATTAATTTATTTATTTAACGTATGGCTGGTCACGCACAGTATTAAAACACTTCATTTTTACAAGTTAAAACAATAAAAAAAAAAGCAGTAAGAAAACCTAAGAGGAAAACAGAAATAACATTTCAGAGTTTAATGTCGAGTGTGGAGATCCAGTCAGTAGCTGTCGTCGTTATGCATTTTCTCTCCAGAGAAAAAATGAGGTGCAAGCATTTTGTGTTAGCAATCTCAAATAACAGAGGAAAAGAAAAGAAAAAAGTTAGTTTAACTGTTAGCCAAGCTAAGCGAAAATAGCATTCTGTAAGGGGGGGGAATATTACAGCTGAGATTGTCAAGCGTATTTGCCGAAAGTAGAGCGAGTGGCACATTAACAGAATAGCAAATTACGTTAGCAAAAATAGCACCTAATTTGGTGGGAACTCGAAGCTACATCATGTGTGCTGTGAATTGTGATTTTGTGAGCCTGGATTCTCTGGATCAGGCATCACTTAAAATACGTTTGCTATCTTGGAACGAAAGGCTGTCTTCAGTTGGTTCCCAGGTATAATCCAGTCAAAACAAAAAGCATAACACTCTCAGGCTAGGTGACTTATTGATGGGGATTAGCAGATGTTTTGATTACAGTGGCAAAATAACGTCCAAATTTCTCTTGTGTTGGTTTCCTTTGTGCTTCAGAAACTCTACACTGTATGTGATGTAGCCCTCTGTGTAATCAACAGCAAAAGTGCTTTATGTAATGCAGAATGCCCAAAGGATCCGGTATTGCCAACTAAATTTTTTACGCAACCTGAAAAGGTAAGTTGGCAAGCAGCCAAGTCAAATATTTGAGTTTATTCTTTTATTTAAGTGTTCCTTCAAATAGGCCAAGAAAACACTGTGTAGGTTTGTGCCATGATTTCTAAATTGTCTTGTTTTTTTAAGGTGGTTGCCTGAATTAAAAAACTATCCCAAAATTCTTTTCTCTCCAGTGGAAACTGGATGCTGAAAATGTTTTACAGTTAGTGCTTGTTCAGACAAACTTAGTTTCTAACACTAAGCAAAAAAAAAAAATAAAAAAATCCTGTGTGTATATAATATGTGAATGCAGAGCAGTCTTTATATCCAATGTATTATATAAACTAATTGCTGTAGTTTTTGGAGTATAAGCTGCACCTTTTCCCCCCCTAAAAGGGGGTGAAAATTTGGGTGTGTCTTATACACCAAGTGTAGCCCCGCCCACCCACTGGCCCCCACCCTATGGCCTCTGCCTCCCAGCAATTTACCTCCTTGCAGCAAGCAGCAAGAAGAAACAGCCCATTTCAGCTTCAGCACAGCCTAATTAGCACAAGTTGATTGGATCGGCCTCCCGACTCTCAGCTGTTTTGCAGTGGCCTCTGCTGCTTGCTGCAAGGAGCAGATTTTTTTTTTCTCCGTGCGCTAATCAAGCTATGCTGAAAACGAGAATGAAAGTAAAGCCGGCTATTTGCTGTTTGCTGCAACGAGGCAAAATTGCTGGGAGGCAGAGGCAGATTTCTTTTTCTTGTTTCCCAAAAAGGTAGGTGCGCCTTATAGTCCGGAGCATCTTATACTCTGAAAAATACGTTATATAAAGGCCAAGTCATAAAAGGAAGAAGGTAGGCGGTAAGATCCATTTTAGCTTAAGCGCATATAAAATGCCCATGGTTCTTGATAGCTTTATAAACATAGACTGTTCTGAACTGCAGGATCCAGTTTTTAATTCATCCAGTGGGAATTTGAAAATACTCTAAAGCAAATGGTTCCTGAATTGTTCCCTTTTTTAAAAAGCCATTTGCAGCACAGTATGATAAATAGCTTTCAGATAGGCCGCATAAACACAAAGTAAGTCCATCATTGGATTTACGGCACCTATTTCAGCCTTTGTGGGTTTGTGATTCCCCCATGCTGTCCGGGGAATTCCGGGAGTTGAAGTCCACAAGCCTTAAGATTGCCAAGGTCGGTCACCCCTGCCTTACATGAAGTTTTATTTATTTGAGGAGAAGCAAGAGGGTGGGATTACTGTCAAACTGAATAACCAGAATCTGAAAATCAAAGGCTTGATTTTTCAACTTAACAATGAAATGCTTTCCCCCCCCCTCCTTTTCTTTGAAGGATTTTTGTAACGATAGGAATTATATCTCCGAAGAATTGAGAGTTCTCCTTTTAACAGGAAAGGTATTGTTTTTATGGATCTAATTCTTGATTTGTAACAATATAACACAGTATATCACCTGTCTTTCAGTTTCGTGGGAAAGTTCAAAAATAGGTTGTAATCTGGATTGTTAACGGAGAGGAGATCGTAAGCGTTGTAAGAATGGAATTTTTAGGATTGCATTCTTCAAAGCACTTAGAATTCTACTTCAATAAGCTCTTTAATTTGGAAGGACGGAGCTAGCAGAGCCGTGCATTGCATCACAACTTTGTGCTGGCAGGATAATAATTTTCAATTGTACATAGTGCATATATACTATCGTGTTTCCCCGAAATTAAGACCCTGTCTTATATTTTTTTGAACCCCAAAATAAGCGCTTGGCCTTATTTTCGGGGAAGTCTTATTATTTTGGGGCGCATGGAACAAGACGGGGCTCCTCTTGCCATCTTACCTGATTTCCAGCTCTGTCTCCCTAACCCTAAAAAGAGAAAATGGCGGGGACCGGCTGCGCATGCGTTTAAATATTTTCGGGGAGGGCTTATTTTCCGGGGGGGGGCGGGAGCTTATTTTAGCGCATGCAATCAAAAGCCCAATTGGGCTTATTATCAGGAGATGTCGTATTCTAGGGGAAACAGGGTAAGTTAAACTTCAGAAGGTGACAGGCTCAATTACAGTTATAAATCAAGGACTATATATCCCTCTACTTCTATTTAAAAGCCTATTTGCACATTTACCTGGGGTGCTTTTTTTAAAAAATCCTGGATGGTTGCCAAAAACAAACAAGAAAAGACTTGCAATTTTTAGTGGTAAAAAGAAAGAAAATAAAATGAGATATGCCTCCCCTCCTCTCTTTCTCTTTCTCTTTCTCTCTCTCCCTCCCTCCCTCCCTCCCTCCCTCTCTCTCTCTAACACACACACACACACACACACACAATGTCTCTGCTTTCCCTGTGATGTCTTTTATATCTGCAATACTCAGTAGCTTCCAGCACGGAAGAGTAATCCTGAATTTCGCTCATGGCCTTGCTCAGCAAAACAATTGTGTTTACATAGAAAGAGCAAAAGAGATGGAAGAACTGCAGCAGAGAGGGCAAACAAACGAGTTCAAATGTGTCTGCAGCAGAACAATTTTCTTTCTTTCTTTCTTTCTTTCTTTCTTTCTTTCTTTCTTTCTTTCTTTCTTTCTTTCTTTCTTTTTGTAAACCACTTTTCTATTTTACAGCCGAAACCAACCGGCGTATTAGGGGCGGTAAATAAACCTCTATCTGCAACGGGAAGAAGGCCATATATTCGAAACACAGGATCAGAAACTGGAAATAATAATAGCGTAAATTCAGAGTTGAATTCTCCCATAGAAAACAGAACAAGGTTCGTGGCATTTTTCAGTATTAAAATAGGCTCTTGTGTTAACCCAGTTTTACTTCTCAGCATGAAACTGTACTGAAGTCACCCTAACGTGGAAGTGGGGTGTCATTTCTGTTGATGCCCTTTTTTAATCTGATCGCCGAAATTTAGTTAATAATTGAACTTTCCTATTTACCCTCTAAACATTGCACTTCAGGGTTGAATTTACTATACAACAGAGCATGTAAACAATGATACTTATGTATCACCTGAATAAATATTATTGCTTTAATCAGTAAAACCCTCATCTTCGTTCTCCATAATCTCCATTCTCCATAACCTCCATTCTCCGAACCTTGTTATCTTTTGGCGAACAATGAGGCTCGCTGTTTAGTTATTTTGTATCCTATACCTGCCTTTCAGAAGTGTTTGAAGTGAAATTCCTATTCCTGTTGTACTTCTACATTCCTTCAGGGAAACGTCCCTTAAACTAGGGGCCTCCAAACTTGGCAACTTTAAGGCTTCAACTCTCAGAATTACTCAGCAAGCTAGGAATTCTGAGAGTTGAAGTCCACAAGCCTCAAAACTGCCGAGTTTGGAGACCTGTGCTTTAAATCATCGTTTCATAAAGTAAAGGTAAAAAGGTTCCCCTCGCACATATGTGCTAGTCGTTCCTGACTCTAGGGGGCGGTGCTCATTTCCGTTTCAAAGCCGAAGAGCCAGCACCATCCGAAGACGTCTCCGTGGTCATGTGGCCAGCATGACTCAATGCCAAAGGTGCACGGAACGCTGTTACCTTCCCACTAAAGCACAGGTCCCTATTTTTTCTCCTTGCATTTTTTTACATGCTTTCGAACTGCTAGGTTGGCAGAAGCTGGGACAAGGAACGGGAGCTCACCCTGTTATGCGGCGCTAGGGATTCGAACCGCTGAACTGCCGACCTTTCGATCGACAAGCTCAGGGTCTTAGCCACTGAGCACCGCATCTCTACATTTCTACGTTTCATACATAACGTTTCATAGAGTAGCAGCATTTGATAGGGCCGTTCCGATTTGGAGGCCAAATCGTACTTCGGAGGCCTGTGAGCACCTCCTTAAACCAGATGCATCTTTTCCTGGAATCATGCTAAGAGTTGCAGCCCCAGGAAAGACACAGCTGCTTTAAAGAAAGGCTGATTGAGGCATTCGTACAACTTTAACATAGCGAACATTCTCTACGTAAAGCGTGACGGCTGCCTAAGAGAAAATGTTCACTTTCACCCACCTGCAAAGATGAGTAGGACTAAAAGCCACAGAAAAGTTTTATTTTGAATATTTTCTTTCCCCCCCCCAAAGTTTTTTTATTTTTTATATTTTACAAACATATCATTGTGTGAACAGTGTGGTACCAGAGTGTCTTACATTTTAGTATCAGTAAAACAATATTCTTCATATTTTGGCAATCTTATAAAGTTTTAATAATATGTTGTTAAATTATAATCTTTCATTTCTTTGATTATTCAATATTTCAGTATGTTATTTTTATACCAATCTACAAATTCTAAATGTCACTCTTTTTTACTACAAGTAAAATAGTAATAATCATATTCGTTGTATTTAACAAAACTTATAGAGTTCTAATAGTAATATACAAATTTGTATTAAATTATAATCTATTTTGAATATTTTCTAAACACACTGAATTTGACAATGAACTTCCAATGCAGCTGGGCCACCTTTTCCTTGTTGATCATTTGATTTCTTAGCTCCAAAGGAAAAAAAAACCCCGAAACTTATGTTAATTTTTTCAAAATTCGTCCAGCAGAGAGCCGAGCTCAGACCTATCAGAGACGGGAGTCAGTGAAAACGATGAAAATCCAGTGAGAATTATTTCAGTCACTCCAACAAAAATGGAACCTGTGAAGAACAAGGTATGGTCAGTCTTCTTAAAAAATTGTTACTTAGATAAAGAAGCCGATAAAATTACTGTTGCAATAATTAAGCAGTATATATCGAGTGTCCATAATGTTTTCAGTTTGGTGAATTACAGCTTGTCCCCACAACTGAGGCCAAAATTTCTGTTAAGAAAGACATTTGTTCAGTGAGTTTTGCCCCATTCTAGGGCCTTTCTTGCCACCGTTGTTAAACGAACCACTGCAATTGATAACGTTAGCAACCCGGTTGTTAAGTGAATCTGGCTTTCCCATTGACTTTGCTTGTCAGAAGGTCGCAAACGAAGACCACATGACCTTGGGACACAGCAACTGTCATAAAAAACGAACCAGTTATCCAACATCTGAATTTTGATCATGTGACCAGGGGATGCTACAAAGGTCGTAAGTGTGAAAAAAGGTTGTAAGTCACATTTTTCAGTACCGTTGTAACTTTGAACAGACACTCAATGAACTTTCGTTAAGTCAAGGACTGCTTGTAATTTCTTTTAAGCGTAAAATGTGAACCAGGAAATCACAGGGAGTTTCTGGTCATTTCCTTGATCAGCCATAAGACTCATTGTGGGTCTCTCTTTCTCTCAGCCTATCTTCCCATTTACTGTGAGGACAACAATAAATTCGATACCACCTTGTTGCCTTGAAGCGAGATGGACAGCAAACAAATTTAAATATAATAATAATAATAATAATAATAATAATAATAATAATAATAATAATAATTGCTACCTTCTTGGGCACCAAGTAGGAGAGATAAGATAAAAAATACAGTTGTAAATATAATGCTTGCGTTAGAACTCTTTAAACTGGATTCAGTAAAAATCTTGAGATCAGAGAGACTAATTAAACATAATTTGGACTTTTTATTTATTTATAACCTTTTATTATTTTTTATAAATAACTCAAGATGGCAAACATATCTAATATTCTTCCTTCTTCCTGTTTTCGCTATGATTACCCTATGAGGTGGATTGGGCTGAGAGAGAGTGATGGACCCGAAGTCGTCCCATCTGGCTTTCATGCCTAAAGTAGACTAGAACTCACCGTCTCCTGGTGATTGGCGCAAAGTCACCCAGCTAGTTTTCATTCCTAAGGCGGGACTAGAACTCACTGTCTCCTGATGATTGGCCCAAAGTCATCCAGCTAGCTTTTATGCCTAAAGCGGGTTTAGAACTCATAATCTCCCAGTGATTGGCTCAAAGTCGTCCACTTTCATGCCTAAAGTGGGACTAGAACTCACCGTCTCTTGGTGATTGGCCCAAAGTCTTGGCTGACTATCTTGCCATCATTCCCGCAGCTACAACTCTCTGTCTCCCAGTTTTAGCCTGATGCCTTAATCACTAGACCGAAGTGGCTCTCTCATTTCAAATCAAACTGGGCCAGGAGTTTGGCTCAGTCGTGTTGAAGCTGTTGTCTTTCCATTGCGATATGGCCAAATGATGACTTACGTATTCTGTGAACAGAGTGTGAGAAAGGGCCTGGTGTAGAGACAAGAAATCCCTTTGGCAGCAGTAAATCCCCGTGGATTAATTACACTTTCAAGGTGGCTGCCCGTGTTGCCAATAGTCCTGGAAATGTATTTCAGCAAGACAAGCCGATTCCAACAGATGCAATCTCCACCTGCTCCTTGGTTGACAAAAAAACCCAAGTTGTTTTCTTTTCCAGGAGATGAATTCTGACCAGGCACCCCAAGAAAATGTCAGTGCTGATCGGGGCAAAAAAAGAATCACGACAGCAGCCGGAACGGAGAATTTCCATCAAAAAACAGAAGAGAAGAAAACTGATGAAACGGGTCAGCCGGCTCCTCCCAAACCCCGGCGAGGACGTCCCCCCAAGTCTGAATCTCAGGGCGCCACCACGAAAAGTGCCGAAATGAGTAAATCCTCCGGACGAGGACGGAAAAGGGCAGCCCCGGCTCAAGAGGGTCCGGGCGGACTGGAGGCAAGCAATGCCAAGGCACCAAAGCAGCAAGAGGCCACAAAGAAAACAGCACCAGCACAGAGACAGATTGACCTGCAAAGGTAAACACAGGCGGGCTTGGTCTCCGAGGGGAGGATTAGCCAATCAGCTCCGAAGGCGGCTGGCATTCGCCCTTTCCTTTCTGGTTTTATTGGGGAGGGGGAAATACTTAACCCTTAACAGAATAACCAAGTTGGAAGGGACGTTGGAGGTCTTCTCGTCCAGTTCCCTGCTCAAGCAGGAGACCCTATACCATTTTAGACAAATGGTTGTCCAATCTCTTCATAAAAACCTCCCGTGATGGAGCATTCACAACTTCTGGAGGCAAGTCGTTCCACTGGTTAATTGTTCTCATTGTCAGGAAATTGGTGATGAGGCTGTTTATTTATTCTCTGGGACAAATCATACCTCTCTCACTGTGTTCCTTGCCTCCCTGCTCTTCTCTCCTCGGTGAATTTCCCCTAGACACAATTCTGCAATTTTTCTTCGTTCATTGAGTACATATCTTCCCCTTGGTCAGCTACTTAGAATCCTCCCAAAATTTTGCGATGATTCACAAAGTAAAAGGAATCACATACTTAAATCCTTTGGATAATAGCAACCTTCCTAGTTTTTTTTTTACAGAGTCAGGGCTGCATCTGATTTAACCTCAGCAGAAGAAACAGGGGGATTTGTAATATTCCAGTAGCAGATCCAGTTGTGTTGATAACCCGTGTTGCGCCTCTAAAACCGCAAATCCGCATGGCAACCCATCCACAAGTCTTATGTGTATCTGCTTAATTCAATTTGGGGAGCAGGATTCACACCAGGGCCATGATCTTAGGACATCCAGTGCATAAAAAAAGCAGAATTTCTCATCTTCTCGTTTAAAAATTCCCTCTGAGCAGCTGTTGTAAATTACTGTTAATCGCAAAACGGTAAGGAGTTTTGAGAATTGAAATGATCAGGCTGAAGAGAGACTACCCTAAAAGTTTGTCCTTGTGTTTCTTGACTGTTTTCTTCCCCATCAGCACTGCCGTTGAAAATACTAAGGATTTGGTAGTCTTTTGTTCATGGAAGGTCTTCTATGCATAAGAGAAGACACAAATCACCCAAAGAATCTCAAATCTCTTTTACCATTAGCAATATCATCTGCCTGGCTACCAATTCCTTGGTCAACTAAATGCGCAAATTGGTGTTTATTGTTTCACTATTATCCCCCACTCTCTTCCGCATTCTGACACACCTGTGGCTGTTCTCCCATCTCTTCTCCACAATTCTTCTCCTTGCACACGTGGATATGTTAGGCACATACACATGATTACAAAGCCCACAGAAATTATTCAAGAAATGACTGCAGCAGGGGTGACTTGTTGCATCCGATTTTTCCAGGAGTGTGATAAAACTAGGTATCCCCTATTCTACTATGTTGGTTAAGCCTCTTGCATTTTTAAGATTTCTGTATTCACAAAGGACTTGAGTCTTTGGAGATGACAGAACATGAAAATAAAAACTGCTGCGTATTCTTATTTATGCTTTGCCTAAGAGGAAAGAGAAGCATTTTGCTTTGTTCGGGTTTTAAAGAAGCGCCCACTGTTTGCCAGGACATTCAGAGAGCTCAAGTGAGTGAGATTAATCTGATTTTGCCCCTGTGCATCAAAGCAAAATGTATTTGTTTTGATACATTCAGAGAACTTTGGGGTCAGTAAGAGCTATAAGCGCCAGGTAAGATTTGTGGAACCTGAGTTCATTCTTTATAGAAAGCTAGTTTTGGAAAATACTTACCGTGTTTCCCCGAAAATAAGACTCTGTCTTATATATTTTTGAACCCTGAAATAAGCGCTTGGACTTATTGCCATGCGCTCAAAAGCTCAATTGGGCTTATTATCAAGGGATGTCTTATTTTGGGGGAAACAGGTTATCTATCTGTCTGTCTGTCTGTCTGTCTATCTATCTATCTGTCTTTTATCTATCCATCTTTTATCTATCATCTGTATCTACCGTGTTTTCCCGAAAATAAGACCCTGTCTTATATTTTTTTTTGAACCCTGAAATAAGCGCTTGGCCTTATTGCCATGCATTCAAAAGCCCAATTGGGCTTATTATCAAGGGATGTCTTATTCTGGGGAAAACAGTAAAAGCAGATTATGATGTGATCCTATTTCAAAGTGAAAAGTGTAAAATTTAATAAAATATGAGCACATTTTTGGATGGCCTACGTAATTGGGAATAAACTTGGTAAAAAGTTTATCCACATCTCTTTATAGCCGAAGTTGGGCTGGGTATCATTGTTGCAGTATCTCAACGTAGGTAAATCGTACCCTCTGATTCCCCTCAAAAGCAGTTTAAAGTACATTTCACCACCGAGCACGTTTATACTTCTCTGTAAATCATACCTGTGGTTTTTAAAATCACGGAAATGTCTCATGTCAGCCTCTTCCAGTTTTGGGGGGGTGGGGCGGGGCGTGGGGAAACAACCCCAGAAATTAACCGAGCTCCGCTTTGGAAGGAACAGGCATAGATGTTAGTCTATGATTTCAGTCAGCACTTTGTTCCCTGTATGATTTTGCCATTCTGACCTTTTTCCAGAAGCCAGGTGCTGGGCAGTGATGGAGATTCAGTGTTGGAGATAGAGTCCAGTCCAGGATATTCTGCGAGTGAAATGGATCTTTTTAAACTTTGTGAGAGCAGCCAGGACGACCTTGAGGAAAGAGATCTAACAGAGGCAGGCTTGCTGAAGGTGCACGAGGCAGCAGATTTAGGGCTCGGTTGATGGTTCATTAAATGCTCAACCCTGGAGGGCTGCTCTGTTCCTCTTGTTACTAAGGATGATTTATTCCCTTAACTTAGATAACGAAAGTTTATTTATTTATTGCTTTAACGATAATGACAAAAAAACCCCAAAGATAATTATGGTAAAGCTACATAGAAAGTATGTTTTTAAAAAGTGGAAAAAATACAACATAAAGGGAAAAGGGGGGAAAAAAAACACCCCACAATATATTTTTAAGAGTAAATAGTTACAATTCTACATGCAGGAAATCCTTGACTTGCAATCGTTCGTTTAGTGACCGTTCGTGGAAAAAGAGACCAGTTGCAACCAATCCTCACGCTCACAACTGTTGTAGCATCCCTGGTCTATGACGCATTTGATCATGTGATCAAAATTTGAGCGCCTGGCAATCTGCATATATTTATGACAGTCGCTGTGTCCCAGCCAGGTCATGTGATCGTATATTTGTTATCTTCCCGAACCGGCTTCTGAGAAGCAGAGACAATGGCGGAAGCCAGATTTGCTTAACTGCCATGTGATACACTTAACAACCGGGTTGATTCACTTAACAACCATGGCATAACAGTTGGCCACCAAAAGATCTGCATATGTTTTCTAGCACTCCAGTAGGCAATGCCTCCGATCCTGCTGTTTTACCATTTGCCAATGTTAAACTTATTTGTTTAATCTCTACCTCAGTTAGAGGAGGAAATAAAAACTGTTTTCGCATATCATCTAAATGTGGTAGGTTAACTTTGTTTAAAAAAGCCTTCGCTGTATATCCCTATTCAATACATTCTCTAGTTTGCTATATAATCTGAATAGAATTTTAAAAATTGACCATTCGTATCCATTGAAGTTTTAAATATTTCATCTCCTTTACCTGTCATAATTGAAATCATTGTCTTATTTTTATTTTGGTTGATTTAAATGATTTTACCAGTTCTTTCTGTGTTTTCCCAGTCTCCCTGTTGTTAGCGTAAATTCTGTCTGCTTAATAGTGTAGTAGTTATTTCGTATTTCTTTTTCCATATTTCTCTCTACAAAATCATTGATGGGCATCTAACCATCCTTGTCCACAAATGTTTCCCTTCATCTTTCAAATTATTTTTCCCTGTTATTCTTAATCTTACCTTTGTATGATTCGTTAGAAAAAAATTCAACCTTGGAGATGTGTTTTTTATATTCTTCCCATTCCTAAAGTCCAGCACTTGGATGTTTCTGAATTCAAATCAAAGTATTGTAAGGTCTAACACTAACCCTTAACTGAGATCATGAAAGTTGACAAGCCAGAAATCCGTGATAACATCCTCCCCTATGTTAAACTTCAACCTGGCTTCTGAATTATTCTAGATTCATGATGGTTAGCCTTTCATAAAATACTGCAGGGAGAACTTTAAAAACAAGTTGTTTGTCAGAAAAATTGGATCCAATTTTTTTTGTCTTCTGTGATAAAAGGCCTGATATGAAAAAACTGAGCTGGCAACGCAAACCTTTGCAGGCTTATTTGGATGCCCTGTTGCATTAAAATAGGATTTAACAATTAGATACAGGTGGTTCTTGACTATTGACCACAATCAAGCAAAGTGAGACATTCGTTACTTTTGCCCCATTTTATGACCTTTCTTGTCACAATTTGCTAAGTGAATCACAGCAGTTGTTCAGTTAGTAACACGGTTGTTAAGCGAATCTGGATTCCCCGTGGACTTTGCTTATCAGAAGGTCGGAAAAGGGGATCCCATGACCCTGGGATGCTGCGACCGTCATAAATATGAGTCAGTTGCTGAGCGTCTGAATGTTGATCATGTGACCATGGGGATGGTCATAAGTCACTCTTTAAAGTGGCATTGTAACTTCAAACGGTCACTAAACGAACTGGCTGTAAGTCAAGGACTGCCTGTCCTTACACCAGTTTCCCAAAACATCTGAAATAATTGAGGGGATGTTGATGTAACCTGCAGCCCTTACCAGTCAAATACCATAACACTTGAGGTTGATGGTCTCCAGTTCAATGCATTTTTAATGCAACAAACAAGATGTTCAGAGTCTAACTGAAGACTCTGAAATAGAAGACCCCAAGAAATAGAATTTTGTTGATCCCGAAGCTGTCAAAAGACAGCGGCGCAAATTATGCAAACAAGACCCCTTATGCATATTTAAAATCAATCTCTCCACTCCGCCCAGGTGATCCATAGAGTTGAAGATTTACTGTTGGTCCTTTAAGATGATCAAAGTTAATTATTTTAAACGGAACGTTCTCCTGAGCTCAACCTCTTATTTTCCCTCCTCAAGGTAAAAAGAAAACTTTCTCGCAAAAGGAAGAAAGGAGAGCCAAAGGAAGGCATGCTCCCAGCTTCTGCAAAACCCAAGAAACATCCTATATAGGAACTGAGAAACACTTCAGATCATACAGCTTTCAGCTCTGAACACCGAAGGAAAACACTGCTTCCCTTTCAGGTCAAACGAATCTGCAGAAAATCTTTGAGAGAGGCTAAAAGCATCTGTACTTATTTCCCCAGAGACTTTTTTATGAAAAGTCAATAATTAAGCAAATTGCTTAACACTTAATTCCAGTTTCCGCACATCTGGAGTTTAAGAGTGTTTTACTCCATTAATTTTCATGCTGCATTTTTTTTAAAAAAAAAAGAAAGTCAGAGAGAAAGGTCCTTATAGCATTGTTAAAAATTCACATACCTTAATTGGGGTATTGCCCGTCATATATATATTTTTTTTCCTCAAGAAAAAGAAGAAGGCTTACGGAATGGTTTTTAATCTGAGGCATAACTGCAAAACCGAATTCTCATCTGCTTTCATTTTAAAGACTTATGTATAATTTTTTTCTCCCTCCCAGCAAAATAAGATGTACAGATTTTGGTTCCTGCTTTGAGAAGTCACCTAGTGGCAATTTTTATACATGTTGCTTTCTGACTTTTATCAAAGAGTAGGAGACTAATCATTTGATGATTGATTTTCAAGTAGACATTTCATCTTTTTTTAATTTCCTCCTCCATTTTAGTTAATAATATAAGTTGCAATAAATGTACATATTGTTCGTTTTATAAAAAACATATATCACTTCTGAGTGGGTTTACTCCTGTGGTTTTGTTGGAATATTCTAAATCTAAATGGAGTAAAGTCATCCCAGGATTTGATTTTATAATGTTTGTCACCAGATTTTTATTATTGATGTAAAAAATCAATTTTTTAAAAATAGTTGGATTTTTGGCAGCTTTGTAAGGAACATTGAAAATGTTTAGGATTTCAAGCATTGTCTTGATTGAAACTAAGTCTGTTTTACGTTTTCCTTTCCCTTCTCATTTTTTAACATTTAATTTAGAAAACTTGCATCAATGTTGATTTTTTTCCCCCCCAGGCATTGTTCAGCATATAGTGTACACTTTTAAGTACACACCATCATATTTAAGTTGGTTGCATAAAATAAATGCTTCTAGGTGTCATTTGGTATCTTTCTGCTTTTCCCCTCCAGGGTACACAACCATTTTTCTGATGTGCTGCCAAACGCTGATCGAGCACAATTGATGGTTTTTGTGGAGCATAATCTTGTCAGTAAAATAAATGGCAGCATAGTTGATAAATGCTTAGTGTGCTAGATGAGATCTCGAGCTGGGGTGTACAACCTTTGGCAACATTAAAACTTGTGGATTTCAACTCTCAGAATTCCCCAGGCAACATGGAGCAAAGTGATAGAGATTCCTTATTTTGTTACAGAGGCTCCGTCCCCTGAAATGCTAATACAATTTGAAGGAGCAACACACACACCCCAAATGGAGTTTTGTTGCACACACAAATGATGCAACAAATTTAAACTTGATAGAAAAGAATATTTGTAGCTTGGGGTTGAAATAAGGGGTCCTTGGTGTTCTCTGAGCTTGGTTGTTTTCTTGCAGATGTTTCTTTATCCAATCACTGTGGGTAACATAATCAGTGCTCCTGATGATGAACTGATGACGTTATCTAGTTGGGTCATGAAATGCCTGCAAGTTCAGAGAGCATCAAGGATTCTTCACAAGCAAAGACTATATCAGTTGAAGATTTAGAAGGCTGTATCCGAGACCCGTGTTTTCTAAAAACTCTTTAAAATTCAGTCTTGAGACCGCCAGACATTCTCCATGAGATCCCACTCACTAAATATCCTTAATTTTATCGGGATGGGAATTTCAAGCACAATCCGCATAACACAAAACAGAGAAGGCAGAATTAAGATAGGGATAAATTAATGCAGGTTTTTATTCTTTTAGTAGAAAACCAAATTCAAAATTGAATTGTTTTGATCAAAAAGCAGAAATCTGTAGCTCGGGGCAAAAGGTATGTTCCGAAATATTTGTTTCAATTTGTGGAAGAAGCTGTTCTGAGTTTTTGTTCCAATGAAACAAAAATTTGTTCCAAGCTTTAGAGCAGAGGTGTCCGTTCCTTGGCAACTTTTAAGACTTCAATTCCCAGCAACTTCCTCTTTGTATGGGAGTCTTTGAGACTTAATACAATCTACGGGATTCATTACAAGTAAGATGTGTGTATTTCTCCCCCCCCCCCACACACACACCCTCTAAAGGTGACCATGGAAGTGGATTTCCATTTACGGGGAGGGGCTCAAGGACCCAGCTGCCAGTCTCTTGACTGTCTCCATCATCCCAAGCACTGTGGGCAGTACTCACTGGTATAGGTCCTCTAATAAGCATCCACTCCGGTGGGGCTGGAGTGCTCGGTGACTTGTGCCAGCTCCCTCTCTCAATACTGCAAGTTTCAAAAGGAGAAGCAATTTGCAAAATTGTGGACTTCGCGTGTATGGAAACCTGAGCCGTCTTTCATATATCTGGAAATACAGAAACTTACAGCCCGATTCCTCATATACAGAGTCGTCGTCATTGCAATGGGAAGTGATCTTCAAGTGTCGGAGAGCTCTGATGCAAGCTCAGATCTGTTCCAGACACCCGAAAGCAAACTGCCGCTTCCCAAGATAACTTCTGCAGAACGAACAGGTGCATTGGGTGGGCTTTGCTGCAGTTAACAATGCCGAAATGAGGAAGGCTGGGAGTCAAAACGGTAGATGACGGCGAAGAGATGCTGAATTCCCATTCTGGGCAAAAAGTCCAGATCTGGCTTTTACCTAGCCACGGTGGCGCAGTGGTTAGAGTGCAGTACTGCAGGCTACTTCTGCGGACTGCCTGCTGACTGCAATTTTTGTCAGTTCAAATCTCACCAGACCAGTGGTGAAATCCATTTTTTTTTACTACCAGTTCTGTGGGCGTGGCAGGGGAAGGATACTGCAAAATCCCCATTCCCACCCCACTCTACAGGAAGGATACTGCAAAATCCTCATTCCCTCCCCACTCCTGGGGGAAGGATACTGCAAAATCTCCATTC